>OY282558.1:209183966-209543253 GCA_958295665.1 Tipula vernalis | reverse complement strand
AAAATTCGTAATAACGAGACATTCTGATTTTTTACTAATACATGCACACACAGTATGTTTTTTTTATTTTTAGGACAGATTTAGGACAAAATTCACATACGTTCCAATGATGCCTCCAGCCCAAAATCCGTACCAAGCAAGGACACGTTGTGGATGCATTTGTTATTCGACAACCACATGTGGGTTCGCGAACCCCAAACACGTCAATTTTGGCGATTAACAAAGCCATCAAGGTGAACATGTGCTTCATCGCTTAGGATGATTTTGCTCGAAAAATCAGCATCCACTTGTTGATTTTCAATAATCGATTTAACGAACTCTCTTGGCTGTGCATGGTCATTAGGCTTCAGTTGTTGTGTTAATTGAATTTGGAAGAATGGAGACACAGATCTTTTGTGAGTATACGCTGTAGAGAGATGTTCTGGGATTTTCACCAACACTCTCACGCACTCCTTCGATATTGACATTTGAACGGCTTGTTTTTGGACGACCAGTCTTTTTAGCGTCTCAAACTGATCCAGTCTCCCTAAATTTTTCAATTAATCTCTTCACAATTGACGAAGTTATTACACTATTCCGACAATATTTTGTATGAAATTTTCGAACTGTAGCTGCCAAACTTTCATTATTTTTGCGATATTGTTCAATAATGAAACCACGTTATTGTATCGTGTAACGCTCCATTTTTACTAACCCTAAACTCTCACCTGTCAAATTGTTTTTTTTTCAGGGTTGTCAACAATTTACTGCATAAATGGCGGCAAATTCAAATCTTGCATTAATTTTGGGACACCCTTTATTAAATCAGCAATATCAAATCAATTACATCAGTTAAAAACAAAAATTAAAACCAAAGTTTAATCATCAAGAATCTGATGTATTGAATTGAATGAGTTCGTGAAATTTTCATAATTGATCACTTATCAAATCATCCAAAAAGCATGAGCAGGGTCGTCACAGAACCGGTAACCAATTTCGGTCACCAGCAGCTACTACGGTATCAATACAATGCCTAAATAAAGACTACGGATTTCGTTCTCCACTTACCAGTTTGTGAATTTTAGTTTTTGAAAACCATTTATTGTAAATGAAGACAATAGTGAATTGAGATAAACCAACATTCTGTGAAGCGCACGGTATATTACGAGCAATATTTAAGAAGTACATCTGACAAAACCACTTTTCGTTCGACACGAAACATGTCGAATAATGAGAATAACAATGACAATCATAAGCCAGATGACAGGTTTAGGGTAAATATAGCTGAAGTACCAATTCCACAATTCTGGTATGACATGCGTAAACTCTGGTTTAAACAACTTGAGGCATTGTTTAAGGTTAGACGGATAACCTATGAGGAAAACAAATTTAATTGCGCGAAAGCTCAGCTACCGGTAAACGTGATAGCTTCGATAGCTAGTATAATCCGCAAGTCACCCGACAGTAAAAAGTATGATACTCTTCGAGATGAAGTTATTATTAGACGATCGGTATCAGAACAAAGTAGAGTAGAGAACCTACTTAAATCTACCGATATGGGCTATTTTACTCCCATCTGACTTCTACCGCCATCTCGAAGAAAACTCTCAATTAGTTCAATTGTTGCAATTAGAGAACAAGACGATATTAGCGATTTAATCAAGTTCGCAGATCGTATTTTTGAAATTAATCGTCCCAATTACGTTTGTAACACTGTCGAACCTAAACCAGAAACCACACCTAAATCTGATTCAGAGAGCTATCGAACAACTTAATGTAAAATTTAATCGTGAATTTAGTGGTTGGAATCGCTCAAGACAACGGTCGAGTTCAAGAAACCAAACGCAATCTCGCAACAATTCACGTCGACGCAGCGGTGATTGGCTATGCTGGTACCACCGCAAATTTAAAGATAACGCCAAAAAATGTGAAGGTTGTTCTTTTGCATAAAAACCTACCTCAAATTGCAAATCTCAAACGGAAAACTAAATTGCCACCGATAGGATTTATTACAATCGTCGCTTAACCATTAAATGTTCAATTACAAAATTTGATTTTCTCATCGACACTCTTGCAGATGTTTCCGTCGTACCAAAAACATACCTTAGACATCCTGTAAACGATTTGGGAAGTCGCTTGGTGGCAGCTAACGGCTCTAGCATAAACACTTTTGGCACAAATCTATTGCACGTAGATTAAGGCTTGTGTCGCGACTTTCGACGTGTTTTTTAAGAGTTGAGTCTTTAAGCCTTTCTTCGTGTCTCTGTGCATTTTCCTGAATTTAATTTAAAACGAGGTTCACTTTAAAACTAAAATTCCTGGCATAGTTACATATGTTGCGACGAATTTCGACGCAATCTTAGCATCGAGGCGTACGCAATTTTACCTCACATCTTATTCTGTTGAAGGACCTAGTCCGAAAGTATATTTTATAAAATTACTACCTTATGTGATTCATCTAGGCGCTTTAGACGAAATTTAAGTATTATTTTGATATAAGGTTGGCATTCAAAATAAATTTGCGCAAAAATATCTTTTTCGTGCGAAAAGAAAACATAGTATAATGTTCCGATTTGCGGCAACAATATACTATTACATAGTTTAAATGTCAGATATGAAAAAAGTGGTTTACATTTGTTGTAAGAAAAGTAAATCATGGATTTACTGGACTGAATCTTGCTGCAGTATTTGGTTTTCAATTGTGAGTACAAAATAAATTAATGATTTTTTTGATAAAGAATGCAAGTCGTATCGTTTAATAAAAAAATGCGTTTTACAAAAATATATCCAGAAATTATTTCTATAACACTAATTGTTTCGCTCAAACCACAGAATTGACTGAAATATGTGATTATGATTTTGGGCAACCAAAAATATTCATTAGCATGTTTTTTTCCTGTGCACATATTGTGAAAAAAATAAGATAGGAATCCGTTTCACCAAAAACGAAACCTTTTAAGCCCTATTTGTTAGTGCATATTTTTGCATATTTCACCCAAAACTGCATATATTGTCATATTTTAGATATAAGTGCATATTTAATTGCATATTTTAAAATACCTATGCATATTTTACATAATTTAAGCATATTTTGCCAATTTTATTAAAAATATTTCGCATAAAAATGCATTCCATTTTATTGATTAAAATTTTAATTTTTACCGATGTCGGCGCCATTGCTTTGCGGTAAATAAATGTATGCATTAACTAAATAATTTTGTTTATAGGGAATTTAAATATGTACTTCTTAAAGGGATGTTAGAAATTTGACGGGAAACCAATAAAAAATTCATTTGTCATTTTACTTTTCGTTCACAATAATCACTACCTCATATAAGTTTTTTATTGTATAAAAAAAACGAATTTAGTAGTAATATAATTTTCTATAGATTAAATTTGCTTAAGAACATGCCAAAGTTAAAACAACCAGTGACAAGCAAACTGAAACCAATCGTGAGTCAACATCCAGCAGAATTAAAAACGGATGGAAAAATCTTGTATTGTAAAATATGCAATAAGGCAGTGTCAGCAGGCAGAATGTTTACCGTAAGGCAGCATTTAGAAAGGCGAAACACATTGAGCTTAAGCAGAATGACACAAATAAAAAACATGCTCAGCAGTTAATTGGTGAATTGTCAAATACTCCAAAACATGACCAATTCGCTGAAGATTTATGCGATGCATTTGTAGCAGCCGATATGCCGCTATATAAAGTTCGACATACAAAAATTAAATCTTTTTTGGAAAAATAGACTGATTTATATTCAGTGCCGTCAGAAACCACTTTACGGACGAATCACGTAAAGACTCTGTTTAAAGCGACCATCGAAAAAATTAAAAACCATATTAAAAATCAATTTTTATGGATATCAATCGATGAAACCCCTGACGCAACCGGCAGATATGTGGCCAATGTCATAATTGGTATTTTAGAATCAAACGAAATGATCGCCAAACAAAAATTTTTGTTGAATATTGCGCACTTAGAGAGGGCGAATCATTCAACCATTGCGCGGCTTTTTGATGAATCAATGAAAAAGTTAGGTGATACTTTCCCTAAAGATTCCATTTTGTTGTTCATTTCAGATGCTGCACCATACATGGTAAAAGCGGCTTAAGCAATACAAATATTTTACCCTAAAATAACTCATTTAACTTGCCTTGCCCATGGACTTCATCGTGTGTGTGAGCAAATTCGCGGCCATTACGTTAAGGTTGGTCGCCTAATCTCTAACGGTAAAAAAGTATTTTTAGAAGCCCCGTCTAGGCTTTTAAAGAAATGGCGCCTGGGCTTGCACTGCCTCCGCAACCGGTTACCACCCGATGGGGAACTTGGCTGGCAGCGGTCAATTTCCAGTAATTTTGAAAATATGGTTCGAATCTTTGATGCGCTGGACGACGACGAAGCTGCCTCAATTAGGATTTCGAAGGAGTTGTTATGTGACAGCACAGTTAGATCTGATTTGATCTTTATTTCAGTTAACTTCGGATTTCTCGAATCAACCATTTCTAAACTACAGACTCATGGACTGTTGCTTGCTGTACAAGTCAAATTGGTGGTTGACGCTGTTAATAATATAAATAGTATAAAAACGAGGTACCTGTCAATATTTAAAAAAAACTAAGCGCCGTAATCGAAAAAAACCACGGATTCGCAACATTAACGAAAATTTCAGCGAGTTTGACGGGAACCTCAGTACAAAATGGCTCAAAGAAGTATACAATTGAAGAGACTTTCTCATTTAAATATGCACCAATCACTTCAGTTGATACGGAGAGAAGTTTCTCTATGTAGAAGAATGTTCTACATATAATTCTATAATTCTATTTTTATAATCATATTTTTAAGGCATACTTACATACAGTCATTACTACAATTATAACTCTTGTTACAGTAACAGTTTTCGTATTTATAAACTTCACTAAAAGATTTGTTATATAATGTAACAACGTTTATAGTCCATCACAATAAACATTGCTCCAAAGTATCGAAAACAATAACATAAATTCAACATTCACATACTCGTAGAATTTTTAACATGATTTTCGAAAATCGGTGCTATAATAATAGCAATAGTTTGACTATAAATTAGGGCCGAAGTTCGTTCTCAAGTTAAGAAAATCCTTTATCAATTTAAAATGTTTTAAAAATCTACAGAGTTAAAAAATGTAAGGAATTTGAAGAATTTAAAGAAATTTGTATAAAATTGAAAGATTGAAGAATCTTAAAAATGTTAAAATTCTAGAGGTATAAAACAATTTAACAATTTTAAAGTTTTTAAAATTTTAAAAATTGAAAAGATTTAAAAAAATAGAATGTAAGAAATTTAAAGAATCTAATGAATTTAGATCAATCAAAGGGCAAGGTTTAAAAATTCTAAGAAATATAAAATAATTAAGAATTTAAAGGATTAGGGAATTTAGAATAATTAACCAATTTACAGACTTAATAGATTGCAATGAAATACTAAGGGACTTAAACGTTCAACGTGTAAATGAATTTAAGGAATTTGAGGTATTTTAAGAAGCTTAAAAATTCTTAGAATATAAAGAATTTTAAAAATTTAAAGAGAAGAATTAACAATATTTAAAAAATTTAAAGATTGTTAAATTAAAGGAAGTAAAATTAAAATTTTGAAAAATTTTAATTTTAAAGAATTTAAACATTAAAGGAATTAAAAAATTGTAAACAAGGAATGAAACAATTTAAAAAATTTAATGAATTTTTAGATTTAGATAACTTATACATTTATTTAATTAAAGAAATTTTGAACACATTTTTAAGAATTAAAAAATTCTATTCTTAAGAATTATATGAATATAAGAATTTGAATAATTTTAAGAATTCAGGTAATTTAAAAAATTCAAAGAATTTTCAGATAAAAAATTAAAATTTTAGAAAATTAAAGAATTTAAATCTATGAAGCAATATAACGAAATTTTTGAATTCTTTAAAACCTCCAAATTCAGTTAGAATTTACAGAATTAAAAGAATTTAATGAATTAAACAATTTAAGGAAATTAAAGATTCTATAAAATTAAAAGAGTTCAAATAAATTAAATTGATTTAAGTAATTTAAAGACTTTAAAGGAATCGGAAGGATTTAATGAAAACGAAGATTTAAAAAATTTAAAGAATTTAAAAAATTGAGAATATTTAAGAAATGTAATTAGTTTAAAAATTGTACAAAATTTAAAGAATTTAAAGAAAACAAATAATCTAAAGATTTAAAGCGTTTAAAGAATCTGAAATGAAATGAATGAATGATTGAAAATGTTAGGAATTTAAAAACTTTGAAAAATTTCATGGATTTTAACCATTTAAAAGACTTAAAACCTTAAAACCATGAATTTAAAAAATTTAAGGAATATAAATAGAAAAATTCTTCTCTTTAAATTCTTTAAACTTTCAAACTTTCTTTAAATTTTTAACTTCTATAGATTCATTAAAAATTCTTATCATTAAATTTTTGTTAGATTTTTCCTTCTAGAAAGAATTTTAAAAAATATAAGATAAGATAAAATTTGAAGAATTTAAAGAAACTTAAGAACTTACAGAAATTTAAGATAAAGAAGTTAAACATTTAGAAAATTAACGAATTTAATAAATGAAACAATTTAATAAAGGAAATAAAGACCTCAACAAATTTAAAGGAATTAAAGATTTTTTAAAATTTAAAGAAAATAAAAATTAAAAGAGAAAACATAAAGATTATTTAAATTCTGTAAATTAGAAGAATTTTAAAATTTAAAGTTGGTTTAAATGCCATAAATTCTTTATACCTATTCATTAAATTCTTCTCTTTAAATTTTTTTAATTTCTTTATTACTTATATTTAAATGTCTTTCTAAATGGGACAAGAATTCAAAAAGAAGAATTTTAAGAATTTGAGGAATTTCAAAAAATTAAAGAAACACTTTTTTAAAGATAAAAATTTAAAGAAATTATGGCGTTTGAACTTTTATCATTTTATTATAAAAGACAAAAAGCAGTTTTGTTTATTATATTTGTATATGTTTTTGTGATTTGAAGATATTTGTGAATATTCACTACAATTTACAGGTTACTAGTTTACCGGATTTACCGCATAAAAGACATTACTGAATTATCGGTAATTTTTATAAAAATTTACCGCCAGAGTAGCTGCTTAGGATTGAAATATATGTTTACCTGGTGCAAATAGCGCTTTTAGAGCGATTTTTTTCTCGCCATATTGTTGAATGCAGGATAAGTTGAGTAAATGTGTAATATAAATTAAAATTACTCTAAAGTTACCGTGGAGTTATTTCCGGAAATTCCTTAATAAAAATTCTTGAAATTTTATAATTTGTTTGCTGAAATATCCTGCATGTGTTGCAAATGAGCAACGTTAAAATTATAATTTATTTCATTAAATGGTCAAAATAGAGGCAATTTATTTAAAAAGAAATGGAGCCCTTAAGACAGCAGGGCCATAAATATTTAAATATTTATTTTTCACCATATTATGTATTGCCTTCATGAAAATCAGCCATTGTTTACACATTTTTTCACTAACAAAAAACTGAAATGTGACAACTCCATGCAGACACTACAATAGACAAATTCCAGAGCAAGGGCATCCATTGAGTGTTGAGAGTGCAGAATCCATGGGCCGGTGCAGAATCCATGGGCCGACCCACCTTTCATGTCAGCACTATAGGCTGGCATGAAGCAATGCAATGGGCAGGAGGTTTAAACAAAAGCGGGTCTATAGCCGTACGTCCTCGATTTGGTTACTGCGACGAAAAGTTAATATGAACTGGGAAAGAGTTGGGAGTGCCTTGAGCCCCAAAAAAGATTGCATAGGTGAAAACCAAAAAAAAAAAAAAAAAAAAAAAGGCATCCATTATAGAAATAAAGTCGAATTCAAAATTATAGACGTTGTAAAGATCAATGCGTATGAATATATTATAAAAATATTGTAATCAAAACAATTATAACTCACATTTTGAAGCCAAACAAATCTTGAGGAGGAAAACACGATATCATTAGTCAATGCTTAAATAAACATATAAGTACGTATATGATTGTGACTTGACTACTGAATTATCGAAATACCAAAATAATTTGGTATAAAAACTTGATTAAATTTTTTTTTTTTTGTATTTTTCAATAACATGAACATATTTATTTAATACCATCAATGTTCATTTACTGATTTGTACATACCTTATTTGTGTGATTTAAAATAAAAACTCTGTTTATATATAATAAATATAAACCCTAGGCTAAGTCAATATAGTTTTCTTTCAAGATTGGCTTAATTGGTATATTGTTAACTCCTAGCCTGTTAAGGGTACTACTTTAATTCAACCACATTTTTTATTAGTTTTCGCTTATTAATTTTTGTTGTTCTACAATTTTTTAATTAAAAACACTTTAAAAAACCATCATATCAAAATTTCACAATGCTCATTCAGGCTCCAGTGAACAGCAACACCAAAATAATATGGTTGCGATGATACCCGAGAATAATAATTTTGATTATAAACAGAGTAAGTTTATAATATATTATTTTATGTATTAAAGTAAATTAATTTTTACAATTAATTTATATTAGGACTGGAGCTGTTAGAGGTACAGTTGTTTGATGGACAAAACTATTTTCTGGGAAAAGACATTAGTGGAAAATAACAAACACATACAGTACTCGAAATGAACATCTTAAATCAAAATACCCAAACACAAATAAAATTGGACTGGCTTAATACGAGCCTTAATCAGCTTCAGACGCTGTATGAAAATATAATGGCAATCGATGGATAAAAACAACAATTTGTAAGTTTAAAAGTCAGTTATGCAATACGCAAATTTCTGCGCAAATGATTTCGGATTCAACATTGAGAGAAAGGCACATTCCGTTATTTTAAAATGAATTAAAAAATTTAATGTTTGAAATCATTAAACAAAAATTCAGCAGCTACACTATTACGGCGACCGGAGAACTCTCGAAAAGAAAATTTAATTTCATAAATATGCAAAAAATCGTATTGAATTAAAAAAAATTAGCCGAAATATTCTATATTGTGCCTTTTCGCAATTTTCTGAAACCAAACGGCAATGCTTGCAGACCTCATATTCTCAGAGTTTCCCACATCTCAAAAGCTTAAAGTTGCATTTATTATCACATAACAATGTTAAAAATTTTTAAAATAAAGAAGAATTAAAAGAAAGGTCGCGCCCTGAAAATCATATACTGAGATTAAAAAAGAAAGCCGACGTACTTTTTTATTATTACCCACTACTAGTTTCAATTCTGCAATAATAGTTATTTATGGTACTAGTGAGTAAAACAAGATATCAATCATGAGCGATAAGTTTGAGTGGGACATTATCCCGAGTGGATAATATCTCTTTGCTCACGAGTGGCATACAACGTTTTATCCACTTTTGTTGAAATAAATTTCGTAAATTAATAAGAAATAGTTCCATTTTGTGTTTTCACACTGGACCATTGAATTTTGAAATACATTTTGTAGAGCAGAAGCATAATTTGTTTATCTTACGCAGAAGTGCGTAAGACAAACAAATTATGAATGAATTTCATTAATTTATTATTGTTAGATAAGTGTATTTTGTTAATAAAATATTGAACTACGCTTTCAAAACTCATTCTATGTATATACATAAGTATTCTATTATAGGTCACAAACTCAAAGAAAATTAAGCATGTTTTATATGGCGAAAACGTCGAAATTTGCATTTTAGAGCAAGAGGTTATTTTGCTGATAGTAAACATTTTACACACATTTAAAAAAAAAAGTACTTCTTTTAATATTTCGCAAATTTTATAGGTTTAAAAAATCACTCGATCGATTTCAGCTTGTTAGGCCATCATCAGGAGTATCTACTAAACTAAGTAGTTTGTTTTAATATTTCGCAAATTTTATAGGTTTTAAAAATCACTCGATCGATTTCAGCTTGTTAGGCCATCATCAGGAGTATCTACTAAACTAAGTAGTTTGTTTTAATATTTCGCAAATTTTATAGGTTTTAAAAATCACTCGATCGATTTCGGCTTGTTAGGCCATCATCAGGAGTATCTACTAAACTAAGTAGTTTGTTTTAATATTTCGCAAATTTTATAGGTTTTAAAAATCACTCGATCGATTTCAGCTTGTTAGGCCATCATCAGGAGTATCTACTAAACTAAGTAGTTTGTTTTAATATTTCGCAAATTTTATAGGTTTTAAAAATCACTCGATCGATTTCAGCTTGTTAGTCCATCATCAGGAGTATCTACTAAACTAAGTAGTTTGTTTTAATATTTCGCAAATTTTATAGGTTTTAAAAATCACTCGATCGATTTCAGCTTGTTAGGCCATCATCAGGAGTATCTACTAAACTAAGTAGTTTGTTTTAATATTTCGCAAATTTTATAGGTTTTAAAAATCACTCGATCGATTTTAGCTTGTTAGGCCATCATCAGGAGTATCTACTAAACTAAGTAGTTTGTTTTAATATTTCGCAAATTTTATAGGTTTTAAAAATCACTCGATCGATTTCGGCTTGTTAGGCCATCATCAGGAGTATCTACTAAACTAAGTAGTTTGTTTTAATATTTCGCAAATTTTATAGGTTTTAAAAATCACTCGATCGATTTCAGCTTGTTAGGCCATCATCAGGAGTATCTACTAAACTAAGTAGTTTGTTTTAATATTTCGCAAATTTTATAGGTTTTAAAAATCACTCGATCGATTTCAGCTTGTTAGGCCATCATCAGGAGTATCTACTAAACTAAATAGTTTGTTTTAATATTTCGCAAATTTTATAGGTTTTAAAAATCACTCGATCGATTTCGGCTTGTTAGGCCATCATCAGGAGTATCTACTAAACTAAGTAGTTTGTTTTAATATTTCGCAAATTTTATAGGTTTTAAAAATCACTCGATCGATTTCGGCTTGTTAGGCCATCATCAGGAGTATCTACTAAACTAAGTAGTTTGTTTTAATATTTCGCAAATTTTATAGGTTTTAAAAATCACTCGATCGATTTCGGCTTGTTAGGCCATCATCAGGAGTATCTACTAAACTAAGTAGTTTAGTAGATACTCCTGATGATGGCCTAACAAGCCGAAGTCGATCGAGTGATTTTTTAAACCTATAAAATTTGCGAAATATTAAAAGAATTGTTTTTTTTTAAAAATGTGTGTATTAAGTATGTTTCGCCAAGTGCGGGGGCAGATAGTGTAAAAAGTAGTAAACATTTTATTTTTACAATAATAAATTTTGGATTTATCTTACATTTTTATTTTATTTTTTTAATTATATGTAGCTATAATATTGACCAATTGAAATAAAATTGTAGTATTTTTTATTCAGTTTTAGTATGCCTTTCCCTAACACACAACTGGTGTTAATCGGTTGGACTAATTGAAGAATCGCCCTATTGAATATAGTTTTTCATTCAATTTGGCTACGAATAATTTTCCAATGACTACTCAACATTTTGTTATACAAAATATAACTCACGTTGCCCCTAGCAGCGTTTTGTTTAACCAAGTGTTCAACTTACTGTTCTTAGCCATCATTTGCTCAAATCAGTGCGGAATATTAACTTTTACAAACACTTAAATTGTCCTTTTTTATTTCAAATATCACACCACTATGTAAAAACTTAAATTCCATGTTTAAATAGAGAAAAAGGTAATTTCAATTGGACATGCAATTGAGAATATAGCATATGAGAAAATGACGTAGTTTGTGGCTATTCAATCAAAAATCGTGTTGCAGCATTACTTGCTCTCTTTTGTCAGACTAATGTCAAATTCTTTCAGGTTAAGCATTAACCAGCGGGTCTTTAAGCACCCCTAATAAAAACTTACAGAATCTAACGAAAGTGTATTGTTACGAAAATTTTGACAGATCGCCCAGCGAATCCGTAAGACGATTTGACAAGAAAAAACAAAGAATATTTGTACATATTTGTATTTTATAATTTTTGATATATGCAATAATTGTTTTATCACATTACACTACATAATATATTATGTACATATTTAAAATATTTATAAACTATTATTTTAATTCTTAGAATATAAATATGTACATAATATTAATTACAAATATCACAAAACTGAATGCACAATGCAATGTCCACTGTTTAACGTTTCTTCCTTCAGTTTGGGCGATAATTTTCGCTCTTTTTAAAGAACCTTAAATGACAATTCAAATTTAACGAAACTGAACGAAAAGTTCTTATAGTTTCGCTGGCCAGTAACAAATTTAGTCAATGCTTTACTCGAAATAAAGTAACTTTTTTGTCTCCTAAAGAATATGAAAATATTTTTGTAGTTGTGTTGGTGTAAAACGAGCAAAATAAAGTAAGGTTACGTTTTACTCTTATGTTAAATTCTTTCGGAAAAAAAAACACCCTGAGGGTAAAAAATTTTACTCGAAGGGTAAAAATTTGACATTACAAATTCTTTCTGAGAAAATAAAGCACTTTATTTTTTGCTCGAGAGCATTTTGCATTACTCTGGATTTTTTCATAGATTTACTTTACTCTTTAAAAATACATAGAAATGTGAAATGTCAAAGTGAATTGGAAACAAAAATAAAACTCCATTTTGATATTTCATTTGTTGTTTATTGAATATTAATGCGCTAAAATTAATTGGTTCTATCTTGTTGTTATCACAATAAAAAAAGTTTTACTGATCTGACTGACAGTAAAACATAACCTCACTTTATTTTGCTCTTTTTACACCAACACAACTAGAAAAATTTTTTCATATTCTTTAGGAGATAAAAAAGTTACTTTATTTCGAGTAACCCGAAAGAATATTCACTTTGACATTTCACATTTCTACGTATTTGTAAAGAGTAAAACAAATCTATGAAAAAATCCAGAGTAAAGCAAAATGCTCTCGAGCAAAAAAAAAGTGCTTTATTTTCTCAAAAAGAATTTGTAATGTCAAATTTTTACCCTTCGAGTAAAATTTTTTACCCTCAGGGTGTTTTTTTCCGAAAGAATTTAACAAAACCATTTTTTTTAATTTTCTTACAAGACAACTTTGTTTATTTTGAAATCGAATCTTTTGTCACAGTGTTTAAAGAAAGCTGAATAAATGAAATTAGCTAAATATTTCGAAAATCATCATCAATTGATTAAGACAATATTAGACAGGGGAAATAATGCGAGACAGTGTGGGACATTGTACTTAAAATACAGTACCTACGAAAATCATGAATACTGCACAATGATCTTGTTACTTAAAGCAGTAACTGAACAACTTAATACTAATAAACTATCAAGTAACTTCAACCAATTTTCAATATCACAAATCTTGTAAATTAGAAATACTTTCGAAGAATCCAGTAACATCTCCAACAATTTTGAACAATCTGTAACATCAAGCGAGTCATCTTCAACAATAATCTTCAAAGTATTGAATAATCTCGCAACGCAACAGCAAAATGTCGTTCGAATTCGCAATAAATCCATATTCAAAAATATTTCCAGGATATTGGAAAAACTAAATTACTAATTCTGTAACAAGATACAACGAAGCCCCTTGCTAATTTCAAGGAATATCGAGAAACACGAGTATAATCTTGGAACTCTAGACAAGTCTCAAAAATTGTTGACATAAAATGTCGAATATTCTGCAAAAAACTCAGATAATCATAAAACCATAGAATAATCTAAAAAATGCCATGCAGTCTTTGCAAGACATTGAATGTGTATTCGAATAGCTTCCATGGTAAGATAATTTAATTGGGTGCTATGCTTCCTTATACTTCAACTCCAACCTTAACTAATAATATCGAATATAAAATTTCGAATAAAAAATTTAAAAAGCTCAGGACGTCAAAGAAAATATCGCAAATATCGATAGATCTAGTAATTTGAAGCAACTCATGTTGTGAATATTCCAATGAAACATCATTTAAAACAATAGATTCCAAGTAAAGGTCAGAATATATGAAAATGTTACAAACCATAATCGTTCGACCACTAATGATCGAGTGAAATAAACGGAAATCCAAATGAATGAAAATCCAAGTGAAGTTGTGAAATTGCTGGACAAAAATGAATAGCTGGCCAACGTTTTTAATTGAATCAAAAATCACTTTTGGCACGCTATGGTGGGAATGAGCATATATTCAAAACAGAGTCTGCCAGAAGTTAAGTAAATTTGTATGTGTCTAGCAAATTTCGGGTATAAGCGAAAAGCTCCAACAGGCCCAAATAATTTCGCAAAGTTCGCATAATCTTGGGGTTCTAGAATAATCTTGAAAAATATTAATTCATAGTCAAAAAATGTTGACTAATGTTTATAATCTCGAATATGTTAGATACTAAGCAATTCGAACCCAGATACAGATTATTTTTTTAAATTGTGTATCAAGAACTTTTCCAATTGCTAAAGTTCAAATTTCGGAGCGGGACCAAATGCGAATGTCAAATTTCATTTTGTGGGTTTTAATAACGAGAATTGTTGATTTCGAATTCTGATTGCCTCGCGGCCAATAATATTATTTATAAAATTATTACAAAATTATATTAATTATACAGTATAGTTCGCCCAGAATTCAGTATAATTTGCTTGGTTCGGACGACAAGGTTTACGGAGGTGGGAATGTTATGGTTTGGGGAAAATTTTCTGGCGCAGATTTCGACCTAGCACACTGCATTGTTAATGAAGTGTTAGTTTACGGATCAGAGAATAAATAAAAGTTCCAGGAATTCAGACGAACCGTTCCAAAATATTGAGAAAACCTCGAAACACATTCTAGTGTCGCATTGTCGACAGTAGCCTGTTGTCCGAAATGTAATACGGTGATTCTGAAAAAAATAGAGGCTAACCCAATAATGCAGCACCACGAAATTTACGGGCCCCAAAATTCACGGGCTCTACGCACGTGCCTTGTGTGCCTACTAAGCGTTAATCCGCCCCTGTTTTATAATTTTTTAATACAACTCAAAATTTTGCAATTTCCCGTTTTTGTCATGGAAAATCGTCACATCTGAGATCAGGCTTGTCTTCGCTTGATGACAAAAGTGTGATTTCCTGTTACACGTTGACGGCTATTTTTTATTGGCATAATGACTTAATCCACGCTATTATTTTGATCTAGTGTATCAACTTGTTATGTGTCACTTTAGTTCTTATTCTTCCTAATTGCTAAGGTTTTACTTTGTGAGAAAAGCTTACTATCATGAGTTGATGCACTTTAATCCATATTTTGAATCCAAGTGCCTGTTTGGCCACAGAAGCAAATGCAACTGAAGTCTCTCAGACTGTATACTTCGAAGAGTTTGCAAAAAAAATGGAAGTAAGAAAACAATTTAAGACAATTTTATTAGCAAACAATAATCTTAAATTTAATAGATTTACTACCTTATTTTGATTGTTTCCTTATTGCCGAAATAAAATTGAGAACAAATTTGTGGGTACAAATAATTTTGGCAATAACTACTAAATTAACTGTAATTTCTCCTTGAACTAAAATTTACAAAAAAAAAAATTTGATAGAAATGTAAATCTGAGTAATTAAATTTATTGAATTAAAATTGATGTTTTCAAAAAGTTTATTATTTATATAATTTTTAAAGTTGCTTGCGTTATGTTGCATCAAAAATTTACCAGCTACAAATAATATTAGTTAGGACTACATAGTCATAAGTTAGTAAGTTAGTCATAGTAAGTAAGTTTAAGTTATATTTAAAGCAAAATGACCTTCAATCAAAATGGCCGCGTGGCAATCAGGAGAAGATTTAACGTTTGCTATCAATACATTTTCCCTAATTCAAGATGATCTTGTTCTCTATTTGTGATTACCGTTCTCTAATTTTACAATTTAAAAACTCAAATTTATTACCGAGTTTTTAGATTAATAAAAACGAGTTCTTAATTTGCGAATACTATCCTTTAATTAAACTGACTGCATGATTATTTTAAGAATTAACTTTTTAACACAAAAATATTAATGAATACTATAATTAATTTCCTTATAAGAAGAATGAATTACCAATATATGAATTATGTTCTTAAATTAGCAACGTGAAACACGGTAATAAAGAACTAAAATAACAAATCGTGCAACGTTAAATGTGAATTTGTGCTTACAGTTTGAAGTCAAAATTGAGAATACAAATCATAATTTAACGAATAATATTCTTAATGCCAAATTGGTGTTGAATGACCTGGGGAAGTAGTTTTTTCTTTCCGTGAAGTCAAACTGACTGAGCAGATATTTTCACTATTCGAAAAGGATCCTTAATATTCGTGAAAGATTATAACTACCAAAGAAAAATTACTTTGAATAATTTTGTGTTATATTATACTTAAAATTTCGTTTTACAATTTAAATTTCTAAATACCCACCTAAAATATGTACTTCAAAGTTATTAAAAAAATAATAATCATAATAATTCTCGGTTGCTCGAAAACGAAATCTAACAAAAAGTTTCTACTTTTATTTTTATAGAAATTGTAATTATTTCAAATGACTTGGCATTCTGAAAGTTATATAACAACCAAAAATCATAATGATATTTAAAACTTCTTCAAGCATTTTGCTCTATCAAAGATGGGACAAGGAAAGAGCGAAAATATCAAAAAAATTCCCTTATTTTTAAAACCAACCGAGAGATCGACGCTTTTTAGTATTTAAGGGCATGAAATTATATAATTAAAAAAATTGTTTTTTTTTGTGTGTGCGCTTTTCGTTAATTAGAACCCAAAAAATGCTATTCAACACGATATAACATCGTAAACGTATCTATCAAACAATAAGACTATCGTCGTTATTGTTCTTGCAGTGATTTTCTTTCTTTCGTTTTTTTTTTGGCAATATTTCAACTAAAAACGAAGAATAGACCAAATCATTTTCCCAAAACATTTTTTGTTGAACTCTTTCTCGTGTCTATATTGACTTTTTTGTTGTATCCCTATATATAATATTTTCATGGAAATGAAATTTTCGAATAAACTAAAAAAAAAAATTATTTTTTTTTTCTATAGCCGTAAACATATTACAAAACTTCCTCCTTGCTATGGTATAATTTTTCTTCCACATACGAGAGTGTATATCGTCTCGTATCGTATGTACATATATGGTGAATAGCTAACACAAAAAATAAACTAAAATAAAAAATCCACACGAAGCAGGAACTTTCCTATTTGAATGGAACGAAATGAAAATATTAAGCTTTTTTCTATACTGGAGATATAATTTTTCTTAAATTCACTAGCTATAAAAAAAACTATACCAAACCAAAAAAAAATCCACCCTTTTCCCTGTCTATATATTATATTTAATTTTCATCCAGATACTCCACTCCATTCTCATTCCGTTTATTTATTTAAAAAAAAAAAAAAAAAAAAAAAATTTATTTTGGTGTACTACTTTGCTCTGTCTTATAAAGGGCCGAGAGTGGGTGGTTGGATATGTTCTTATTTCGTTCGAATATTTCTTCTTTATCATCACCAACGTATATTTTCTCTATATACATACATATACAACATAGAACAGAATGTCTATTCTATGTGTATCTAAACGCTTTCTCTTTACAGATATGTAGGGTTTTATGTACATCTTTACGTATATATAGGAAAACTTAAATTTTATTTTTCATTTATTTTCTATGTCTATCTAGATACATATTATGTACATACATATGTATATACGCGCGAGTATTACCCAACTTTGAGTTGGTTTTGTCGGTTGAAAAATTAAATTTTTTTTATATTTTCTACAATTCCGAAAAAAGCAATGTTAAACGTCAAATTAAATGGAATGGGGGTAAGAAACAAAATTTTGTATTTATATATGAGAATGGAAGGAAAGGGTTGTGGGTGAGTGTGTTTGTGTAATGTATGTTTGTGGCAAATCGGAAAATGTGGAGTTTGGCAGCATAAAAAAATAAAATAAAGTAGACGAAGAAGAAAACATTGTTGGTGTAGTAATGATGAAGTTTTTTTTTTTTGCTTTTTGTGTGTTCGTTTTGAGTTAAAAATTTTAGAATGAGAAAAACACTGTGGAAATGAATTGAATGGATGGATGGATAGGAATACAACAACAACAACAACAAAAATAAAGGAACAACAAAAAATAAAGTGGAAAATTATTAAGAAGATGGAAAAAGAAGCAGAATTTTTTGTTGTGTGTGGATATATAATATTGAAATTTTTGGCGTCAAGGCAAAGAAATTTTAGGGAGGTTATTCTCTATTCCAATCTAAAGACATAGCAACCCTATATGCTTGAGGGAATACTTAGAAAATGTTCATTTTCGTTTCATTTATTTTTCTGTCTTATTTCTGGTAGTTTTGTTGTTGTTATATTACTGCTGGTTGTTGTTATTGCTTTTATCGTTACATCATGTGTGCTCGAGTATTTGTCTGTTTCTTGTACACAAGGATTTTATATATAGAATTGGGTATGTATGTTTGTTACGAAGAAAATGGCAAAAAAGATGGAAAACCAGAAAAACGGAAAATTCTTTGTATTTTCTTATTTGTATGTATGTACGAATATATCAGTTTTTTAGATATTCGATCGTTCTTTATTTTTTTGTGTGTTATCATTTTTTTTTTTTTTTTTTGGTAAGCTATTTCTATTTGTGTTCCCTTTTTATGTCTGTCATTTTCCAGTGAAACATATTTGTGGTAGAAAAATAACTAACATAAAATTACGTCATGTAGCCTCTTATCATGGTACCACATAAACCATTTATGTAATCAATTTTTATTTTTTTGGCCAGTTTTTCATAAAATATGGTTTTTATTTAATTTTAATTATAACGAGAGATTAAAAATGTACATTAAGCTTTAGGTTAAAGCCAGCACTTATTCGTTTGGGCTAAGGAAAGCTTCAACTACAATCGGTTGAACAGTGGAACAAATATTGTTACAATTCGCCTTGTGATAATATCACATTATTTACAATCAATCATGAGCAGCAAGAAGTGAGAAAACTGGTCGGAAGCAAACAATTTTCATGAGGTTAAAACATGTTTATTAGATGACACGTTTAACTCCTCTAACAGAAAATATAAATATAAAGACCATACCAGAATTAGGGGGTTTTTCCAGGGTAGGGATGGCTAAATAAAAAGGAATCTTGCGGGGCAAAATAATACACTGAGCAAAATGATGCAATCGTTTGAAAAGATTTATTACACATTTAAAAATATTATTACCCGCTTAAATTTTTTGCTAATACATGGAATCGTTAATTGGAATAATTGTCCTAAAGAGCAAACGAAACAACCCAGCAACATACATACGAATTAAATTTTTAAAGCAGAAACACGTTTGTTTTTTCCCCCCTGTTTTTCAATACATATACAAGAGAAAAATAAAACAGGCCGGCAAAATTTGGCTGAACTTTTCAGAAGGTTTTTGACGCGCTGAATTCGAATCCGAATTGAGAATTTCGCTGATGGCTCTGATTTCTGAGATATTCGAATCTAAAGGGCGAAAATCACGGTTTTTCGAGATTTTAAGGTTATGTTACATCGAAAGGTAATTTTTTTTTAAAACCATTAATGGTGTTCGAAAGAACTACTCTTCATGTTCAAAACGCATTTGGATTTGTTGACTTATTTCTTGATTTTTGGAAAATGAAACGAATCGAACAAATACAATTTTCGACGCATTAACTGTTTGTTCTACTTGTTTATTAAACTCAAAATAAGTCTAATTTGAAATATTCTAATTTGATTAACACCGACATTTACATATCTAACTAACATATTCTCTGATTCAGATTTTGAGAAATTAAATATCGAAGTTACCACTTTCAGCACGAGAGGTGCGATTATGATAAAAGAAATATTAAACTTGCTTTATATAGGGTTGTGTGGTTTGGGAGCTTGTGTTTTTTAAATGATTGGTTATTTATAGTAAAGAATGTTTCAAATTAGACTTATTTTGAGTTTAATAAATAAATAGAAAAATTAATGCGTCGAAGAATTCTATTTATTCGATGCCTTTCATTTTCCAAATATCGAGAAATAAGTCGAACTGGTTAATTTCAACATACATACATACGTTTTCTCAAAGATGAAAAAAGATATCCGGATAAATCCAAATGCGTTTTTAAGAGGAAGAGTAGTTCTTAGGACCTCATTATTGATTTTATAAAAAAAAAAAAACTTTCGATGTAACATAACCTCAAATATCTTGAAAATCCGTGATTTTCGTATTTTTGGGTTAGAATATCTATAAAACCGGAGCCATTAGAGAAATTCTGACCTCATCAAATTTTATTATATCTGTGAGAGACAAAGGATTTGTCTTAAACCAATAATCTTGCAGGATTGTCATAAAAGAATAACTAGTACACGATCATTCAATTTTTTGTTTTTTACGACGTAATTAAAATACATCGAAAAACAAAGGAAATTTAGTATTTTTTTGTAAGTAAGGTGCTATTCCACTAAGAAAAATTGACTGCTAGTAAAATTAAAGGAAGATAAAAATATGTATTTGCTGGATGGGTTAATGAAACAAAAAGCCTTGTCAGTCAAAAAATATTTGTGTTTGCAGTAGTTTAGTACTCCTATAAAAAGTATAAAATCCAGTACATTTTTTGGTAACTGCTCACTCGAACAAGAAATATTTCTGTCATACTCAAATAATTTTATGCTGATGAGAATACAATTTTAATAAAATATGCCAGGGAAAATTTTACGGCCAAGTGATTATTACAGCGATAATATTATTTACATAATCAATAAATTAAATGGATGAATTCTGATTCAATCGCATGATCGAATGTTTCATTCTCTCTAATTAACGATCGTGCTATGCTCTCGTTGAATTTTCACCGCAGTTTTAATTCGTAAAAAATTGTCAATATTAATTAAGCACTAAGTACGGCTGATAATTTTATAGTGAGGAGAAGTTTTGATTTTATTTTACAATAAAGTTACAATTTTTCATTCAAAACAATCTTCAAATTCCTTTTTGGCGGTCTTTCACAAAACGATTTTAGAAAGAATGAAAATTCGCTGATCTTATCGGTATATGTATGTACTATACTTAGTTTTAAATGTTTTTATGTTTATTTAAATGACACCATTTAAATTTGCGCACTTAGGAAGCCTATTGAGCAGTGCAGGTCTCGTACCCTAAAAGTTCATAAAACAGCACTGCATATTCTGTTTAAAAGGTACCGGAAATTGTTAATATAAAATGCCCGCGCTAAAGGGATTTACAAATTTTTTTTTTCCCTAGATTAGTAGGACTGTGTTTCATTATAATGCCAAGTTTGAGGATCGGTGTGAAGTTTCTGATAAAATTTGTCAAAGAATATATTGAAGAAAGTGTACAATTATTTACAGTGCAATTCAATAAAAAAATTGAAACGAAATATTACGTGGATAATGATAAAATAACTAATAAAATAAAAACAAATAACACAAGAATTTAAGTTGTATTTACAAATCTTAAATAAAATCAATTGGCAAGTTAAGATTGTCAAAATTCACACGTTTTTTTGGCGAAAATGTTGTTCAATTAATTTTGTCAGGGCGATCCTAGAGTTTTCCGACATATCACATCATATGCCTTAAATAGCTCATCGATATGATCAGGTTATAGCTATCGATATCATAATGTCAAATTAATGGCTAGTGGGGAACACTATGAATTGATAAGCTCTGAAGGGCCAAGAAAGTCAAAATTCACACGTTTTTTGGCGAAAATGTTGTTCAATTCATTTTGTCAAATAGCTCATACTATAAGCTATCGATATGATAATGTCAAATTAATGGCTAGTGTTTAAGGCATATGATGTGATATGTCGGAAAACTCTAGGATCGCCCTGACAAAATTAATTGAGCAACATTTTCGCCAAAAAACGTGTGAATTTTGACTTTCTTGGCACTTCAGAGCTTGCCAATTCATAGTGTTCCCCACTAGCCATTAATTTGACATTATCATATCGATAGCTTATAGTATGAGCTATTTAAAGCATATGATGTGATATGTCGGAAAACTCTAGGATGGCCCTGACAAAATTAATTGAACAACATGTTCGCCAAAAAAACGTTTGAATTTTGACAATCTTAACTTGCCAATTGATTTTATTTAAGATTTGTAAATACAACTTAAATTCTTGTGTTATTTGTTTTTGTTTTATAAGTTATTTTATCATTATCTACGTAATATTTCGTTTCAATTTTTTTTATTGAATTGCACTGTAAAAAAATTCCACACTTTTTTCAATATTTTCTGTGACCAATTTTGTCACAAACTTCACACCGATACTTTGAGCGCGATCTGTAAACCAGTTTGTTTACAGCAGTTGATTAAATCAGTCGACATCAATAGTGCACGGCGATTCTAACGATGAACGAAATTGTTGAACAAAGAATTTGCCTTTAATTTATCCATGTGAAATCACCCTTAATTTCTCCTAAATAAAAAAAAAATAGTGGATAATATTACTTTATGAAAAACTTCACAAGTCTATAAAGAATTGTGCAGTTTATACTAAATATTTCAAAATAAAAAAAATATGAACGAATTGGTAAATTTCAAACATTTAGGCGATTTTAATAAACGCTTTATATTGAGTCCACCTTATTCTAAATCGATTATTCTATTAGGCGCTAAATTTTAGAGTATATAATTCTAAACACAGTTTCAGTTTTTTTTATTGATTTCCTTAATACTAGGACCAAATAACGGTACCATCTGTCCGAACAACCAGTTTCACGCAGTTCTAATAAGTCCTACACCCTAAAATTTCGCCTCAATATTTCATTGAGCACTAAAATTTGGAGAAATACTAAACACGGTTCCAGGTTTTTCTCATCGGTTTCCTTGATAGTGGGATTAGATAACGGTAGCATCTGTTCAGCCAGGCCGAATTATAAAGTTTTAATGAATTCTACCGCCTCAAATTTGGCCTGGATGGCACCAACCCCATATTTCATTAATCACTCAACTTTGTAGTAATACTAACAACAGTTCAAGGTTTTTCTCATCGGCTTCCCTGATAATGGTATTATGTGTCCGAAGGACTCGTTCTATTACATTCCATCTTTAAATTACAATATATCTAAGAAAAAAAAAATGTTTTTGTAAAATTTATGGGTCCAATATCCTCCAGTTAAGTTCACTTCTGGATAAACGGAACCTGTGACAATATCCTAGGTGCTGGCCGGTCACGGTAAATGTCAGCAACACGCCGGATCAAGATATAGAGCAGCCCGAATTAGTGACATACCTGGCTGGGGGCCCATTTAACAAAGTCCTGACGTGATCGGAGCCCTTTGGATACCAGGCGAGTTCCAGATGTAAAAGCCTTACCTGTGTAAGTCAAATATAAAAAAGAAAATGATGGAGAATGTGGAAAGAAAGGCCTGTATGCATATTAGCTGGGCATTGATAACGACAAATTCCGGTCGATATTTTAGTGGAAATGTATGTATATATACCGGACACTAGACGGTAAGCGATTCGCTAAACGAGGGGCTTGCGAATTTTCATTACACTAAATCCTCTTTATCTGCAATCGGAAATGGTAATTGTAGGGAAGCCGATCTAGGCGATAAAACTAGCACTTCGGAAAGAGGCGGAAGCCTAGGCAAATGAAAGGTCGAGAAATACACTCGTATGCAACATAGCAATTCAATAATTTCCAAAACTGAACTTGGAGCAAACCAATGAAGAGACTGTATTTTAATTTCCTGTTCGACATTAGCACACAGAAGGTACAAACACTTGGGTAAATACATAACGAACAATCTCTTGGATCTCGAAAATACAAAACCGCAGAGGTAGGAAAGGGGTAAAATTCCGTGGAATCACTTACAAGGTACCGTGACCGGGCTGAATGTGCAGAAGCAGTCACTACAACCTAACCTAACCTTGTGTGAGATGAAACTCAAAATATTATTACTTATGTACTGGAATTGGTTTATTATTATGTCATAGGTAACACTTCTATGATATATGGAGTTGGTACACAAAACATACTCAGAAAATCGCTGATTAGTTAACTTAGGCACCTTACTACCCTGTAAGGGAAACCGATGATCACGGTTCTCTAACCCTGGTTAGTATTATGTCATAAGTAATACTTCTACTTACTAATACAATCAAGATGTTTAGTTGGTGTTGATGTTTTAGGTAAACTTTAGGATATTATTCACAGCAATTTAAATTTTGTGTTGCAAACGAAATTTCTTGTGCTGATACGAAAAAAGTGACCAGAATTATGAGAAAAAACTTATGGATTTTACACGACATGCGCCATTATACCGAGCTACGAATGTAAACGAATATAAGGCCAACACTTCACTAAATAGCACCAGCTGACTTTTTCCTGTTTCCCAGACTCAAATTGCTACTCTGTGGAAGCCTTTTTGACTCCATTGAAGCAATAAAACAAAATTCGGCGTGCGAACTGAAAGCCCTCCAAGAAACCTGCCTATAAAAAATGTTTGAATGATTGAAAAAACGCTGCCATATGTGTATATCCTCGAATGGGGAATACTTTAAGGTCGACAAAATAAATTTGTATGATTGAACTTAAAATTTGTATTTTATTTAACAATTCTCAGTACTTTTTTGACTGAATGTGGGTGAGAGTGGCTGTGTTGGTTGAATTTTCAACAACTCATCATTCATGACTTTCATTTCTATTTCCCTTTCCCTAATTTTTTGTATAGTAAAATGAAACTTATCGGCTTCGTTCTACCACTGAATATTATGGCAAAGGGGTTGAATTTAAAGAGGATAGTAGGGAGGATAATAGAGTAATGATGTGTGACCACAATGTGACAACATAGTTAAAATAATTTACAGGTTGCTGATATTAACCTTGTTCAACGTAAATCTTCTATTCTTCTATCTGCAATTATTGTATTTCTTAAAAGATTCGATGATATTTTTGAAATTGTTATGAAACTCGTATCAAGTTTTCCTAAAAATAAAAGCAGAGCGGAAGAAAAGAAAAATCGAAAGATCATATTGGATTGGGTCTATTAATTCTAAAATTTGGTGATTTCAATTAATTGTAAAGCCGGAATCAGAAATTTCAGTTAAGCGAGGCAAATGAAGAGTTTTTTGATTTGGTCTTGTTACAGTACCATGTATAAAGTAGACGGATCAAGCTTTCCGGAAAAATGTTGCCATTTAAATAAAAAAACTTGGCATGTTCGAGAAATTTTTGAAAATTTTGAAAAAGGATAAGCCTGTTGAAATTGCTGCTACACTATGGCCATTTTCCAAAACCTCAGAGATGTTACCAGGTGTGGTCTACATTTCCATAAAGTGGACATGTCCAGCTCTCTGAAATAATTTTTGTTATTAAGATAAAAAGGGTTGAGCATGTACGACAAATATTTGCAACTTGTGAAAAAGTATAAACCTGTTGGAATTGCTACTGCGTTAGCTTGACCTGTCCACTTTATAGAAATATAAGCCTACACCTGGTAATATCTATAATATTTTGGAAAATGGCCATAGGTAGGAACAATGCCAACATGTTCATTGGCCATTTAAATAACAAAAAATTTTTCAGAAGTTTCATCAGTCCACGTGTACACCTACACTTTTCGTTAATTTGGAGCGTTTCGTTAATTGTAGCTACACTTTGTGTGAAATACTTCACACTGGTTGTTAAAATTCGATATACTTTTTCATTTATAGATTCTCAATTCTTTCATTAGCTCATTTCATTATCACTTTCAAAATAAACGGTCCAACGGTTAAATAAATTAAAAAAAACTTTAATGTTAATGTTTAAAAGGCATAATGTGGAATGTGAGATACAAATTAGCAAATGTTTACTTACTTTATCTTAAATTGCCTCTCAATGTACATATGTAGAAAATATATGGACTTACCTGAAATTAAATAAAAATTTAAAATTAATCAAATTTGAAGTTGATATAATAATAAAAATTAAAATCTAATCTCTTCATTGTTTATTTAAATAATTAGTAGAATTGTTACAGATTTACGTATATAAGCTTCAATGTTGGGCAGCTGTCGACAACGAAGATGATAAAGTGATCAACAGAACTCATTTAAAATTTAAAAATCATTTTCAAAATGTTCAATTCTTAAGAAAACTTGCGAAACTTCTACTTCTCTCGCTCTATGCAACATACTAATAAAAACCAAATTCAATATCTCAAGCTTATAATAGAAAGCATATACACCCCAAAAATATTTGTTATCTTCACCACCATCACTACCCCTTTATCCAACCAACCACCTTCTAATTACATCCCACTGAATATTTCACAAACATTTGTTTTTCCATTTTCTTATTTGTGTATACGTATATATGTATGTACGTACGAGTATGTACCAAGATATATTTATATTTTAGACTAAAACTTATTATATGAACATCTTTAGACTTACATGTTCACTCATGTGATTATAAAACCGTACCCGTAAAATAGTCGATCTTAGTGTGTTTATAATGGGTTGCATTATTCTCGTCTTCTTTATTTTTTTTTACACGCAATCCTCCCACGAGATTTAACCCTTTTTTTCGCTTGTAGCGCGAGCAAACAGACAAAAGTAAATTTTAATATTTTTTCCGCCGAATATAAAATTTCCATTAATGAGAAAATTATGTAGTGTGAAAAATTCTTTAGGATGTTTTGTTTTTGAAGTATATAATGTGTGAATAGGATATTTTAAGATATGCAGAACATTACAATAACAACATAAACAAGAAATCCGCGTAAAGCATGAAAATATTATAAATTATTTTTATACCACCCTGTAACACCCTATATGTATTTAAACATTAATTTTAAAATAAATAAAATCTACTTCGTTTATCAAAACCACATTATGTACAGCCACCCATATTTTATGCCACCCAAAATTTACTTGTTCTAAGCATGCATATGAGTGTACACATAAGAAAATATTAATCTTACATATTGTTATTCCGAAGTGCATACGATTGTAAAATAATTTTTCAATTTACTCCCTCTTACCTATATGTACCGCAGATAATAAAATTAATCGCGTTTCTTGCGAAACATTTTTGTCAACGTTATATAAAAATTAAAAAATTTTTTAAACCTTTTCTATTCTATAACCCCAAAAAATGTTTTTCTTCTTCTTATTTTATTTTAATTTGTATACAACTGTTTAATAAGAAAATATACATACATATGGTATATACATACATACTTATGTATATATAATTCTACCGGTATAAATAAACTACACATGTACATACGTAAACGGGTGGGCGCCCTACTGGGTGGGAGAAAACGAAAAATTGTATTTTACTGTAAGAAAAGAGGTAAGCAAAATATAATCAAAAATATAAAAAGACTGCAATACTCATATGTACCTACATATAGTTGGAAAAGATGAAAATTTGGTGTTACCATATAAGAATGTTGTATGTATGTATGTAGATATTCCTGGGTACGTATAGTTATAAATTTAATTTTTCCATAAGTACGAGTATATAGAGAGATTTTTGGTTGTTTGGTACCAGAGCATGTAGATGTAATTTCCCAAAAATTAAAAACAACAACAAGTAGAATGGAAAATTATTCGAAAAGCCAACAATGTTTATAGGGAAGGGGGGGGGGCGGGGAAATGAGAAAATTTCTGTTTATCTACAATACAATACCAACTTCTTTTTAAGTTTTTGGAAATATGTACATAAAGATGAAGCCAAAGACGACGATGATGACGAAGAAGGGGGGAAAATGTTTCTTCCATTCATCTAATAATAATATTAGATTATTTGTATAGGGTAGCAAGAAATTAATTTATTTTCTGGTTCTGCTGGTGATGAATAAAAATGAAATATGACGAAAATAGCGGCCAATTCTAATATTTCTTATATTCAGGAAACTGGTTCAAAATCACCAATAAAGAAATCACAGAGGTACACAAAAATTATGCTAACAGTTTGCATCAATCTCATTTCAAAAATTACAATTAATATGGTTAATCAGCCACTAACAGTAGAACGAATATTACCAGAGCCTTCTAGAGTATAGAGCCATAATCTTAATTACGTATGTATTTTTTAGAAGCTTTTTTAGTGGTATAACTTTTCACTGATTTCCATAGGAATCCATAGTAAAAATGGTGTTTTTTTGCTTCAAGTTTTTCAATGAAAAAAGCAAAAATATTATAAAATGTTTATATAAAAGTTTTCTACATATCTTTAAGAACAATATACAAGAAGGCCACATTGGTATTAAGTAAATATTAATTGCAGAAATATTAAAATTAAATTATTTCTAAAATATATTTTTTCGAACTTTCATTATGAAAAATACATCAAAGTTGGCTCTGACAAATTAAAATAATACTTGCTAAATTTATCTTTAGTTTTACTAGTGTACGTAAGATGTGTAAAATGGTTACAGAAAAATACGGGAAAAAATTATTTAATCACAAAATTATCACACGTTCCTATATTTTGTGAATTTGTTTTGCTTTTCCTACAATTTTTGAACTTGAAATTTCCCCAGGTCGTAATTTTTGGTACGATTTTTCCAAATTTTTACGGTCATCACTGCCATCTATGTAATGTTTATTGACTTAATGACCAACGAATCGTATACGGCGTTTTTTTATTCGCTCCGGATAGCTGCTATCGAGAGCCGTCATATGAAAAGTGGCTCCGGATAGCGCTCCATATAAATAGGTAGAGCCAAATATTTTTTAAATCAAGTTTTCGCTAAACAATTGAATTAAAAATGATAGTTTGATGTTAAATAAGTTTAGTTTACCAATAAATAGGGCGTCAAATTTAAATTTAGGCGAATAAAAATGACGGCTTTCGATAGCAGCTATCCGGAGCGAATAAAAAACACTACAGTAGTAAGCTTTTATTTTAATTTGACCAGAATGCTGTTGTTATGAATTTTTTTAATATTTTGGTTTAAATAAATCAATTATTACAAGAAAATGAAAACGATTTACTTAAACGATATTCATATATGTTGAAATTCAAACATTTATGAAAGTATCTCAGAAATCATAATTAAGAATTTGTAACGTTTTCATTTAAAAATTTGTCTTAGGAAAAAAAGTGATGTCCCATATGCTTTGTGTGTTTTACTATGAAAAGTTTCGTTTTTTCCTCGTTTCTAATTCCCTTATAAAAGCTCAGATTTTTTGATTACGGCTCTATAAAATACAGGGTGCTCTGATATTACCTAAATGAACTCCAAAAATTAAAAACTAAACAAATAGGAATTAATTAACAGAAACAAATTTAACGACACGATTAGGCATAGTAATAGACTTAAAAAATAAAATCTTAATCATTCCTACTCATACAATAAAATCATTTAAAGAAGATTGCAAAATATTAGCTTTACAAATAGCCTACCAAAATCCCAACTAGAAGAAGTTATTCGAGGATTTCTGAAAATTATTCAATACAAAGTCAACATTACGCTTTACACATTGAACATAATTTTTTAACAAGAAACCTAAACCCGAAAAACAGTATAGATAATGCCCGGATCCCAGGTTAAAACGAACCCGGTAAATATTCCAAAAACAGCATTTACCATACTCGCATCTCTTGGTTAACGTCGCTTGTCAATAATTTCTAGGTTTAATAGGCTACTACGGCAAATTCGTAAAGAATTTCGCGTTCAAAACAAAATTAATATCAAAATTAAAGAAAGGGCCTAACAAACTTCAAATATGGTGAATACCCAAAATGTTTTCACGAATAGGATATCCTTACTTTAATAAACCAGACTATGCAATAGGAGCAATTATGTCTCATGAATCCACAGACAAATTAAAAGCATACGGAAGCCGTTCACTAAACGAAGCAGAAAAAAATAGGATGCCACTAACAAAGAACAATTGATGCCTGTCAGGATCTTAAACCATATTTATATGGAACAAAATTTGAAATACATTTAGATCACGGCCTGCCAGAATGGTCGATGTCCTTAAAAGACGCCACATTCAAGCTAGTACGATGGCGAATAAAGTTACCGGAGTTTGACTTCAAAATAAATTATAAGAAAGGGACTAGCAACAACAATTCAGACGCATTAACCCGTCTTTAAATAAATTGCAATAAAACTGGCATAATTCCCACAACAGAAACTCCAATAGACCATTTCAAAATGCAAGTAATATTCAAATTAGAACCTAAGCTACACCAGATTGTACAAAAGAAACCATAAACAATAACATAAGGATTACAAGTCAAAAACAGCAGTATCATGATGATCACTGTGATCAATAATAATCAAAGACTTCAAAAAATAGCAACAAAATATGTAAATCTATAGGCACTTTCAATTCATGTGAATTAACTGAATTAGAATTGAGTTACTATTTAGACAATTCAGTTGCTATTTAAATAATTGAGCTACTGAAGTGAATTGGGTGTTCGATTGGTACCATTCACTTCAGATAAATGTCAACAAAAAAATAATTTTAAATTTAGTTTTTGTTAAAACTAAAAATTAAATATATTAAAAATTGTTAAAAATACATATATACAATCTATCTATAATCATGTCGAATTTTACAGATGTTGATAAAGCATTAATGGTAAATTTATAATTTGTATACCAAATGTATATATATATATATATATATATATATATATATATATATATATATATATATATATATATATATATATATATATATATATATATATATATATATATATATACAACAAAAACAAAATAACGGAATTAACTACACGATCAAAATACATATTCAGATATCTCAGTTGCTTAATATTTAACTGAAGTGAAGAGTTGTGAATCGAACACTCAATTCACTTCACTTGATTCAGTTAATTCAGCTAACTCTGTTAATTCATCCCATTCGAAAGTGCCTTTAGTCGAATAAAACAATGAAGGGAGAATAACGTGACAATAAGTAACCCAGTATTACACGAAACACTCACACGTGAACTACCACCACAGTTACCACAGGAAAAGACGCAACAAAAATCCAGGAACGGGTACACAGGAAATTAATAGCTCAACAGAACAGTTAAGAATAATAATTGAAACACATATAAAGGACCCCAGAGTAGCAAATGAAAATTGTGCTCAAATACGAAACAATTATAAGTTCACTAATACTAAGCAAATGATCCAAAAATATATAAACAAATAGAAGAACAGTTAACAAGAACAGCAACAAAACCAAACGAACGAGCAACATATACATTTTCTCACTTACTTATGTTAAAACAATTGACGGGTTCTCAAGATTCGCAATAGCTTACGAGCTACCAAACCGAGAATAAATAAAAATAATAAATACATTAAAACAACATTTCTCCTAAGAACGAATTCCAAAAATAATCATCTCAGAGACAGCATGACAGAATTTACCTCAAAAACATTTATGTATAGCAATTTACTTACAGATTCAACTTCATACACATTCAAGGTTGCATTCCACATTAACCGAACTGATACGAGTAAAATTTGACAGGAACAGAAAAATAAAAACACGACCTTATAACAGAAATTATAATACCATTTAACAATCCTATTTATTCAGCAACAACCTTCATACCAACGAAACTCCACAAAGTCCACATAAATACTTTAAAAGCAACGAAATAAATGAGACTCACGTAAACCCAAAATTCACTCGGTCCTACAGCAACCACAGACAAAAGAAAAATCCACAAGAAAAATATTGAAAGGTACTCAGTTTTAGGGAAATCAAGAATATATGACAGCAATCTGCAATTTCTACACGGCTTAAATACAACCTACCTATTGCTGTACAAAACACAATCAATTTAGGCAAAATATCCGAACAAATGCAAAAATTAAACCAGACCAAACTGAACAATTTTTTTCAAATCTAGACTTAGAACACTCAGAAAAGAAACGAAAACATTAATATGTAGATACAATACCCTTGTACAGTTACAAAAGTATATAATCTTCGAAGATAAAAGCGGTATTTTGTTGAAAAAATTTAAAGAAATTTAGTTTTTAATTAAATTATGTTATACAACGTGTACTCAGCCAAAAAATGTTTTATTTAATCAATATTCATTATGAATTTGTTAAATAATAATTTTATTTTAAACAAATCGATATTTCGAGCTTACTGCCCATCATCAGGAAAGTCTGTACAAAAATTATAAAATGGAAGCAAAAATACATAAAAAATAAAATTGTTCAATAAGGTCACTTACACAATAAATTAACAAATTAAAATAACTTACATTACACAAAATTAAAAAATCGTTAATCATAATCGTGCAAATTGAATTATGATTGACACCATATTATAATAAACATATAAAATTATAAACACATTTAGATCTATTTATGTGAAATTTAGTTTTGATTTATTTTTGAGCTATCCTTTCCTATCTACTGGATATATGGTATAGTATACACTACGTTTTAATTGCAAATCCGCGACAAGATCGACAACACATACTTCTGAAACATAGAAGTAATCGACGAAATTCAGCATAAATGCATCGAGCACGTTGTCACAAATGTATGTGAAGTTAGCCCAATTTTCATCCCCGAAAAATACGATGGTAACACTAAATAGAACTATTGTGACACTTTTTACTCTCAGCCCCGAAAATCCTGCTGTCACGAAAGTTTTTAATATTTTTTGGTGAAGTTAGCCCAAAATTCTATCTTCAAACACTTTAAGATGTCATGATCCTACATTTATATCATGATAGTTACTTAATGCTTAGACAGTTTTGCTCTCAGTCCCGAAAAATATTACTATCGTGACATATTTGTAAATTTTTGAAAACCTTTTAGAATTTTTGGGTGTCGGTGGGCTGTGATAGAAATCAGAAAATATTTGTTGGCAGGCTCAGATGATTATGGATTTAGATAGAGGATGGTTTAATGCATTTGTTATAAAATTTTTAGAAATTTTGTGTGTCGGTGGGCTATGAGTTGTTAGTTCCTTGAAGTCAGAAAATATTTGTTGCTAGTTCCTTGAAGTCAGAAATATTTGTTGGCCGGCTAGAATGATTATGAAATTAGATAGAGGATGGTTTAATGTATTTGTATTATTTTCTGAATTCAAGGGAATATATCACAACCCACCGACACATAAAAATTTTAAAAAGTTTACAACAAATACATTGAATCCATCCTCTATCTAATTCCATAATCATTTGAGCCGGCCAACATACATATATCTTCTGACTTGAAGGGACTATATCACAGCCCACGGACATACAAAAATTCTAGAAAGTTTACAACAAATATATTAAACCATCCTATATCTAGTGCCATAATCGCCTGAGCTGATAAAAGTGTATCTATCATTTTTGTTCATTTTTATTTACTGTTTTTAGATATTAAAGTTAAATAAAATGTCATGATAGTCACCTTTTTATAGGTATATTATATGCTACTTTTTAAGTTTTCGGGGATAGAATTTTGGGCTAACTTCACAAAGGTTTTTCACAAACCAACCAGCACAATGCACACTAACGGAAGGCAAGACCATGAATTAATTTCAACAAGTAAAAGCGAATAACATTACCTATATCAACTCTTACTAGGTATTCGAACCAATGCCACCATTACACCATGCCAATGAGATAAAAACATCAAGTAGTCATTTGACATAAAGGACCTCGAAAAGAAGCTACAAAGAACCAATCCCACAGAGGACAGAGAAAGTTTGGAGATGAGAAGTTGCATCGAACACTACCTAGCTGTATATCAACAACGACTTCACAATATATGAAGATATTCCCAGATATGAAAGCATTTGACAAACAGGAAACAAATACATACATAGTTAAAAACTAACCAAATTAATAAAACTGATTTCATTCCACTGTTTCTAATAACAGGAAATGAAACTAACATAAACAATATAAACAAACCCTACATCAAATATCAATTAAATCAGATAAACATTATTCTTATCGCGTTTTGCAAATTTATCAATGATCAATTTACTAATACAATTTCATACAACTAATACTTTATAAAATGAGTATAAATAAACAAATCAACTTGATATTAATGTTCATTATTATAGTTATCTTTAACGTTAACATGTTGAAAATAAAAAATAAAACTGTTAAAATAATAAAGAAATTAAGAAATATACAATACTAGCAATATTAACAGTAATAGTTCAGAAATATTCATTGATTGATTAATTAGAGTGCACGATCAAAATTTAAGAAAGCCTCTCGGAGGTAGCTGGGTCCGTCGCATACTCCGATCACATGTAAACAAAAGGAAAGGTTACGTATACCTATGAGATCATTCATTGACTCCCTCCCCTTAAAATAATTGTATCCCATTCATTGACTCCCTCCCCTCCAAATAATTGCTTCCTGTAAAACAAATCTAGCCATTATATTCAAATATGTACATATTTTTAAATACGCATTTATCTGTAATTGAAAAAATCGTATTAGTTATATTAACTTAAAGAATAAACGATATTACCTCTTTTGACATGTATTCCAATATTTTCCTATCTGCCTTCTAGTTCAAATCGTGTTTTTTTAGGGGTAATCAAACAACAAACAACAAACTTGTCGTTTCGTCGGCTACGATGCACAATTTATCACTAACACAATTCATTAATCACTATTTTAATTGCAAATTTACAATAAATAATTATTTTTAATACAAATAAATTCTTAAGCATATAAAAAAAATACCGTTTGACTCGAAAGTCATGGCCAACCTTTAGATACAAAAATATTCATAAATAAATATTTCTTTCTTTTTTTTTTTTTTTTTTTTAATTTTTATTGCGAATTTGTTTTGTTTTTTGATATTATTTAGCAATTGTTTCAATTACTTGGTTTTCGATTGACAACGTCCAAAAATATTTTGTTCAAAGGGTTTTTCTGACACTTTTCGCATTTTTATATAATTTTTGTAATTCTAGATAACATTTTGGGGGCATAATTGTACGATTTAAATTTCTTAAAGTATGTTCTATGCCTTGATCGTTCCTTGATGTTTTACAGCAAAAACCATTGCGAGCAATTGTTTTTCGACAGAGGTTAATAGGTGATTCCAAATTTATTTAGTACTTGGTTAGCATAAGCCACAGGCATATCAATATCATCGTCATTTCACTGTGAAAGAATGGTTCCAGGTGCTGCATCGCATCAGTGGTGACGTAAAATTGTTCGATTAACTTTTCCTTGAGCTTCTGAAAACTTCCAATTAAGTAGTGCGTTCTTTTTAAATTTATTGGATAACAGTCATATTAATAAACTTACTAAACTTACTAAACGTCTGCTTTGCGCATTTGTAAAGGGTATAAAAATTCGTTGGCACAATCAGTTTTAAATCTCATATAAACGATATTTTCTGTAATACTTGGTACTATGATTGCGGGGTTATTGGAACAAAGATTTAAGTCAATACATTTAGTGTCATCTGTTTGAATAAAGGTAACAGTATCTAGTTTATTGAGTAATCAATTTTACAAAATTGTTATTTCGAAGGTACTCATTTCCAAAAAAACCACCGCAATTTAAAGGGAATTCATTTGACACAATATGGAAATTTTATGACAGTAATACTGCCTTTGTTAGTTAATTTTAATTTAGGAAATCAATTGATCAATCCCTTTTTGAGAACCTGTGTGTCGTCATTATGGAATTTAATTGTGAAACAAACTATTTTAATTTGTTTTTATAAAGTTTTTATCAGCATTATGATCAAATGGATGTATCCTTTAAGATTCTGCACTTTCACACCTACTTCCTTCGCCTCTCGATGTAGTTCGATTGAATTCTCTAGCTGATGTTTAATTGCGAGTTTGACTTTAATTTTTTTTTTTTTTTCATTCCGGTTCCTCGTTTGAGTTGAATAAGAGTTATAGATTGAATTTGATGAATTATTTCGGATTTGTTCGAGATTGGAATTATGATTAAAACAGTGTCAAGCTATTTACCTAGTTTTAAAGCAAATTTGGCATTTGACTGGTTGATTTTCAGAAACGGAATATTGATAAATTTTAGGTGTTTAAGATGAATTCAAATATTCTTATTCTATACTGTTCTAAATGGCATCTTTTAAACTTGTAATTCTATATATCTTACCAAAATTTTCAAGGAATGTTTAAGCCTGTCTTCAAACTTGCTCAATACATGGTGGAAAGACCACAACTTTCGTCAAAACGTTGACGAGCTGATATACGAAACTATCTGTATATTTTCTAATGTCCTAACGGACGGTGTAATATGTTCGGGTGAAAATCTCTGTAGTGGTAGCCATCCAGCCTCGCTAACTTGCAGATCTCTACCATCAGAGAAAAATAGTGGATAAGTGGCAGCCCGCTACAAAACAGAATCCATCTTATCAGTTAGTTACGGGAATGTACAGAAACTCAAAGATTCAATTAAAGATCAAACATCGGAAGGAAATCGTACCAAATAAATTTGAACGGACAATATTCTAAAAATCAAGAACTACTGCCTGAGCATAGTCTTCTACACAGCGGTTGGAAATTATGATAAAAAATGAATGACTAAAATGGATTCTGTCCTTAATCTCCTAACGACCATTGTCTCCAATTTATTCAAGCCAACGGATTGTCACAACATGGACAAGAAATTAAAAATTTATTGATAGAACAAATGAGAAATTGATGTCATGCTAATATCCGAAACGCATAACACCAGTAAAGTTTCCTAGAAATTCTCCCGATGGAACAGCTGACGGTGGCACTGCAGTTATAATCAAAACATGATTAAACACTATGAAATAGAAAATTATAAGACGGAACATCTACCAGCACCTATAGTAATAGAAGGTTGCAATGGGAAAAAGGAACAATTTGGTCATTTTGAAAGTTCTTTGGGTCATCGTTTAATAGCAGAGGTGATTGTAATGCAAAAAATCAAGAGTGGGAATCAAAATTGGTGACAACGAAAGGCCGAGAACCGGTGAACCTACCCATTGGCCAAGTGACAGGAGAACGATCTTAGGAGTACTTAATTCTGCGCAACCTAAGGAGTAGCTTATAATTATATTAAAGACCCCCATATTTTGATCTGTCACCAGACCACTCGTTGGGAGGAACCAGAAACGTTGAGATAACGCGGCAAAAGGACGTTGGATACACAGATTGATTCCGAATATAGAACCCTGGCTGATTTGCAAACACGAAGAGGTGAACTGCCATTTAACCCAATTCCTAACTGGACACGGGGGTTACCGAAGCTATTTGCATCGTTTTAGGCATAACGACACTCCTTTTTGTCCAACGTGCAATAAAGTAGAAGACCCGGAACACGTATTATTCGAGTGTCTACTGTAACCTGTATTACCACAAACACACATTTAGGTCCAGACGACATAGTGGATGAAATGCTAAAATCGCAGCAAGCATTGGATTTCTGATGCGCTACCGAAACTAAGGTGCAAAAAGAGCTAAGGAGATTAGAAGCGGCCAGAAACGTGTGAGTAGAAATACTACGGCCGCCCCCCGAAGTAATAATTTGCGGTGGTAACGGGGATGGGTTAGAGGGAGATAACAACGGTCCGGCGAGAGGAGGTGGTTTAAGTGGGTAAAAATCCCACCCGGCAGTAAGTACGCTTACTGTGTCTTTTGAAGATTTACCATCCACGTAAAAAAACACACACACACACAACACACACACACACACAACACACAACACACACACACACACACACACACACACACACACACACACACACACACACACACACACACACACACACACACACACACACACACACACACACACACACACACACACACACACACACACACACACACACAAACACAAACACAAATACCAGATGGTCAGCAAATTCTTCTCTTTTTTTCTATATAAAAGCAAGGGCGATACCATCCCTTTCTCTTATATAAATGATAAGAAGAAAAAATAAAATAAAGGGGAAAGAAGATTCACAAGACACGTAGGCACAAAAATAGGGTATAAAAACAGTTTTATAGCATAATTTTAGTTAGTGGTTGTGATAAAAAATAATTGTGTTTTATTTTATAAAATTTTTTGTTAGTGATACTAGTCCACGAGTAAATAATAAAATATGTTAAATTAGTTTACTTTTACGCCATTTGTTGTGGGCGTAGGAGTACGTTTTTTGAACTCAAGAGATGTGGAATAACTTGATTGCGTCCGATGAGACCAAATTCAAGCTGCATGTTAGAGATGGTAGAATCATCACACGAAGATAACCTCGAGAGAGGTTTAGCAATGATATCTCTTTAAGACTTCAACCGAAAACTGGAGGAGTTGTGGTCTGAGAAATTTTTTCTGGATAAGAAACCGCTCGAATGTGCTTCCTTAGTTCCAAAATCAAAGAAGCTGTTTATCTTTAAGTCTTACATAACGAATTTGAGCCCTCAGTATTAGAGCTTCTCGACGAGATTTTTACATTTACTTTTCAACTCCTTGTTGTTAGCAACTACTTGTTAGTAATTAATTTAGAATTGTAGATAATAAATTGACTTTCAGATAAACAACAATAATTTATTAAAATCCTATTTTTTTTCTTATGTCTTTATTTAAACGTAAAAAAGTACTCCGCGGAAAAAAATATCGATGTGTTGCACTGATCCCCGTATAGCTCAGACTTAAACTCAATATAGAAAATGTTTGGTCTATAATGAAGCTAGATGTAGCAAAAAAGCGCCCAGAATCAGTTCAAGCTTTAAAAAGTTTGTTATGAACATCTAGGAACACATAGCTTCTGCCACTTTGAAAAATGTAAATTTTCTGCCACTTTGAAAAATGATTTATTCGGGTTTTCCCCCTAAATTGCAGGTGCATTTTTTTTCTTCAATAAAATGGGTCATAAATGTATTTAAAATCAAACAATAAGCCAATTGCTTTCAAAAATGTTATAATTTTACCAACCAAGACTCCAATTTGTCAAAAAATTTGTTTAACCAAAAATAACAGTTTCTTTGAATTAGGTTCATGGGACGGCGGGAATGAACTGCGCCGACATAAATGAAACCAACATGCATAAGAGACATTTTTTATTTTCTAATAACTTTATTTAATTTGCTCCCCCTCACCCCTCCCACAAAATCCTACAAAATTACTTAGCCACATAATAGCTGTGTTTTTTTATTCGCTCCCGATGGATGCTTTGGTTTTTACACCTAAATTTAATTTTGACGTGTTATTTATTGGTAAACTAAATTTATTTAACACCAAACTATCATTTTTGACTCAATTGGTAAGCATAAACTTCATATAAAAAATATTTGGCTCCACCTATTTATATGGAGCGCTATCGAGAGCCACTTATTATATGACGGTTCCCGATAGCATCTATGAGGAGCGAATAAAAAACACAGCTAATGTATAGACATTAAAAGTGTACATTATCTTGTTTTCCAAAATCTTGTTTTTTATTTATACTTATTTATTAAATATTATATTCCCAATATTCAATTCGCACAAAAGCACCTCGGAAGGCTAAGTGGGGGGAGCGCAGCGACCGCCCGCGTGCCCGTGAAAGTTATCGAAGCCGTTAGCCTCTACAATTCTAGCTTAAATTAGGGGTTGGCCACGTATCACTAATACGTGTCATTAATAAATTCTATATAATCCACTCCTATGTGCGGCACACAGTGCGACATGTTTGCTGATCCTGGCTCCTACGTCCTCCGAATTAAATTCCCCATTTTTCAGAATTTTTATTTTTGGTTATTTTCGTTTCGTAACCGAAATCCCCATTTTCAAGAATTTATAAAAAACAAGTTTTTGGAAAAGAAGATTTCGTACCCAACCCTTATACAATAAATATTCAATATAAACATCCGCTTTTTGACCATCTGCAACACCATACCACAGAACGTCAAAAATATTAACATTTTATCGGGAGTTCGTTCTTACTTGAACCCATTGCCATAATCGTAAACTAAAAATCAATTTTGTATTTAGTCATGAGTATTGTATTGATTTTTAATAGATTTTTAATTTATAATTTCTAAAGTTTAGCCTCACTAAAACAGTACCAAAAAAGTTGTCTCATTTTTACGTAGTCATACGTTAATAGGTCGTGCCTCAGATATAAGCTCGTCGCTGTATCCTATTGTTAAATAGAAAAAGCTATTTATCTTTCGAAAATAAATTATCGATTAATTGGGGATTTATAAATAATTAATGAATTATTATTATTTATTTACAAATCCATTATTCTGAATATAATTTTTTTCTCTTTATTATCCATCATCATCATAATACAACACTTTTATTAAGTATAAAAATTCTTGTTAAAAAAATGTAGTTAAAACATATATGTACGTATAATTTTAAAAATTTTACAAAAAATACAATAAAAAAAAATCAATTATAAATATTAAAATGATCATATTTAGAATCTACAAAATTTACAAAAGTACAATGTTAATTCTCTGAAAATTGCAGTCATAATACAGAAAACCTTAATAACTTTATCGAGAACACGACTAAAATAATCTAAAGTATTCAATGGGCTTTTGTATGATAAATTTCTTCAACTCAGACTTCAAACACGACAACTGACCAATAGGTCTAATCTGCTCTGGTAATCGATTGTAGATAACAAGAGCAACACGGAGAAGCGAATTATGCGCTACTTTGAATCTATTAGAATTAACATAAAAGTCATTGCGATTTCTTGTGCCATAATTGTGTATATCTTTGACATATCGAAAAATTGGTTTGTAGTACGACAAGCCATGAATTGCTTTGTAAATAATTAACATATAGTTGTACAAACACACTTGTCTCACATTGAAAGTATTAATATAAAGTTTACAAGTTGGGGTTAAGTAATGTTTGTTAAGAATTAATTTAATAATTTTATTCTGACAAATTTGAACTGCATCTATAACATATAATCGTAGGCATTGAACCACAATAAGGTTAAATAATTTAACCGAGAGTATACATGCGCATAAGAAATATTTCACAACATTTTAGAGCTTAAGTAAAGGCTCACTTTTCTAAATACAAATAAAAATTGGCTGACACTTGCTAATAGACTATGTAGGTGGTGATTCCAGGTTAGAAGGCTTTCAAGTTCAAGACCAAGTTATGTATACAAAACTAACACACTGTGAAATAACAGTTCCGTTTACTTGAAGGACATTGCAAGATACACAGACATACAACATAACAGGGGTCCTTTTAAAGAATAGCATATAGCGCGATTTCTTTAAATTTAGAGACAAAGCATTATTAAGCATCCAACTAATTAGCAGGTCTAGATCATATTGCATTATAGATTGAAGGGTACTGTAGTCCTGTGCTGAAAATAAAATTCATATATTATCAGCGAAATTTGAAGTTTTCCCTTAAATGGTAGACAGAAACAATTGTTAATAAAAAGATTAAAGAGGCAGGGCCCAAGAACGGATCCTTGCGGCACACCGATACTGCATTTCAGTAAACAGCTACTTTTATCTGCTGTACTGACACTTTGAACACGATTATCAAAATAGGTTTTAAAAAAATTTAAATCGTTAGCTGATATACCAACTAGCGAAATTTGTAAAGTAGTAATTCGTGGTTAATACTGTCAAATGCTTTTCTGTGATCAATAATAAAAGCTGAAACAACTTTTCCCTCACTAAGGTTTTCTTGCAGATTAGTACTAGATGCCATATTAGTACTAGAATTTTCCATAAATCCAAATTGATTATTGCTTATTACATTATTTGTCGCTAGAAAATTAATATAAAATTGAAATTGGTCTATCCAGGATCGCATTTAGCACCGGATTTGTATTTTTTATTGGGGATAACTTTAGCCTGGGCTAATGATGACGGAAATACACCTAAATCAAATGCACTATTTATCAATTGAAGCAGCATAGGAGAAAAGTTAGTTGAATATCTTTTCAATAATTTTGCCGATATAGAATCAGGACCATTAGATGAATTATTCTTGAGACTATTAATAATTTTCGCTACCTCTATAGAATTAGTATGATGCATTTTGAAGGGAACAGAAATACTATAATTACAATTATTACGATGGTAACGCGAATTAAATGAATAGGTACTTGCCCGACAAACAATTATTAACCGCAATAGGTTTCACGGTTTCAAAACCGTAAAATGTCAGTTGAAAAATTAAAGCGAAAAAGAAAATATCTACACGAAGGCTATCCGATTTTAAAAAACATAGAGAAAGCAAATATTAAGCGAACACAACTAGATTATTTAGAAAAATGTACTTATCTTACCAAACCCGATTCAAAAACGAAAACAAAACACAACCTAAACCATTGATCATTATTCCAGCTGGCAAAAAAAAAGCTGATAACAGAAAGCTTATTAAAGACAGTGATTTTCAACAATATTTTCCATATAAAACTAGATTTTTAGCAAAATAAAAATTGGATGAGCGCATACAATTAAATTCCGTTTAAATGGTTATTAATCAATCCCTAAGGTATTCCCAAATACGGTTAATTTAGATGGTTTGAAGCAAGAATAGTGTGTCAAAAATCCTCGGATATTATTGTCTTACGTCAGGTATAAATCAAAATGTAAATGTTTAATTAATTCGTACCGTAGACAGTTGTAAGTCCAGTAAAATTATCGTAATTTTATGGTCAACTGGGCTGTAAAATATATTGACAAACAGCACACCAAACTTCATGGATTTGAGACCGTAAAAAGCCGATTGAACAATTAAATCTAAACAAGCATCTACCCGAAAGGTATCCGATTGTAAAATGAACAAAAGAATAAAATAACGAACACGACTAGACTAAAAAATCGTTCACTTAATAAATGATTTGATGCCAAGATATGGTATTTAATTGATGAACTATTTTATAATATCAATTAACACGGTTGAGTATTTCCTTAACTTAGCTATCTTTTTCTTTCATCTAGATTAAAATTTCAACTTTTCCAATTCACATTATTCTTTTGTGAGTTGTTACTTTATGTCTTTTTTACAGTAAGCATATCATCAAAATCGATGTTTTAACATATTTTTTTGTCAACGAAAATGGTGCATTACTACAATTTAATCGGATCACTACTGTACAATCAAAAGGATAATGACAAAATAAAACAAATGAAAAAAACTGAAATACATAATATTAATGTATAATTTCATATATGTTCTCTATCTGCTCTTTCCTTGTTTGCCTTTGTTTTGGAAATAAGAACAAAATCAAATGTAATAAATAATTTATTTATGTATTTCAATATTTCAGCTGAGTTTGGTTTAATCGTTCGTCGACGTCAAGTGATACAGTTTCATTTCAGTGATAAAAATAAAGTGTTTTGTGCATAGAACAAGTGAAGCCATACAAATTTCGTATACAGTAAATATCTTTATATTATTATATTAATAATTGTTAATTAATAATAATAATTTATTACACAATAATAAATATTTATTTGAAAGTTAATGTTATAAATATTAAATTTGGGAATATTTTGTTATATAGTTATAATAAATAAAAACGAAGATGAAAGTGGCAACACCAGCAACACATACATTTTACGTACAGATAAATGGCGAGAGGACTGCAGAATTTATCTGGTACACACAAAAAGACAGTTTATTTACGAGATATTTTACTTGCGAATGTTCGTCAATTCAGCGGTGTTTTATCCGAAAACTTCACTTTCGTATTAACTTCACTTACATATTAACTGCAGAATGTTATCTGATAAGTAAAAGGATGGTTTCTTTACAGCAAATTTCACAAATAAATGTCTTACTGTAGAATGTTACCTGATTCACACAAAGGAATGGCCCATTTACGGCAAATTTGACATATAAATGTTCGACAATTGGACGGTTTTTTATCCGACACTTTTACTAACATATTAACAGCGAAGGGACTGTAAAATGTTACCTGATACAGACAAAGGGATGGTTGATGTACGGTAAATTGTACATGTAAATGTTCGATTATTGGACGGTTTGATATTCAACAGTTTCACTTACATATTAAGGGTGAGGGGATTGCGTAATGGTATCTGATACCCATAAAATAACGGTTTATTTACGGAGAATGTCACTTACAAATTGTCGCTAATTTGACGGTAAAGTAACCTACGGTCATCGTTCAGACATTAGAGCCAGCCCAAGGTGTTCCAAAACACGGTTTTTTTACAGTACTTGAGGAAAGTGAAGTCTGCCAAAATACAGTTCGGTTCTTCAGTCCCTCATCAGTTATTTTTCAGTACTAAATCTTGAGATTGTTTGTCGGATTGGTAACGAACAACGAATAAACCATTTATTTAATTCATTACAAATTTATTTACGACTGGTGATAGAGGTGCCATTTAATACAAGTTCAGTGCATACATTTTCCTTCGGAATTTTAATAAATATAGCTTCATTAAGAACTGAGCAAAGTTTCCTAGAACAAATGGCACTTGAAATCTCATGTGAATAATAATCTCGTTTGGCCTTGTTAATAAGAGTAATGATTTTATTACGTAACAATTTAAATTCTTGAATACCTATAGTAAAAATTATGTGGGTAGTTACGTTTTAATTTGGCGAAATTATCACGGTTCTTCATAGTGCTTAAGATTTCATTGTTAATCCAGGGCTTTTTAAAGTTTGATTTACTTGTAACTACAACGGTGTGCTTTTGAATAGCCGCTGAAAGATTTTCGTCGAAAGTCACTGGATTTTTCCATAAGTTGGGAATTAATTGTACTTTTAGTATGTTTACTGCCTGACAAGTTGAGATGTCTCTTACAATCAATAGAGATTGAAATTTGATGGTGATCAGAAAAGGAAACGTCCTTTAGCGATATAATATATTTATAATCAAAATTGATAGATAAAATATGGTCGATGACTGTTCCTATCGAATTAGATAATCTGGTGCAATGCTGGTCAGTGTGACAGTACGTTTGTACAGTTAGATCCCGTTGATCTTTGATGTTAAAATTAAAATCGGCAACACAAATACAATTTCTATAAGGACTAATAATTCTTTCAAGCGTTTCATTAAAATTATCACAATTGCATGACTGATTTCTATAAAGGGCCAAAACATTCGGGTTAACTCCACCACGGATATTGACAACCAAAATATTACTACCATCAAGATGATAAACTAGAATGCACAAAAATGGCACAACCGCCAAATTAGAGAAGTAACAATTATAATTACTGAAATTGTAAAACCGATTTTCACACGAATAAATCTACAATTCCGATAAAATCAACACATGAACTAAATGTTTCGATGTAGTTAATACAGCATCTATTTCATGAACTTTGTTTCTCAAACTTCGTATGTTAAAGTATACCACATTAAGACAAGTAGTGTTGGACTTTGGATTATAAACACAATCATTCGGATATATAACATCAATATTGTTTGTAATATTAATTGACATTAGGCAAACTAAAACCCCAAAACAAAAAAATATTAATAAAAATTAAATTTAAAAGAATTATAAAAATTAAAATTGATTAAACTAATAATGAAAATCTATAATACATATCATCATAAATGTTTTTTGCGCCTGCAAAATGATAGATGCAGCAGCGGAATTTCCAAATTTCACAATAATAGGCTGGTCACGCTCATCAGAGCATTTAGCCAATTTAACTCTATGCACAGAGTTAATGATTAAATTATTCGAATCCAATTTTAATGTGTCACATACATATATCTCCAATAATACTTTTGAGATTTTTTTGAGCATTTGCTGGCACACCGGTTTAAACAGATGATCACTTAATTGGTGCTGTTTTAAATCATTAATTTGTGATTTCAAAAAATTTACTTCATTTTCTAGCTTACTGTTTTCATTCGCAAGTTTATCAACTTTATCTAGCAGCAGTTTGTTGTCGATAGACAAATCACTAAGTTTTTGAATCAGGTAGTCCACTTTTTCATCCAATGATTTTGGATGATGTGGTGTTTGTGTATCTAATATTAAACACTCAGAAGTACTAGGTGTTTTTTCCTTAGCACAACGGGCAGTTTTTTGTACATCACCCATTTGAATGATAATAAATAAATTTATACTAAAACAGTTACAACCAGATGCCGAAATATTACAATACAATGTGTAAACTTATATTCATGTAATAATGATACCGGTGTACTTTTAAGCATAAACACTCACCAATAGCAGTTTAAATTTTACTTTTTACTTTTATTTTTATTGATAATGTTATATCGTCGTGTCCAAATAAGAGTATTACATCTGCAAATCATTAATTGTTTGGAGGGGCGTCTCACGTTTTTAATGTTAAATTTGGCTTAATTTTTTTTAAATAAAATTCTTGCCACACTTTGTGGAAAGGATTTTATTTAAAAAAAAATTAAGCCGAAATTAACTTTAACAACTTTAAAGCTTCTTCAAAAAATGAGCGATTTGTAGATGTAATACTCTTATTTGGACACGACGATATGGTGTAAATTATTTACTGGTCTTACGTACAATTATTATGAATTACAGTTATTATTGGATACACTCATAGTAATCAAGCACATCAATTTGTCAAATGATTGCAGCTATAACCAGTTGATGATTGCTTACAGTTTGTATTCACAAAAATATGTATTGAACACTTATAACATTAAAATAAAACTATTACAACAACACTTGAAGTTTAATGTTATTATATTTTGCAATTTATGTTTAAAAAACATTTTGTGTGGATCATCGCTTTCCAAAACAAACAAATCATCCAAAACAGATTTTTGAAATTAATCTTAAATGTTCCATAGCGGTATCGAACGACAAGATTACATTCGGAAACCAAACTTAATAAATGACCCTAACATACAATACTATACGAAGTATAACACCAAACTATGTTACATAAAAACTACTTTAATTAATTTTCTTAGGTAGATAAAGAAAAAAATAGTTAATTTAGTTATAAGTAAGTATAAGTTTCGCTTAACTTTTTGTACACTTAATTCCTTTGTAGCTAAAAATGGCCGCTTTTTTTATTTTTTATCATGTTTTGTGGTTCATGTATTTATACAAATAATTTGGTCTTGCTAATTCTCGACGCGACTCAAGAACGGACCTCGCTAAATTTGATCCTTTACAAATAGGAAATTTTCACAAACACTTCAGTCGAAGAGTCCATCATTCATCTTTGACAATTGAGACATTTTCGAGAAATAGTCAATTTGGTAATTAAGATGATACTAAGAAGATAATAAGAAAAACTTTGTCTTCTTGATCAGTTAGATACACATTTAATAAGTCGAATAAATCGTCGCTTTTATAAAATTTTGAAAATATTTCCCCGAAATAATAGAGAAAATATTTAAATTGTTTTTACAGTCAGTCAAGTAAGAGCGTGGTCGGGTTAATTTATAAAAAAATTTATTTGGTGAAACATTCATATTTATAAATATATTGTACACATTACAAACGATGATGCAATTCGGTTAATATTGTGTCCAGTCACCATCGGCGTCGATAATTGCCTGACATCTCCGAGGCATGCTTTCTACTAATTTGACGGCGTATTCTAGTGGCAACGATCTCCAGATCGCAAGATAGCTGCTTCAAAGTGTGTGTGCGTCTTCCACGAAGTTTCTGTTTAATATATGCCCACACATTTTCAATAGGGTTTGCATCAGGCGACTGCGACGGCCAATCCAATGTAACGATGCCAGATTGAGTCTTCCACTCAGTACAGAGCTTGCTGAGGTGTTTAGGATCGTTGTCCTCTTGCAGAATCCAATCTTCATTTTTGCTGATGAACCAACGTTTGGCAGATGGCAATAAAGCCTTTTTGTAGATTTTAATCATTTTTTCGGCATTTAGGTTGTCGGTAAAGAGGTACAAAGTGCCGAATCCCTGCTTTGAGAAGCAGCCCCAAAGATGCACCTTTATTCCGTGTTTTACGGTCCGCCTATTGGTGGAAGAAGCCTATTGGTGGAAGTTGACCAGGCTCGCGTGGGGACACAACGTGCCCATACAGAACATTCATCAGTAAAAATGACATTTTCAAAATCTCTATCGATATTCTCATGCGCCCAAGCGAGTCGCTTTTCCACATGTTTTCCAGTCAACAGAGGCTTCTTCATTGTGTTGCGCCATTTCAGGTCATGAGTACGGAGATGGGTTCGGATAGTTTCGTAGGATATATCTAAACCTTTTGCCTTTAATTTTGCTTGTCCTTGCCGCAGTGTTAAACCAGGATTCCGCGAAAACAGATTCACTATTCTTTTTTCATCTTTTTTGTCCACTTTTCCTATCGAGCCACGTTCTGGTAAATCATCGACATTTTTAGCCACTTTATATCGCTGTACCCACTTATGTACAAATGCCTTCGACTTTCTCATATATTTAGCAGCCGCTGATTGCGACATTTTGGGACCTTTCGGGTGGGTGCAAAGGAACACAGCCTCGTAGCGCGACGCGTATTTAGCACTCATGGCGCTTAACGTGATTCTCTTTCAAAAGATCAACGACAACTGAATCTTTGTTGACAATGCATCAAGGACAAAGCTTCCCTCTATCGGCTCGCAAAGGAATTAGAGCGAAATCTTTCATTACCTGTCGGTAATGACGACCACGCTCTTACTTGACTGACTGTAGATTAGCGTTACTTATTTCTCCTCGCATTTAAAAAATATTTTGTGATGGTTGCCTAACCTTACTTTAAAGTTGTTCTTGTCTTTGAAACTAAATTACGAACTCATTCTGGAAGGACATATTTATCATTCCAACATGAATAGTTTGCTGCTCATCTGACTTTGTTAACTGGTATGGCATATTTTGGAACGCAATCTTTCATCAGGTTTTATTGAATTTAACTAAAGTACTAATTAAAAACGTATCCCGAAAGTTCAAATTATGTAGTAAATGATGTATAGCCAGTTTTTTAATATTTTTAACTTTCACCTAAACAGAAAATAAAAATCGAACGTTTAAACGTGCGATGGTAACAACCACATTTTTAATGTACTCGTAGTTTCTAAGTATATATATATTTTATATATATGTACACACATACACATATAACAATATGTGGAAAACTTTAAAAAACATATACATAGTTTGGGTTTTGAGTATGAGACATATTCATGTATAACTATATGTATAATATACTAGCTGTATGTATATGGTATACAATATATAAATAGACACTGTATAAATATATGTATACAGCAAAAACTTGGAACATTTACTACCCATAACCACCCAAATTTTTCCCAATCGAATCATACCGCCTTATTAATATTATTACTATTATTTTCTTTTTCCATTATATAATAAATAGGTATGGCAAACCCCCCCAAAATAACACATAAAAGTACAAAATACAAACATACATCCACACAAACACAACAACATAGATATATAAAATTTATTCCAGTCGGTAAAAACAGCACAAACCGAAAAATAAAAATTCTCTTTCACATTTTGGAAAATATTTTTATTTTTGAAAAACTCCCTCGATTTGGCAAAATGTCACCCAAATTCAAGCGCGCCAATACCACTCAAAAAAAAAAAAAAAAAAACAATTAAATTTTGCGATCACTTTAGTATTCATCGACGACAAAATAATTTTGAGGGGGAATACGTCATATAAATTTTACGTTTCAAACCTGAAACTGAAACTTTGATGGATTTGTTTTTTTTTTCGTTCATAATGTAATTGAGTGATTATAATATTATCGGTGGCCTGGTATTGGAATTTTGGAGCACTTGAGCTCTTGCTGTATACCAAAAAAAAAAAAACATAATTATTATTAGAAAATGTTTCTACCCCCCGGTATACACCTAATCCATTCCATAAAAACTCGGAAAATATTTCGTCTTTTTTGCCTATTTTACCCCCTTCTATATTTCTAAACAACCTCCCTTCCCCATCCAGAAATTATTACTGAAATCTATGTACCATACACACATACTTATTTTATTTTATTGTATTTTGATATTTCAACAAAAAATATTGATATGAAATAAATTTCTGTGGGCTGGTTGGTATAGTATATGTTTTTTTTTTAAGGGCAGCAGTAGAAGGGGCGCCAGGTTTTGATGATACTGGCTTAAAATATAGTAAAGGCTAAAATAAATAAGGTGAATCGAAATAAAATCCAAAAAAAAAAAAAAAATTTTGAAAGAAGGCAACCACATTCCGAAAAAAATTATGATTTAGACAGGATGAGGTTTTTTTCTGCACAAAAATTTATGTCGGTCTAGAGGATTCTTGGGACTAATATTTTGGATCCTGTTAAAAATAAATTCAACTGTACACCGCATTTCATATCTTTTCTTATGCTGTATAAAGCCTGGATGCGGTGTATTTACCCTCCCATAACACCATATCTGAAAGTAAAAAAATAACGGAAGAATAGAAAATAGCTGAAAATAATACCGACAATGTTACATTATTTTCCTCGTTCTTCCTTTCAATTTTGCCTTTCTAGTTTTAGATTTATATATTTTCACTTCGACTCGCAAGCACCCACGTTCCAAACGTTACAGAAAAAAAGGAAGAAAAAATTAATACAAAAATAATATCCTCTGTCCGGACATGGAAAAAACAATTATTAGCAAAAATATGTTTTAGGGTTGTATAGCAAAATTAAATACAAAATTCAGTTCAATTTGTTGTTTATAAGATTCTTGGTAATTTTCAATATGATTTCAAAAATGTTCAGCGAATGTGTGTACGAGTATGTATGTAGTTCCGAAATTCTCATTTTTGCAGATTAATAAATTGGTTTAACTCTCAGGGTAAGGTACTGGGGTGGGGGTGGGGGGAATGATATTTCTACTTTTGTCAGTATGTATATTACGAGTGATTGGCCTCTTTATTTTTTTGATTTACCAAATCGAAAATACTGGAAATGTCGTTACATTTAATATATTTGTCTATAAAAAGCGAAAGTATGTCCTGCAGACAGCAACTTTAAAATTTTTGTCTTGCGCTGTTGTGAAAAAACAAAATTAAATTTTCTGGAAGTTTGTAAATGCTTGACGGTACCGGGTCAAGCGGGATTAGAGGAATGGAATGACATTTACGAATTTTGATTTTAAAGAAAATAATGTATTTCAGTTTAATTTATCAGTGAGTCCAATTCTCAGCGCGGCTTCTAGCTAACTTCAAAATTTATTAATTTTTCAAAGCTTTTCTCGAGCCTTATTTAGACATTTGGCTTGCATATAGAGTCAGCTCCAAGTGACACCAAGGTTAGAATATAATAACAGCCCTATTCTGACACACAGTCACAGACTAAAAAATCGTCTAATGTAAGACTATTTTATTTTAGAACTCGCGTCTTAGCTAAAACCCATTTCATATTCTGCACATAGTCATTGGTCTTAAAACACGGTCTTACGAACTAGGTCATTGAAAAGTTGGATGGGTTTAGTTTTTAATATGTATATTACACTTATTTAAATTTCTTTATTTAAATTTAAATTATACTTACTTAATAAAATTTTATCAAAATTATATCAATTATACAAATGAATTGACAGAATACAAAAAAGAAAATAAAAATGGAATTTATAAGAATACAGGATGGAAATTTAATAAACTTATTGTAATTAACTAAATAAAAAAGGTGTTTAAGTAAAAAGAAGCAAAAGCACACACAAATAGATCTTAAAAAATTCAGAACATTTGAGAAAAAAGAGAAAAAGATACCTCCAAGCAACAAACTGAAACCCAAGTTTCTAAAAATCCTTTTGATTATTTTAAAACGTTTTCGAAATGATCTTGTAATTGTATGTACATATATAAAACCTGAAAGATTAAAATAAAAATTTGATTGCTTCAGTTATTTTAAAACGATACTGAAACTAAATCTTTGCGTTTAATTAGAAAAAAAAAAAATGTTCAGTAAAATCGGAACGAGTCTGTTTCGGTTTTGGCTGTGTTCAAAAAACCGATAATTTTTACTGTACAGGTAATCATATTTTAAAACGTATTAAATAGGTTTTAGGAAACGATTTAAAAACCCATTCTGGGAGAGACAATGAGGAATTAAAATTTTCGTGAAATGTTGAGTTGTTTCTCAAATTCCAGTGATAATAGTCGATTAATAATTTATTGTTAAATAAAAAATGTATATAAATAATATATGTACTCAGCGTGTTAATTTTGTTTAATATAGTCGAGTCATTAAAACTGTTTCAAGTCTGTTTAGTGTTTAGTGACAGTGAATTTTAGGTCATTATAACCGTATTTTAATTTATTATTACCGGTTTCTGTTTTATAATAGTTTTTTATGTAACAGTGTTTGTGAGTTTCAACAAGAAAATAATTTACCGGTGTTTCTTGATAAGTGACAAAAAGGCGTTGATGAATTTGAGTAATTGTAGTGAATGTTGCGTGATTCCATTTTGAAGATGTCGATTTCGTGATTTACATGTATAAACATTTTGTCTTCCCAAACATTTCTTAAAACTACTGCATATTTAGTTTTGTTGTTTTCCCTGCTACAAGAAAACAGAAAAATATACAATATAATTGCATAATATAATCAATGCTACAATTTGTATTAAAGATTATTCCAGTGTTACATTTATATTCAATTTCTTGTGCCTCTTGATTAAAGTTTATTAATTGTATTTTATTTAACAATTTACAACAATGATTGCACTGTTCGATTCCAGTAGAAATTCGCAACAAATTAATGCTCGTCGCATTTTTTTTCAAATTGCAGCTACAATGTATTCAGAACGAATCTGTTTCGTTTTATTTTGTCTTCATAGTAATTTTCAGTTGTTCAGAAACGGTTTTAACTAGTCAAAAGAACCCATAATAATTTAATTTTTTTAATTCTATTTTAAAACGTATGAAATAGGTTTTGGAAAACGTGGAACGTTATTTTTCTGATCAGTAGGAAGTTTACGAATTTAAAATTGCAATTGAATATATACATACAGTGAGTCAAAGTCAAACTCATACACTTAAACGGTAATTTTATTTTTATAGAATGCCTACTTTACCGGGCTTTTTCTGAAAATTCATTTATGAAATTGTATAGCCTACGGCTTTGCCTATTGAATGCAAAATTAATAAATAAATACAGTTTTATAAAATGAAAACATTATTTAGCTGTTTGTAAATTTTGGGTTATTGGTGCCAAATTTAAAATCTAACGGATTCGTCTTCGAACTTAAAAATAGATAGGGAGAGTGTTTCCAAAATTCTAAAATCTACGAAAAGAGCATAACAAAATCGTATATCATTTCATAAGGGGAAGGCTAAGAAGGGCGAATATTCTTTAAAAATGTACTAATTTTTTGTAGTGTTTGAGTTTGACTTTGACTCACTGTAAGTATGTCATTGTTGTTCTAGTCTGAGCAAAAGAGGACAAACAATTTTTACGAATTCTTACTGTGTATTTCGATATTGCAATTATTGTTGTAAAGAAATTGGATATATTGGATTGTTGTAGTAAATTGTCAAATAAAATATAGCAATTTATTAAGTTCGAGTTGAAACCATTTAAAACAAATTAAAATCGTTATCCATTATTGTTTTGGCTTATTATTATAAAAATTTGACGTCTAGTCATTGTATAGGCTTCCACAATATATATTTTGCAGATTAATTTGACGTTTTATATAAATATTTTTTTTATAAATATATAAGGCAAACTGTATAAAGCAGATTTTAATTTCGATTCCTCGTAGTATTCGCCAATTCAGGACATCAAATGTAAACTTCATAGAATGGAAATAAAGAACATTACTTCTGTGTTTTCTCTTCGAGTTTGAAGGGTTAATTTTCTTTAATGTATTGTATGGTTGAAACGTTCGAAGTTGAAGAGCGAAATTTTATTGCAGTTCCACGTAGTTGAATTGATGATTTTATTTTATCACATTCTTCGAAAAGCAAGGACGTAAACAGGGCCAGAAAAGTGTTTTCCGCCAAAATAAAATTGGATAAGGATGCCTTGGATCAGTCAGTATACGAGATAATATATTTTTGAAAAATATAAACGATTTCACACCAACATCGGATATTATATCTCATAACTCGGCAGGCTCAAATGATCCAGAACAAAGGGCGCTAATTACAGTCTCAACAGCATATTATGCCACTTGGATCATCACCACCAGCATTAACACATCAATCGTCTGAACCAACAACATCATCTGCCGCCTTCACACCGTCATATTATCCACCTGCTACTGGTGTGGTTTAATTTTCACAATAAAAACGAAGTATTGATAGTTTTTTATTTTTTGTAATTTCAGATAACGGCTCATATAATTACATCAATCCAGGATTTGAAGATATTTTATTAAATCGTTTTGACAGCACAATGCACCTTATTAAACAAAAAACTGATCAATAATTAAGAACTAAGCAGCACTGCAAGCGTTCTTGGACTTATTATTATAAAAATTGTCAGCACCGAAAGCGAATCCGGATTTCGATTTTCAAATTACAACAAGAATCATTTGAATTTAAGTCTTTTGATTTTTGTTGAACACATTTCGCCGGCGGAAAATCGTACAACATTTGATGCAATTATTACTTATTATTTATTTGGTCGACCCCAGGGACCGGCCATTTGATAATTTTTGCATTAAGTGCATACAACGATGCCAGTGAAGATTTTACTATATTTTACTAAAATGTTTTAAGTTCTTGTTTAGTAAAAACTTCACTGTCATAGCAATGTGAAATTTTTACTAATCTAAAACTAAACAGAAATATATAGCTACTCAAATAATGTCATTTAGGGGAATTAAGAGTTTCAACATTTTTCAAATTTCTATGACTGTGTACATTTTTACACAAAAATTTGCTAAAATAATTTTATACTAATTTTAACAAAATATTTAGCCTATGGAACTTCATGGTGAGAAATATCACAAATCATAATGCTGTATTTTAAATGACAACAATTCATGCCTGTGAAAATATTTAAATAAGATATTTTAGAATCTTAGCCGATTGTGATAAAATTTGACACGTACAATAGAAGTGTGATTCTAAAATATTTTTAAACACAATTCTCAAATATGAAAAACGAATGAAACTCGGCCATTTCCAAACCAATGAAGATAAAATTCGAGATGGTTTCGAGAAGTTATGGAATATAGAAAACTGGATTAAAAGTAGGCTATTTCTTAAGAAAATATTTTTATTTATCACTCTGGATGCTAGAGTAAGTAGAACGCTTGCATGCTCATCACGGGGTCACGGGTTCAATTTAATTCTTTTATAATCTTAAGTCTTCTTGTTTTATAATCTTTAGTCGATCTTTAATTAACCTAATTCCTTTAGAACCTTATAAGAGACACTAAAGTTGTACATTACATTTTTTTCTTTTAAATACCTCATTGACGTTTCGAAGAGGGACACAACAATATTGCACATTTATAAAAAGGCGTACTAATTTATTATTGTAATTAATTGACCAGATATTTCATTTTTGGTTTTCTATATCGGTTACAACAACTTAGTTGCAATAAGCGAAAGAAAAATTTTTTTTTTTTCAATTTCTTTGCATTTCACAATTTTCGTAAAGACCTGGAAATAACGATTGATATTTTGTTTGCTAATTAATTTTGTAGGCTATAATTTTACTATTATAGTTAAAAATTTTAATATAATTCAACAATTTTTGCTAACCTCGCTTTTCCATTGGATACGGTTAATATATGTCGCCGCAGACATGTTACAAAAATATCAATCTCTTTAAGATATACCGTTAGTCAATGGGTTCAACGTTATTTGTGGAAATTTTTAGAAAATTCGCTTGGATTTTACAACCCCTGGGATACTTGAAGTGAAAATTACTAAGTTTAGTTGAATATCATATAACTTCAAGAAAACATTAAATTAAATTTTGCCAGTTAGGCATCAATCTCATTATGATTTACCGTTAGTCAATGGGTATTTGTGGAAATTTTTAGAAAATTCGCTTGGATTTTACAAACCCTGGGATACTTGAAGTGAAAATTACTAAGTTTAGTTGAATAGCGTATAGCTTAATACTTTTTATTAAGCGGCTAGTATAAATTTAACTCTTTATATTGAAGGGTTCATTAAACATGTTGTTTTAGCCATAGAATTGAAAAAACATTGTTATACATTCCTAATTAACAATTTTTATTCTTGCACAATATTTCAGGCTAAATGCCCATCTATTAAATTTAGAAATTAAAATTTGTATATATCAACTGAATAATTGGATCCAAGAAATCATATTAATGAATAATAACTTAGAGTACACCTGAAGATGGGCATGTAGCCTGAAATATTATTAAAGTATTATTAAGTTATTCAACTAAAGTTATTAATTTTCACTTCAAGTATCCCAGGTGTTGTAAAAGCCAAGCGAATTTTCTAAAAATATTCACAAATAACGTTGAATCTATCGACTAACGGTAAATCATAATGAGATATAACTGAATCTAACTTTATAATTGGGATGATGTTTAATAAATCAATATTTCAGTTTATACTAAATACATAGTCGATCTAATTTTATTGAAACAAATAAATTGTATATTCTATGACTACATTTGTTAGAAAAAAATAAAACAAAAGTTTTAAAAAATTATCAATATTAAAGTTAAAATTTTCAAAATTAAGTTTGATAATTCCATTTCTTGATTAAATACCCCTGAATGTATGCATTTGAATAGCTATTGCCGACATTTTTATTTAGTAAAAATTAGTAAAATCTTCATTCGCGTATACTACGGACATCCGAAAAAAAACCATTTGACTTTGGGACTTTAATTGGTTTTACAGGAAACAATTATTTGGAGGGCAGAAAGTCAATGAAATATCAATTTATATTTGAATATAAATCAAACAAGAAAGTCTGAGGTTTTACCGTAGAATTTAAAATTGACGTACTTTGTTTTTAGAATGCAACTTTTCTTTAAAATAATTAGATTTTTTGGTTTGATTTAATTATAACTGTGATGTTCTACTTAATATCGACTACCTTAGGTGTCTGTTACCAGATCGGTTTCCTCCTTACTAACAAAGCGTTCCTATTCTTCCTTACATGTTCCTCCTGTTATTAATAAAAGCAATGCTATACAGAAAGCGATTCAAATTATCTGTAATGGTGTTGGTGTAAATTTAGCAACAGGTGATGAACAAAACTCTTTGGAGATGACAAAATTGTTCAAAATATTTTTATAAATGAAAGTACACCACAATTTACTCGACAACTGTTTAATGCAGCAAAAAGGGTTACAGAGTACAGTAATTCAACAGTGCTAATGGGTAGGTAAGATGGTGAGCCTGCTATCAATATAAGACGTTTTGGGGATCTTGCAAATGTGTAACATAAATTCCTAAAGCGCTAAATGAGCTTAGATTTTAGCTTAAATAATTTTCAATATATAGTCACTCTATTTATTCCTCTCCCTCCGAATCCAACTTTAGCACTGCTGATCTATCACTTAAACTACCTTTGAGTAAAAATAACGTAAATATTATCAAAACTAACATAACCCAAAATATACGTAGTCTTCGTTTAGTAACTTTGACTCTGTAGTAGAACACTTAAATGCTCTATTAATCGATAAAAAACTCTAAAACTTGTATACTTTACAAGAAAAACCGAAATTCTATCGCTTGCTCAGTTTTAGATCATAACATTACTTACCACCGTATGTTTGCTATTTCACTGGCAACTTCCAACACTAAAACATACCCAGCCGAAAAATATATATCATTTAACATCCGCATAAATATAGATTACACTTATTACAAATCTACCGGAACCGTATTTACTCTAAGAAAGATCCAACAATACCTTTCTATAGATTTTTAAATACACTTGACTCTTATATTGCAAGATGCTAATGTTGTCAGTAAAAAACTTAAGCGTTTGCAGCCATGCGTATTCATTTTTCTTCTTAATATAAATAAGAAAAATGCGTTACATCATAGTAGAAGACTGTTATCGGGTATTGTGTAAAGAAGTAAATGAAAATGTAAGACATGGACGAGACGGAAAATTCAATATTGCAAATCACTTCAATGAATACTTTTAAAATTGCATAGGCCTAAATAATTCCAATTTTTAATTCCTGGCATCAGAAATTTTTCGTTTAATTCACTCTCTTGAAACTAACCGTTTTTGCACGTCAGACAATATTTTGCTTCAGAAAATTTCTTATTTTATTGGTGATATACTAGCCTTCATTTTTGGAATGGGTACGAAGGGCCGAATTTCAAAGGGCCGAATGTCGAAGGGCCGAATGTCGAAGGGCCGAATGTCGAAGGGCCGAATGTCGAAGGGCCGAATGTCGAAGGGCCGAATGGGTCGAAGGGCCGAATGTGTCGAAGGGCCGAATGTCGAAGGGCCGAATGACGATGGGCCGAATGTGTCGAAGGGCCGAAAGTGTCAAAGGGCCGAATATCGAAGGGCCGAATAGGTCGAAGGGCTGAATGGGTCGAAGGGCCGAATGGGTCGAAGGGCCGAATTTTTTTTTTTTTTTTTGTTTTGTTTTTAGAAATATAATTTTTAAAATTTGTTGTTTTAAGGAATATTTGGTAATTTTTTTTTGTCAAATATAAATTAATTTCTTATGAATTTATGTATTTTATTATATTTGATCTTTGGATATTCTATCGACAAAAATATTGCATTAATTGAGGTTGTTTATATTTTGCGTTCCTTTTGGAATTATCAAGTGAAAAAATATTTGTACATAATAGGTATTTTACCAAAACCAAGTCTTATTATATCAATATAAATGGAATATATATGAAAGTATACACATATGTATTACTTTTGTAGTATAACCCGCTCGTATATAATAACAAAAGGCTAAGGTTATTTTTTTCTAATATGCGTACCAAATGTAAATAGATTTTAAATAAGAAAACGGAATTTTGTCATAAAAATTCAATTTACTTCTGTTCTTTAAACTGATGATAATATTCATTCTTTTCGAACGATGTTATTTTCTAGACCATTATATAGTTTATTGCTATTGTTTTAGAAAAAAAAAGTAAGTGGTGAAATTTGTCTTTTGGAACAAAGAATCATAATTATCGGTCGGCTTTCTTTCAACCTCACTATACGAAAATGCATTATTTTGCTCTACACGATAAATACATAAAAAAAAGGGATGTAAAGATTTTTTAAGTGTGGATCTACAAAAAAGAGTTTTATTGATGTGTCCATGAACATAATCATAAATAAATAATGTTGTATTATGTGTTTTGGTTATTCTATATACCTATTTGCATCATGGACAAATATATCTAGAAAAAGAAAAGACAAGAGAAAGATAACAAAAATATCTAGAAAAAGAAGAAAAGCTCAAGAAGAGAAACTAACTTCCGGAATTATAATTTTAAATAAAATTTGTGTAATTATTACAATTTGTTTTTTTATTAATTGAATCTGAACCATCTTGATGTAAGTAGATAAATGCCTACTCATATAAAAAATCAACTTAAAATAAGGGACATAGGAAAACTGACTTTGGTATGTAAATTTTGCATTACTACATATTGCAATTACAAAAAGTTGCAATTATAAAATATTGCAATATAAAATCTTGTATAACAATTTCCCGTACTATTTTTTCTTTATTCTGAGGAAAATAAATTGAAGAAAAATGACATCGACTAATTTAACTTGGAATTGTAGAGGCTAACGGCTTCGGTAACTCTCACGGGCACGCGGGAGGTCGCTGCGCTCCCCCCTCTTAGCCCTCCGAGGGGCTTTAGATTTGAGCTTCGGGGGACGTAGGAGCCGGGATCAGCAAACATGTCGCACTGCGTGCCGCACGTAGGAGCGGATTATATAGAATAAAAGGATTACCCAAATACATAATGTTGTAATTTATGATTGGATTAATGGAAAACATCAATAAAACTCTTTTTTGTAGATCCACCCTTTAAAAATCTTTCCATCCCTTTGTTTGTTATGTGTTCGCCGTGTAGAGAAAAAAAATACATCGTATAGTGAGATTGAAAGAAAGCCGACCGATAATTAGGATTCATTATTTACTTTTTTTTTCTAAAATAATAGTAATAAACTATATAATGTTCTCGAAAATAAAATCGTTGGTAAATGAAAGAATTTTTATGACATTTTATGACAAAATTCCTTTTTCGTATTTAAAATCTATTTACATTTGGTACGCATATTTGAAAAAAATAACCTTCGCCTTTTGTTATTATATACGAGCGGGTTATACTACAAAAGTAATACATATGTGTATACCTACATATATATTCCATTTATATTGATATAATAAGACTTGGTTTTGGTAAAATACCTATTATGTACAAATATTTTTTCACTTGATAATACCAAAAGGAACGCAAAATATAAACAACCTCAATTAATGCAATATTTTTGTCGATAGAATATCCAAAGATTAAATATAATAAAATACATAAACTCATAAAAAATTAATTTATATTTGACAAAAAAAAAATTACCAAATATTTCTTAAAACAACAAATTTTAAAAATTATATTTCTAAAAACAAAACAAAAAAAAAAAATTCGGCCCTTCGACCCATTCGACCCATTCGACCCATTCGACCCATTCGGCCCTTCGACCCATTCGGCCCTTCGACATTCGGCCCTTCGACACATTCGGCCCTTCGACAAATTCGGCCCTTCGACATTCGGCCCTTCGACATTCGGCCCTTTGATATCATTCCTCAATTTTGTGGATTCTGGGGGGCACCCAAAGGCAACGAAAAACTTAAGACTAATAGGAAACCTATCCCTTTACTTCAGAATATATGGAAATTATTTGAAAAACTAATGAAAGTTCGTATTGTCAGTTTCTTAAATCATTATCCATTCTTTGACGAGTGTCAATCAGAGAAGGACGATCCACTGAACAAGCGTTGGTTTGTTTTTATGAAAAAACGTTGATGACTTTAATATTAATGAGAAGGTTGTTAACAGATGAAACGCAACAAATCTTAACTAACTTAAATGGTGTGTCATAACGCAAATGGTAGATATAGAAATTAAATGAAGTGAAAAATAGCAGTTTGAGAAGCAGTGCTCAGTACAACACATAACATTTATAGCTGAGAATGTGGCTGCACATTTTGATTTGAGTGACAATGATAGTGCCTTGATTGGGAAAGCATCTTCAAATCTTATTACACCAGTTCCAGAAATTAAATCGCCGTTCATCACTCGTTTTACGCCTCAAACGACGGTGGAAGATGTTGTAAATTTAATCAAAAAGGAAACGGATTCTGATTGCAATATTGGATGTTTGGACGTCACGCCGATGAAAGGCTCGGTAACTGTAGCGTTTATATCATTTAAAGTGGATATATCGCATAATCTTTATGGCCTGTAGTAGTGTATATTAAACCCTTTATCAAAAGGATTAGCAATTTGTCAAAAAACCGGGTTAAAACTCTAAATCAAGCTGGAAATTAGCACATTATTCCATGACAATTTTTAAAATCGTTAAGCAGTTTAAATCAAGTTTTTCTTATTTTCTAGGTTTTTGGAAAGGATGTTAAAACTTCATTGAGATGGGAATGGTTGGTGATTCATTTAACTCGGTAAAACTGAAATCCGACAAGAGTTCTATCGCAATTGGACACGCAGATGGATCTTGATGTACTCTGCATTTCTGAGTCGTGGTACAATATTTTGAGGTTTGATCGGCCTGCTGATCGTTGGAAGGGCGTGGGTTTATAGTACTGATCTACTTTGAAAGTAAAGCAAAGTAATATTGCACCAATAGGATCAGTTGAGCTTGTTACTGCTGTTCTATTTAATCTTCTTTTACTTTCTTTTACTCTAGTAAAATAAAGTATAGTAATCATGAAAATTTTGGACCTTGAGATTTTTAGAGATTTATTTGTTTTGAGGTCCCCTGAGTCCGAAAAAGTGGGTTTCGAAATGGTGTCTGTCTGTCTGTCTGTCAGTCTGTCAGTCTGTCTGTGTCCTCTCTACAGCCCATATGGTTTAATCAATCGAACTGAAACTTCAGATTTAAGCTTTCTTGATAAATTGGGAGGTTCCAGTGAATTTTACTCCAAATCGGCTAACCGGAAGTGGCCACTCCCTTGGTCCAGAAAATTTGTTTTGCAAATATCTTAAAAAGTATAAGGTTTACAAAAAACAACTAAATACAAAATGTTTCCAAAAATTAAAAACAAATAAAAATAAAAAATAAAAATTAAAAAAAAAATTTAAAAAAAAAAAAAAAAAAATTAAGAAAAAAATAAAATTTCCCAAATTCTGTGTTCGTAAAACAAAGGCGTGTGTTGACCACACCCCAATTTTAACTAAGTAATTAAGAGACCTATTCCATGAGCTAAACTTTTACTAAACAAACGATTCGTATGGATTAGGGTTTTCTAACTAGGTATTTGAAGAACCTATTCTATGTGCTAGCCAAACATTTGTCATCATTGTTGGCAATGGCTGATATTGGCCCTTGGGATTTGAGTGCGATTTCCATAAAATAATTTTGCAGAACTTTTACTAAACGAACGATCCGTATGGATTAGGGTTTTATAAATAGGTATTTGAGGGACCTATTCTATGTGCTAGTCAATCCTTTGTCATCATTGTTGGCAATGGCCGATATTGGCCCTTGGGAGTTGATTGTGATTTCCAAAAAATAATTTTGCAGAACTTTTACTAAACGAACGATCCGTATGGATTAGGGTTTTCTAACTAGGTAATTAAGGGACCTATTCCATGTGCTAGCGAAATCATTGTCATCATTGTTGGCAATGGCTGATATTGGCCCTTGGGATTTGAGTGCGATTTCCAAAAAATAATTTTGCAGAACTTTTACTAAACGAACGATCCGTATGGATTAGGGTTTTCTAACTAGGTAATTGAGCAACCTATTCTATGTGCTAGCCAAACCTTTGTCATCATTGTTGGCAATAACCGATATTGGCCCTTGAGAGTTGAGTGCGATTTCCAAAAAATAATTTTGCAGAACTTTTACTAAACGAACGATTCGTTTGGATTAGGGTTTAAACTAGGTAATTAAGGGACCTATTCTTTGTGCTAGCCAAACCTCTGTCATCATTTTTGGCAATGGCCGATATTGGCCCTTGGGAGTTGAGTGCGATTTTCAAAAAATAATTTTGCAGAACTTTTACTAAACGAACGATTCTAATGGATTAGGGTTTTCTAACTAGATAATTAAGGGACCTATTCCATGTGTTAGCGAAACCTTTGTCATCATTGTTGGCAATGGCCGATATTGGCCCTTGGGAGTTGAGTGCGATTTTCAAAAAATAATTTTGCAGAACTTTTACTAAACGAACGATTCTTATGGATTAAGGTATTCTAACTAGATAATTAAGGGACCTATTCCATGTGCTAGCGAAACCTTTGTCATCATTGTTGGCAATGGCCGATATTGGCCCTTGGGAGTTGAGTGCGATTTCCAAAAAATAATTTTGCAGAACTTTTACTTAACGAACGATTCGTATGGATTAGGGTTTTTTACTTTCTTTCACTCTTATAAAATAAAGTATAGTAATCATGAAAATTTTGGACCATGAGCTTTTTAGAGATTTATTTGTTTTGAGGGTCCCTGAGTCCGAAAAAGTGGGTTTCGAAATGGTGTCTGTCAGTCTGTCAGTCTGTCTGTGTCCTCTCTACAGCCCATATGGTTTAATCAATCGAACTGAAACTTTAGATTTAAGCTTTTTTGATAAATTGGGAGGTCCCAGTGAATTTTACTGCAAATCAGCTAACCGGAAGTGGCCACTTCCTTGGTCCAGAAAATTTGTTTTGCAAATATCTTAAAAAGTATAAGGTTTACACAAAACTACTTAATACAAAATGTTTCCAAAAATTAAGAAAAAAATAAAATTTCTCAAAATTCTCTGTTTGTAAAAGAAAGTCGTGTGTTGGCCACACCTCAATTTTTAGGTTTAGGAACAATGTATGTGTACAAATTCATCACATTAGGCGATTTTAACTGTAACTTAATTGATCCGTCCAACATGTTATTGTACATCAAGTATTGAGAAATTTAGATCAATTTTACATCCCGTTCAATCCGACAAGAGGTTCCAGTTTACTCGATTTAATTATTGCTTCTCTAAGGAAAAAAATCGCGGATTTTCCAAAATGGGCAACTGTCTGTACCATGGATATCCGACCATGATCTCGGTTTTATGCAATACATATTTAAATATATACGTGAAAAGCTTGTCCTTCGAGAGCCGGTTTTCGAAAACAATTCAGTGCACAAAAAGCTCTGATAAACGTTACAGATGAAAAAAATCGACTGCTAGATAAAACCAATTCGTTTGTCCTGCTAATTTTAATATATAAGTCCAAGGCGTTTTATATAATCTATCATAAACTTATGTTATTCTATAATTCGATCATACATACTTCAATTAATTAACTACATTCTTACTTAAATGATCGTAGGCAATATTCGAATGTAACGGTATCGTATCTGGGTAAAGTTAATGACGGTGTTCTGTAGGGATCTGTATGTGACCCCTGCTGTTCTCTTTATTTTTAAACAACATTTTTACTTGTATCAATAATTGTCATTTTCCTATTTATGCGTGGATGATGTACAGATCTGGGTGGTTCTCTTTTGATCAAATTCAAAATATTGTTGAATATTTGCCATTGTGCTAGTTCTAATGGTTTTATTATTAACGAAGCTAAATGCAGTGCAGCGCTTATTACTAAATCTAAAACCGATTTATGTACTTTTCCGAAATTTGTAGATAAAGTTAATGATCTTGGACTAGTAATTAATAATAGCTTTATGTGGAACAATCACTTTGCATATATTTTTAAAAAAATTAATTCAACCCCTTACAAATTGCGAAGCCTTTGATTTTATTTGATTAAGTCTTTGATCGTGCCTCTGTATTACGATGTAATTTATTCTAATTGCGATGAGAGTTCGCTTCATTTGCTCCAAGTAACTTTGAATAATTGTGTTATAGCCTAGACACACTGCTATTTAATAAAACCGATTTAGTAAATTTTTCGAGATTAGTCGCAGTGTGTCAATGTCGATTTTGTCTAGGGTATTAGATACGTGTATAAGCTGGTAATGTATTTGGTAACAACGGTACCAAATTTCAACGGTAAAATCACAGCGTTACAATCAATAGTCCACTAAATCTTACATCCGAGATTAACTATGATCTGCATACAATGCGACAATGGTTTGCTAAATATAAACTACAAGCAAGTAAAAAAATTAAACTAATGTACTTCAAAACAACTGGAAATAGTATCTGTGATCTTGACATAATAGACCATTCGCCTGACTATCACAAATACCCCCTAGGAACCCAGAAATGTGAACGTTGCAAAATTATGAATTGGTCCAATCTGACTTGTGCAACAAAAGGCTACAAAATAGAATCAGTCGCGGAAATAAAATATTTGGGATTAACTGTCGATATAAAGTTAAACTGGAAAAACCATTTGCTTAATATTCAAAGCTACATGTTAACGGACATAAGAAAAATGTTGTTTAGCAGTAGATAAGCCCAATGACTCAAGATATTCCAGGCCATATAACTAACAGTTTTGTTATCATGTCGGCCAACATATTTTCAGTTGGGCAATATTGGCATCTGATTTTTACATTGGCTAGGTTGTCTCTTATGAAGAATTTCCGGGTGTCAATATGCTTTGATCTTTTTGAACATCTTTCCTTCTTCAATTAATTTAAGGCAGCTTTGGTTGTCTTCTAGAATAAGTGTTGGGTCATCCATCTTTAGGTTGAAGTCCACCAGCCCTCGTGTCATCCACGATTGTGGCGACATGATTTTCTGTTCTTTCAATTTTCTGCCCAATTCGCATCAGCATAGCGAAGCCGGCTCATCTGTGTTTCCTCCTAGTCTGAGTTTAAAATCGACTGTGCCCTTGAGATGTTTTAAAACTCTCTTTATCTCCTCATCCAGTCAGTTTGTGTTGGTGTTTAGACCTTTTGTGCTAAAATAGCAACACTTGCCAAAATATCTGGGCCGCTCTTAACAGAAATATATAGCAGGCTTCCGATGAGTTTTCTGTAGTTGTTGTTGGTCAGTAAAACTTTTGATGTGTCTACTTCTTTGAAGTATCCCACTCCAAGTGAAATATTTGAGATCTTGGCATCGGTCACGCCAATTTCAGCATCACTTTGTTGATATAGGCAGCTTGGCTAAGTAAATAATTTCCAGCTGCTGACTTATTTATTTTCAGACCAAGGTAATTTTTAATTGGTCCCAAGTTCTGAATCTTGGACTTTGTTTTGATTGAATTTTCTGCTTGTTCAATCATTGAAGTGTTGTTATTGGCAATCACAAGATCGTCAACATAAACCAATATGTAACAAACTCCATTCTCGTCTCTTTTTATGTGCAAACATGGATCGCACTTACTTTGAATAAATCCAAATGTTATAAGGACCTCAGGTAAAGCTTGGTTCCAGCACCTAGCCGGTTGCTTTATTCCATATAAGCTTTTCTTTAGTCGGCACAGAAAATGTTCTTAGTTTTCTTTAACAAAACCGGGTGATTGTTTCATAAATAAAGTTTCCTCAACTATTCCGTTCAAAAATGATGTCTTTGCATCGAAATGGAATGCAGCCATTTTTCTTTCACTGGAATCGATAAAAGGATTCGAAATGTTGTTTGCTTTACGACACGTATGTATTTCAGTCAAAACCCAAGTTTGGTTTTCGTTCAGCGAGTTTATCTCCTCCTGCATGGGAATTTTCCATTCATATTTATGTTCACATGTAAACTTTTAAACTTTTGGGTTCCTTGACAGCATAAACAACATTCATTTTGTTTATTAGTCGTTTTGGAGGAACCCCTTGTTTATTCGTACCAAATCGAGGACAGCTTTCGATCGATTTTCCGTTTCTTTAGGAAATTTTATTCTACTCATCTTTCTCTTTAGGCATATTTCGCAGTTCACTTTCTTTTTGCAATCATCTTTGCAATCTGCGCTCGCGATGCCGTCGACTAGACCTCTGTAAAAAAAATACTATACAATGCTCAACTACAGTACATCCGTGAAATGAAAAAATATCAAATTTTTAAAAAGGTATCAAAAATTAATTTCAGCTTCACGTTATAAACGTAGAAAAACTATTAAAGTTAATATTTGAAACAAAAATTTGATGTCACATCGATAAAATGTCGCAAACAAAAATTTGGATGGTAAATAACAGAATGTTGTTTTATTCGAGCAAGCTGAGATAGCTTTAGAAAAAGCATAATTGAAAAAGCAAAATAGAGTACAATTTTGCTCTTGTTATACAAGAAACAAAACACTATCGAAAACGAATCGAAAGTGACAGTATAACATGTCAGCCCTGAACTTTTCCTTTAAATTTACTTTGAAAGCTTTTATACTGGAAAAAGCTCTTATTCGAAACTATAAATCTAAAGTACCTCCCAACTTATAAAAAATTCCAAAAAATGAACTTTCAGTTCAATGCCAAAAATCATGGTTTATTTATTTATTTATTTATTTATTTCAACTTATAACTTAATAATAATACAAACAAATTATAAACTAGTTAACATATTATAGTTGAACAAAGTAAAGCTCCGTTTAGATGAAAATCTGTGGTGGAGCAAATAAACAATTTAAACATGCTATTCTATAAAATCTTTGGACACATTGAGTTAAATATATATTACACATATAGTTTTCTTATTTATATATGTATATATGGAAAAAAATAATAATTACACTTAGTTGCCTTTAAATTTACAATTGTTTAATGTTTACGATAACAGCTTTAATTGGTGAAATTACCCGAAGCTATATAATGTTAATTTCAGAAAAATCTTTCAACATTTTCTATGTTGAGCAGCCAATTTCGAACGTCCCTCTCAAATTTATGTTTACGTCCAATCGTTAGAATTTTTATATCTTTAGGTAAAATATGAAAAAAATACGGTGCCATATAAAGATAAAATCTTCTGAACTTCTCACAATTGCAACGGAAATCAGCATTATAGTAATTTGGATTTCTTGTATTATACACCTGTGTAATCCGATTGTGAAAACTGTTACTACGGATAAAAAACATTTTCAAGACTTTGTATATGTAAAGATATCTAAGTGGTAGCAAATTTAGTTGTCGAAACATAGGAATTGATGGTGTTGTTTGAGGAAGGTGGTATATTAATTTAACAATCCTTTTCTGGGCAATATATAGACCTTCAATGTTACTAAAATAAGTGCCACCCCAACTGGATATTCCATACATTATTATTGATTCAACTATGGCGTGATATAGTTTCCGCAGAGTACTGTTTGGGCATAATTTCTTAAGATTATAGAATTTATGTATAGCACCAAGTACGTTTTTCCTAGTGACATTGAGATGAGACTTCCAATTTAGTTGAGCATCCAATGTTAAACCCAAATACATATCTAAACTCGTTAACAAATTCAAGTGCAAAACACTGAGACGAGCAAATGATTGTATCACAGGGATGGACATGGTATTTTAAATGGTATACCGAAGAATTAGTGATATTCTTTCCAAATAGCATAACTTTTGATTTAACGCTTATAGCGAGCCGATGATGATAAAACGAGTACTTAGTTTGATTAAGTCGTTTTCAAGCATTAATTTAGTGTCGACATCGCTATTCGTACCATAGCTCAAAGCCAGATCATCAGCAAAGGCTGTGGCGTGTCCAATAAAGTATAGTATTAAATAAATAAATTTGTTAATTTAACTTTGTTCTCATTAAATATCAGTTTACAATATCTTTGAACATTCTTTCATATATATGGACTGATTTGAAAAAATTCTAAGTATAATTTATTTTTGTCTTCCGCACAGGATATAACACCCTCCACAATCGCTAAGTAATCGAACTTCCCCATCAATTTCACATCGATATTCTTTCTAATCAAAATCAGTGAATCACTTCATTTCAATCAAAATTACGTTCGTATTCTTTTTGGTTACTCACTTTCACTGATTGTAATTGTTATATTAACCTAGGGGTTGCTAAGTTCCTTAATAGTTTTGTTACATTTTTATTTTTTATTTTTTTGCTGTAGTGTGCATTGTGTCCAAGATAAGAATACCAAGTATATAAGATTATACAATGAGATGGTAGAATTCAATTTAATGTATATACAGCACAGATATTGTCGTATTTTAATCTGAATAGAAATCAAACCCTATTATTTTATTTTTCTGGTAGTTTTTCTTTAAAAAATAAATAAATAAATAAAAATACTGTAAACAGAAGAAAATAGAATGAAAGGAAATCAGATAAAAAAAATCAGAAAAAAAATCAAAATCTCTCACATAAATAATAAACTTGTTTAGGCCGAACGTACACATAACAAACAGAACCGCATTACTATAGAAATCACGTTTTTCGATTTTGGCAGGTTAAAAGTTGACACGGAAGACAAATGTATGTAATGAAATTGCGTTTCACTTAGTCCAATGAGTAACGGTTTGACATTTTGTTAAAACAAAATTTAAACAACGTTAATCCAGTTAATCGTTTTTTTTTTTCGTTTCTTCTCGATCGATCGAGGAAACCTAATTTCTTATTGACTTTCCCCACCTTTATTATTTTGATTTATTTTTTGAAAAAAAAAAGGAAAAAAATATCCAAAATTTTCTTACTCATTCCTGCCTTTACACATAAACTCGAAAATGTATAAGAAGAAAATACGAAAATGCTGAGGGCAAGTAACATCACAATAAAAAAAAAAACTTTTCTCATTTTTTCATTATACTTCTTGCTTTATATTCGTTGGAGGATTTCCATTTTTCTTGTTTTTTTGTTTTGTTAAAATAATAAGTGAGATGAGGTTGAGATAAAATGAAGACTGAAATTCACAAAAAAAAAAAAAGTACTCAGGATGGGAAATGGAATTTTCACAAAATAAATAAATGAGAAAAATAAGATAATTTTTTCATGAAATTTTATTGTTTTCTTCGTTCGGTTCGGTTCATGGTGATGATCATCGTCAGGCAAATAATTTTTTTTGTATCCCTCACACTGTTTTCGAATTTTATATAGGAAAGGGAGGTGAGTATGAGTACATTTTACTTTTTTTGATTTTTTTTTTTTTTTTTTTTGTTTAAAGGATTAATCTATTTGTACCGGTGGCCCGTACATTTTCACCCCTTTTATATATTTTTCAGATTTTTGGAAACCTAAAATTAGGACACGTGCTATTAGATAATTGAATTTTGGTTTTTTTTTTACTAAAAATGTCATTTAATCGTATGTTTAAAGCTCGTGCTATAAATGAACCGTAATTTAATTTGTGAAAAGATTTAAAAACATCTGGAAAATTGCACATTTTGATTACGTAATAGTTTTGTGTATATGTGACCCTTATATGGAAAGAAACTAAGCTGCACATCAGCTCTCTAACATATATAGGTAAGAGCAAAGTGTACGAGTAAAAACATTTTTCAACAGCAAAAAATAAAATAAAATCATTTTGATTTGCCATCAAGCAGAAAAAGAATTTTGCTTGGTTTTTTTTTTTGCTGTATGTTTGATAATATCCCATGTTACCAGTTACATTTATTTTGCCATTTTTTCATTTACTTTTTTGTGCTGCTTTTCTTCCGCCTCATAGAGTTATCATTTCTAAAAATTGAAACGAATACACAAAAAAAAAAAAAAAAAATATAAAAATGAAGAAAATTCTCAAACCCAATTTCCTTCTACTTTAATTTTTTTTTTATTTGCTTCTTTCCATGGTTATAACATGTTTCAGGATGAATAAAGCTTCGAAAAATACAAACCCACATGTATGGAGAAGGCGAAAATACAGAACACAGAAAAAAAAATTTTATATAGAAAATTTGATATGAGGATGTGTGTATATTGTGTATGCTTTATGTAATATAAAAAATTGAAGTAAGGAGCGGCTCTTTCTGATAAAAACAACAACACCAACAGAATAAAATAAAATTTAAGAAGATTGATAATGTTGGAACAAAAACTTTCTCGTACAAAACATGTATGGTACATGCACTATATTAGACACTACAAGAAAAACGGAGTGGAGACTGAAACCCCAAACCCAAAATTTTTAATCTTTTCGGTGCCAAATTAGTGATTATTTATGTAAAACTTATTGAATCATGCCAACCCTCCGATAAACAAAACTATTTTTATTTTTATATTATAAAAAAAAATTTAAGGGTCTCATGTCTAATATTGAACCGATTTTATGTAATCTATCTAAGGGTAAATTAAAAAATAAAGTAGAAGACCCTCATCAATCGGACAGTTTCATTTTACCTCTCGCACCCCATATAAACCATTCGATTAGATTTTTTTTTTTTTTTTTGGAAGAAACCGTATTTTTTTTGTAATAAACACAACACAGCGTACACATAAGAACAAGAGCACAACAAAAACCTCTTGAACCTTACTTATAATTTAGTTTCTCTTTGGCATTCATTTTTCTATAAATATCCTCCCTATCCACCTTATTCTAAGTTACCCACAAAACTTGTATCCAACCTCATCCTAGTCGTACTTACCCCCAATACGTTCTGCTTTGTTTTCAAGAAATGGATGATAAAAACAAACTTTCGAAAAATGAACCAAAATATCTTCTTCTTAAAAAAATTTTGTTTTTGGTTTATATTTTCTTAATTTTTTTTTTCTTTTTTTTTTTTTTGAAAAATGTTCGAAATTTATAAAGAAAGACAGATAAATGAGTGGATTCGGATAAATTTTGGATATACACATATATATACAGGATAGATTCAGGGATGTAAGTGGGTGTTGTTTTATTCGAAATGTTTTTGCTCCAAACTTTTGGGGATTGATGGAATTTCAAATTAATTATGAATTTGTTTTGTACAGCCTAACATTTTCATGGTGTTGTGTCATATAATAGATAAAAAAATCCACAAAAAAAAGATATTGATTTTATTATTTCGATAACTGTTTTGTGCAAAATCTCGATTATAATTATAAATTAAATTCCCGTCAAAATTCAAATTCGATGGTAAGATATTACCATAATCTTGGACTCTAGTAGGGACTAATTAAGGCTATTTTAGCAATATGTTTAACTTAAGTATGTACCATATAACTTAACCTTAATAGGTTTGAATAATATTCCAATGGTGGACACTAAATTTCATGGTAGTCCACCCACCTCTGCATGAATTGTATCTTTATACCTTTGTTGTGCCACATAAAATCCTATCCGATTCCATGTAACGAACTTCTCCAAAAAATTTGAGTTTTTTTAATTTTTCTAATTGCTCTAGCGTTTCAGCTGTTAGCAACGTAATTTAATAAAAATTTTATCAGTGACCCACCACCATTATGAGTAATTTTTAAAACTAATTATGCACTTATGCTGTGTGCCTCAGTTTGATTTTTTTTTTTTTGGTTAAATTTTCGACTTTCTAAATGATTGGTTGGTTCGTAGCAGTCATTCATAGATGGCATTAGGTTCAAAAAGTAATTGTTACGTTTTCGCCTTGTCAATCAAGGTTCGTCTCCCTGGATTGTGAATAAAACAAAACACTTCAGTTAACCAAACGAATTTATTTATTTAACAGCAAAAATTAATTCAACACAATTTACATAGGATAATTCACAAAATCACTTTTTATTATTTTTGCACAATTTCACTTATAATTTTTTTATCGCACTACAACACTTTCTAAATCACTTTTAATTTACTTTTTAATTCTTATACTGTCGCTTACCAAATACATACATACTAATGCATCTAATTCGATCTCTTTCGCTTTTTATATATTCAAAACCAAACTTCTAGAAATGTCTGCCTTTTACAGTAAGAATAGTCTAGAAACATTTAGAACAGTTTTATAATGAAAACTTCCATTTTAATACAGTAAAACTATGCGCTATTAATTTAACTTATTCTATTATACTCCAGGTGTCACCGCAACATAATGAACTTTTCATTTTTCTAAATGGAGCTTTTTCGAATATCATCGATTGTTATTTACTATTTGAATAAAATAACAAAGCATACTGCATGAAATTTTTTTATGGGTTTTCTTCTTTTGGTATTTGTTATTTTACTCCCAACCGACCAAATAGCACAGTGTTCAAATCTATTATCTTATAGTATTTTTCCAATTACTGTATTAGAATCGGGTTATTTTTCGTAGAGTTGAAAACATGGTGGCGCTAACCCTTATGGTATCGTTTCTAGAGTTTGCAAATATCAAAAATTGAAAAACGGAAGTTCGACAACATAAAATCCAAAATTATGCCCTATTATAGTGGAATCAGAGAGATTTGAGAAACTGTGGTTATCGAAATGAAAAGTACAAAATCTGGGGTTTTTAGGAATCATAAACAAATTCAACTGACAAAATGTTGTCCTGGTTTCTTAAAATAAAACAAAAATCCTTATTCTGGAATATTTTTTTTTTCGAGGTGTTCAGTAAATTCTCGAGCTCTGTCTTCATTATTTCTAGCCCATTTCTCACCTGCTATTTTTATTGGGGGAATCTGCATTATTGGCCTTTTGATTCTTTTGGTTGCTTGCCAAAAAGAGAATAATCGGTACTGTTATCATTAGTTAATTTTCTTAAATAGTTGCTGATTGATTCATCTTTCAATTCTTTGATCTTTCTTCTTAATTGTTGAGTGAGATTATTCAAATGAGTTTTATGTTGGGGGGCCCTTGTTTGTTGCCATACTCTTCTCGCTCTTCTTTATTCTGCTAGGAGCTCCCTAATTTCCATAGGGTAGTTGTTTACCTTGATTTTCGTTTTAATTTCAGGAGTATTATCCCAAGCTGATTGCTGTAATCGTTTACAAATTTGTGAACTTCTTTGTCTTTTTGTTCTTCGGTCTTTAGTGGAACCATTAAGTTAATTTTTTCTTCTAGCAATAATTTAAATCATGCCCAATTAGTATGATTATTTGGAAATGGAAGTGGGATGGGTTTCTTTCTTTCTGAATGATTTTTTCACTTAACGTTAGAAGTATTGGTGAATGATCAGAGTTTAAGTCATGGCTTTCATCTACTTGTACATAATTTACAGATATGTTCTGTATTATGGAGAAATCAATCAGATCTGGTACTTTGTTTGGATCAGTTAGCCAATAGGTTCGTTTTCCAGTTGAGATGGCTTCACAACTGCATTTCCTTATAGCTTTTAGCAGTTTTTTACCCTTAGTCGTTGTTAATCTGGTGCCCCAGTCGACATGTTTTGCGTTAAAGACTCCTCCAGGTACAAATCGTTTTCCTAATTTACTGAGGAAATCGAGATAATCTTTTTGTTTCATTGAGTGATTCGGTGGCCAGTAAATACTACCAATACAAATAGAACTACTTTTGGTTTTGACAATAACAGCAGTTGCTTGTATTTCTTCCGTTTTATATTTAAACTCTTCATGGTGATGAATACTATTTCTAATTATAACAGCACTACCTCCTTTAGCAGTGTTTTCAGGATGAATAGTGTGATATATTTGATAATTTTTAAATTTAGTGCTTGATTGTCTAGTGAAGTGTGTTTCCATGATGAGACATACATCGATTTTTCCTGTGTCCAGGACCACTTGCAGTTCTAGTTGATGTTGCATCAGTCCATTGGCATTCCAACAAAAGATTCTAAGATCATTAGCCACAGATTTCAATATGATAAACTTGCAGTATTAATCAAATATTGTACTTTGATCAAGATGTTGAAATTCTTCGAAAAGGATGTGTTGTATTTATGATAGATTTTTCAAAATTACCTAAAATTTCTTTACTACAGGTGTTCACATTAGCCCAAGCAATGCCCGCTTTTTGCAAAACAGGTCTAACAGAAAATTCATTTAGCATTGTTTCTAGAAGATTATATGATGAATTTAATAAGAACCAGTCTCGTGCTGGTTTGAAATGGCTAGTCTGGGAAAGTAAAAAGAATAACGTTACAAAATCTTTCTATGAGGTAAATATACTGATGAGAGCAACATTTTATGTACGTAGATGGCTATTGTAAGGAGACAAACAGTTTACGAGTTTCTAGGTTGCTATTGGCATAGATGCAAAAATTGTTTTTTAAAAAGAGATATTCGGTATGATAGAATTTTTTAAGACATGATCTTATTACATTTCTAGGTCACAAAATAATAAAAATATGGAATTGAGAATTTACAAATTTTTTAATTGAAAACCCACAAATCTCTGAATTTTTGGAAAACGATCCCGAATTATTATATGTATTAGGATCTTAGTTTGCGGTAAACAAATTCGTTACTATGATTTTACATCCTTATCTCCATATGTGAATAGAGCTGAAAAAAATTTAATACACAATCCTAAAATTCATTTTAAGGATGAATGTAAATTAGTATTTCTAGCATAGATGGTTTATCTAAATGTTCCTATCTAAAATCAATCAATCAACCTGTCGAACGTTGCAGAGAAAATTAATATTACTTGTACGAATCCTAGAGAATGTTGATAGGCATACAGGTACTCGATGAGGTTAAGCTCGCGGTTAAATAACCGATATATAATTTATGAGATATGTAGTTGAAGTATGGCGATATGCAGCCTCCCAGTATGATAAAGATAAAAAACCGGAGGAGAAAAAAGAAGATTTTTTTAACCATAAGGGTATTACATTAGATCCTACAGCAATTACAAATATCCCCTCATAAAGAAGCTGTAGTAACTAACACTAAACGCACTTTGGGGAAGATTTACTCAAAAGAATGATATGAGCCAGACTGAAATAATACAAACACGATTGAGTTTATATAATTCCGTTTCTTCTCCTGGTTTTGTCGTTTCGCATATAATAGCTGTAGAAGATGTTCCGCTGGTTAACTGGAAATATGTCGATGAAGATTTTGTAGAGCTCCTGAAACATGTTTCTTTAGCTATTAGAGCATTTACCACAGCCAGTACACGATAATTTATTTATTTATTTACAAAAATTTTGTGTTAAGAGCATCCATACTTAAACAATCTATTTTGAGCAAGAAGCTCATTTTCAAAATATTAAGTAGAGTCGGCCGTTTAATAAAACAATAAATTAAAAAATTGTGGCCTTAGAATTACAGGACCCGCAGCACCATTAAATTTTCACATTACATCTAAAATGCTTTTTTAACTTCAAGTGACTCGAAGGTATCCAGCCAAGTTTGAAGCATTTTCTATTATAACAAGATTACAGATAATTCCACTTCACTACCGCTCAGCTCCGTTCGGTTAAACTGCTCCATTTTCGTTAAATATTCCACTTAGTTTACTACTGGAATATCGTCCAATTATTAAATATCTGTATGTTCAGAGCTATCAAGCGAGTCATGCGGTTGAGCATATTTCAAATTAATATACATAGATAATTTAATTTTAATAATAAACAATTAATAAAAAATACAAATTAAAATAATTCATTTTTAAAGAAAATAAAAGCAAATTCAACTTTCTGACTCGATAGTCAAAGCGATAAAAATTATACTTCGAGTTATCTAAGATAACCTTCTTTATTGTGATACAGACTGAATTGTTTAATTGGGGATTTAACCGACGAACCATCTGATATGCAACATCAAAATGTAAGGATATAACAAAAAATAATGAATCGGAAAAAAGGATTGAATTTTTCTACCCTAAAAAGTATGGCCATGTTAATCATGGATGATGAAGGTGTTCGAGTGGTACACAATAAAAAAAAATATTAGGTTTGCGAGTAGAAACTCGTCTCTGAAGTTGGTTACATTAAAAACATGCTTGAATGTTGAATACTAGTTAGTGCTGTTTTTTTATCATAAGTCTCAGTAATTTACAAGCTATCATTCAGTGTGCATAAGTTTTAACAGATGGATGTCGATAAGTAGCATTTATGCCATTGCATTTTATTCTGTTTTCAAATGAAAATAAAATGCTGCTCAATCTTTGGAATTTTGGGTGAATATTCTGTGAGTTATTCAACAGTAAAAAAGTGGTTTGCAAAATTTCATGACGGCAATTTTAGTGTTGAGGACCATCCACGTCCAGGTGCAGTAAAAAAATTTGAAGATGAGGAACTTAAAGTTTTACTGGATGAAAATTCGTGTCCAACTAAAAAAGAGCTTGCAGAACAGTTAGGAGTTACTCACCAAGCAATATCACTTCGATTGCAGGCAAAGGGAAAGATACAGAAGGAAAGAAAATGGGTTCCTCATAAAGTGACCGAAGAAAACACATCTTCATGAATTTCTTTTATCGGTACAAGAGAAAGAATTGTTTGCACAAACTCATTGCGGGTGGTGAAACATAGATTTTGTACGACAATCCTAAATGCAGAAAAGCATGGGTTGATCCAGGCCAGCCATCAACATCAGTTGTAAAAATGAATATTCATGCCAAGAAAGTGTTATTGTGTGTCTGTTGGGATTTAAAAGGAGTCATTTACTACGAGCTCCTGGAACTTGGTCAAACTATTACAGCTGAACGTTACAAGGCACCATTGTTCAAATTAAGTGATGCTCTGGAGGAAAAACAGACCATTTACGGGCCAAGGAAGGCGCAAGGTGATATTGCTACATGACAACGCTCGTCCATATACAGCTAAATCAACCCAAGAACTCATCTTCTCCTTAGGCTGGGAAGTTGTACAGCATGCGGCGTATTCTTCAGACTTGGCTCCAACTGATTACCACTTGTTCAGATCGATGCCATCATGCTTGAAAGACCAGCAGCGATTCACGAAAAAATATTTCACGAAAACTGAAGATGTGTGAATATGGCTCGATGACTACTTTGCTTTGAAACCACCGTTTCTATCGTGAAGGCATTCATCATCTACCCGATAAATCACAAAAGTCGATAAATAGTAATGGTAAATTTTCGATCATTAATCTTTGTAACAAGTGTCTTTTCAATAAAGTTGAATTTGATCAAAAAAAATCCGATCTACTTGCACACCAAAGAAAGCGTTAAAAATGCTAGAGGTTATTTCGGAACCTGAAACCAAAAGCTTTGGATTCACATAAAAAAACGAATTTGTGTTGATGACTTTAAAACTATACCGTTTGGGCATCAGTAATTTTATAAGCAAAAACTTTGCCTTTTGTAATTCATATTCGTAAAATCGACTGGCAATAGGTTGATTTTCAAAATCTTTCAAATTTTACTGGGGTTTTATTTTTCAATTCAACTATTTGAAAATTTTCTGTGGACCAATTTGTGTAACCTTTGTCGAAAACCGTTTTGTGTTTGCTAATTTAAAGATGGTCACTTCTTTAAACTTGGTCTCCTCAAGTTTTGGACTATAGTTGAAAACCGTTCTTAGTAGAAATTTCTGAACGATTTTATTACATCGATCGGATCTTTTTATTGTACGATGTTTACTACGATTATACTCCTCAACAATTGTTTGTAATACACCTAACAATTTGAAAGAACCGCGAAAACTAAAAATTTTCCACCATGCTGTTTTATTTTGGTTTAATCTTTTCACTATACTAGCCTTCAATGAACTGTACGAAGAAAAATGGTTGATATTATAATTTTGCATCATACTTTTGAAATTACTATTATAAAATTCTTTCCCCTTGTCGGTCTGCAGGGGCATGTGTAGGAGCTTTTTGGGTTTTTTCCATAATTTCACGAAAGCTTTACAAATTTATTTTCACGTTTTATTTTTACGTGTTGCAATCGAAGGAGAATTTGGAAAATATGTCGATAACCACTAAAAGAAAACCGGTATTATTATTCTGTTTCCGGTACGCATATCTAATTCTACAAAACCGCTTGAAATAGGTCATCTATTCCTTATGTAATAACTTTTCTTCTATGACAATTCTTTCTGGCAGGTTTGTGTAATTCGATGTAGGTCAAATCTTGCTGGTATCAGTCATTTTAATAGTTTGGACAAAGTACATAATGACACAGAATGTTCTACAAGTAAGTATCTGAATTTATTCTTTCTGATTAATCCCCACCATAATGTAGCATGTAAAATTATTCTCGTCACTCTTTTATCTTTATTGCGTTAACTTCAGCGTTTGAGTGGTAAACAACAATATTAACATTAGTTCCATGCTCTGAAAACATTTTGAAGTGGTTTTATTAGGTACCGAAACCAAAAGATCAAGGATGAGTGAGAAGCAGATAGCAAAATACAAGAAAACATCTGTGCAATTAGTGAAGAAACGAATTGAGTTTTATATAAACTGTGGAAATGTGGATGACTTACCTGGAGGAGGTTTAGATGCATAACAATAAACATGGAAATAAAATAGGATCTTGCAAGGGGATAGCGACCCTAAACGTCAAAGTCGTCTTTGCATCCAGTGGAAACAGCAAAATGGAATTCAAACTTAGATTGGCCTTCACAGATTCCAGATGCTAATCCAATTGAAAACGCCTGGAGCTTATGGAGGGCAAGCTTACAGGAAAAAAATAGCAACCACCCAGATGCGTCTGAAGTTTCTAGCGCATAACAAAATATAAGCATATTTTAGTAGGTAAACTGTTAATATAATTCTAATAAGAATTTTAAGTGAAATATTTACTAACGGGCAACGATTAAATACGATTAATGGTCAACATTTAGCAACAAATAACGTTTAACATTATTTGAAGTCATGAAATTTTTTCAGATATGTGTAATTTTCTAACCAATAACATGACTGTTACAGGATGCCATTGGTGGGAAATAATAAATGGAAAGATAGTGTATAAGCCATTTCTCAACTGTCGGGGAATCCCAAATCTTAGTTGTTTTGTTACGTCACATCGCTTTTGCTCATTTGAGTAATTTATTATTCAAACAAATAACATGAATATCACAGCGATTGTCGCAAGATGCCATTGGTGGGCAACAATAGCTTAAGCGTCTTGAACCGAATGGTATAAATGTTTTATCTCAATGGTAGGGAGGAAACCCAAATTTAAATTTTTTGTACATCACATCGATTTTGCTAGTTTCACTAAATTGTTGCAAAATGTCAATGATGGAGCGTAATAGCCTTAAGTGTCTTATACGTCAAATGGTGAATATGCTATTTCTCAGTGGTGAGGGAAAAACCCAAATTTTAATTTTTTTGTTAGGTCATATTGCTTTTTCTCATTTGGGTAATTTATTGTTCAAACCGCTAACATGAATATCACGCCTAAAAATACGATTCGGAACACTTAAGTCTATTATTCCCCATATCAGTGGTATTTTGCAACAATCTCTGTATGATATTCATGTTATTCGTCAGCACAATAAATTACTAAAATGAGCAAAAGCGATATGATCTAACAAAAAAAAATTAAAATTTGGGTTTCCTCCTCACCATTGAAAAATAGCATATATACAGTGACATCTTGCGCCAATCCTTGTGATATTCATATTACTGGTTTGAATAATAAATAACTCAAACGAGCAAAAGCGATTTCTACAACAATTTCATTTTCGAATAAGATGTGCGATGATGATTCAAAAATGATTTTTAGATGATATTCTGAAATTTGGCCATTAAGGAGGAACTTGGTCGGTTCAACTGACGACTGTTGATCAAATTCAACATTTTTGATGAAATTCAACAAGTGGAAAAGGGGTTCTAAAATAATTTTTAGAAGAAGTTCTGAGATCTGGCCAAGTAAGACGTAACATGGCTATTTCAATTATGTCGAAATTCTACTTTCTAAATGATTTTTTTCATAAATTTGTGGAAAATGGAGATAATTAGGATGTAATTAGGCCATTTCTCACCGATTTTAATAAAATACAGCAATAGCGATAGAAATGAGTTTCTAAAATGATTTTTGTGGTCTGAAACTATTGGCCAATTAAGAACGAGCTTATGACTATTTCTTAATCGGTTTGATGAAATTCTACCTGAGCGATGGAAATGGAATTCTAAAATTATTTTTTAGTTGAAGTTTTGAAATTGTAAATATTTAATTAATACGGAACTCGGTTTTTTTAACTGAATTTATTAAAATTGATCAAATGCAATTGAAACGGGGTTTTAAAATAATTTTAGATATTTTGAAATAGAAAACCAAAAGTATTGTTTAACAAAAAGCAACCAAATAAATGAACTAACATAAATTTCACCCTCTATCATTTCCTGAAGTCGGTGATTTTTCCAATATTAATATTTACAGAGAAAAGTGTTAATCAGGCGCTGTCGTTTTTGGTTTTGACAGTTGGATGCTGATGGATAACTAAATATATTGGTTTCAAGCAATAAAATTTGAAATACTTGCGTTTCTCGAAATTTGAAAAAATTCTTTAACTCAATTTGAAATTTAAAACATAATTTGGTTAAATTTCTTTTTAAAATTTAAAATATCTTGAACTAGTAGTTGGAGTCGAGATAATGATCAAAATCATTGTCAATTTACATATTCTGCGTATAATTTCAAATTTAGAACATACGATTTTTGAGCGAGTTCCACAATTTTGAGATTTATCAATTAAAAAATTGTAATTGAAAAACACTTTCATTCGGTAACACTGAATTTTATACGGAAAATCAAGTTAAAAAAAAAACAATTTTTAAATAGTCAGTGTAATTTCCAAATTTTTCATATTTTGATCAGTTATAATAAATGAATTAAATTAAAATAAGGTTTCAAATAAGAGAACTCGGCAAAGCGAAATGAGAATAAAAAAAAAAGAGGAACTAACTTTTCAATTTTCTCGTAAATTTGAAAAAGTTGAAAATTTTTTCAACAAATCGGATTGTTAACAAAATTTAACAATTAAACTAATCAAAGTTTAGTAATTTTCCGAAAAACTATTATTTATACTAAAAATCCATTTATCAGCCGTCAATTTTTTAAGCCTTCAAATCTTGTTGGGACGTCTGAGATTCCTTGCGTTAAAGTCAAATTCAAAAGACCAGAAGATAAAAATGTATAATTTTGGACCGTCCAAAGTCTAAACATTAATCGTTCCCATATTTCCATTATGCTCGTTACGACACTCGTTTTGGTAATTTTAAAATAATAACTTCTCTATCAAATTAATTTTTTCAAATTAAACTGTAAAAATCAGCTGGAATACCAGTGCAAAATTACTTTAAAAAACTTTTTCATAAAACAAGAATCAGGAGAATTGGTAGCTTGTGGTAGGTATGATATTGTGAGAAACTACTCTTAAGAGAAACTACTCATGGTCCGTAGGCAAAGCATTTTCCAACAGAAACAAATGTTTGGTCAGTTAACTTTGAAAAGTTGAGATAACATAACAAAAACCAAATTATCGCAATTCTTTACAAAGGAGCCTCAAAATGACCGCCCCTATACGATATTCATTGGCTCTATGGAAGTAAAAACAATGTTGGGTGGGTAGAAGGTCACTTTTAACATTCACAGAAAATTACTGCATGGGCTATTAAGTTTTCTGTATTGACATATGGATGGCGTCGTAATGAGTTATCATAATTAAATTAAAAAAAAAAAAACGTTTATTAGGCGCCATTTTCATTTTTAAATTGATCTGTCATTTAGTTTGCTTTTCATAAGCAACAAAATTGAGGTCGCACAAGAGTTCTTCCTGCAAACATAGTGGAATGCTAAAAGTGGTAAAAACACCAGAAAAGATTGAAAACAAAATACATAATATTGTATTGAGTGATCGTAAAGTAAAATTGAGTGAAATTGTTGACATCAAATAGACAATATATAGAAAATATCTTCCATGGACACTCGTACATGGAAAAGCTTAAAGCTGGAAGGGTACCGCTATCGATTAAAAATGCAAAGGAGTAATCACTTCACAGCAATGTTTGGACACATTAAGAATGATTTTTGCATCGATTAATAGCATTTGATGACACATGGAATATCAGTACACACCAGAATCTGGAAAACACTCTTCACAGTGGATTGAACCTGGTCAAAGTAAGTAAAGCGACCAAAAACACAACAATCAGATGGAAGGGTTACGGTCACTATTCATAAAAAATTCATAAAGAATATTCATAAAAGGAAAAAACAGGCATTGGAGAGTATTATAGTGAAATATTGGACAAATTGAACGACCCAATTAAGGGGAAACGAACAATATTAGCGATTATTTTCTGGGTAAAACAATAAAAATATGACTGGAGGGAAAGAGATTTGCGTCAAACGATGAAGTAACAGCCGGAAGAAACGCATGAAGAAGTAGTGCATGAAGTGCTTGAAAAATCAGTTTACAACAAAGGTATTCCAATATTGGAAAATCGTTGGGTGAGGTGTATTGGGTTAAAAGGAGATTATATATTGAAGATCAAATAAAAAATAAGTCAGACACTCCGAATAAACCCATCCTGTAATCTCCCTGAACGCAATACACTTGTTTCAGTGATCTTCTAATTTATGGATTCCATCCACTGTCGAAATACGCTTCCATGGCTGCTATTACCTCTTCGTTCGATGAAAATTGTTGTCCACGAATGAATTTTTTTAGATTTGAGAACAGCCAGAAGTCAGAGGAAGCTAAATCTGGCGAAAGGGGTAGATGTTGAAACAATTCGTACTTTAATTCACTGATTTTCGTGATGATTTTTTGAGCTGTGTGAGAAGGTGTGTAATCTTGATGAGAAATGATTTTTTTTTCTTTTCTGTAAAACAGGTCTTTTCTCACGAATTTTTACATCCAGCTGGTCCAAAAGGTTACAACAAAAATAATCTGCGTTTATTGTTTTACAAGTTTGGAGGTATTCTACACACAAAATTCCTTTTGAATCCCAAAAAACTGATGCTAACACCTTCTTGGCCAATTTCTGGACCCTAACTCGCTTCGGAGCCGAAGTACCGGATTCACATCACTCCTTTGGGTGGTAGACTAAAATCTCACCGATAGTAATCAGATGATGAAAAATCCGTTTTGCATCCCGCCCCTATCGGGATTCGAACCCGGTACCTCCCGATCCAACCGCCGCAGCTTTAACCACTGCGCCGTTTGGTCGGTTACATGAAAAATCCGTTTTGCATCCGCCCCTATCGGGATTCGAACCCGGTACCTCCCGATCCAACCGCCGCAGCTTTAACCACTGCGCCGTTTGGTCGGTTACATGAAACTTCACATGTGTTTATAAAAAATAGTACTACCTTTAGAAAAACAAAACGACGATCCTAATAGCGCCATCTCTTATTGAACGAAAAAACTTATTAAACACCCTAGTAAACAGCAGATCTAAGCAGATATTGATATTTGTTGTCGCAATGTACTAGTGAACATACGCATTATGTATAAACTTGATTATAATTAGATGACCATTAATCACCCCTTCCCCAAAGAGAGAGAGAAAAGTTCTCAAAAGTAAGAACAAGATAACAATCATTTACAACTCTATGTATTTAATATAGTAAATTCGAGTGATAGTTTTAATTAGTTATTCAAATTAGCTTATCCACAGGTTTTTACCAATTTTTATTTTAATTGGTGTGAAAAGCACAAAAAATCCTAATCCATTATAAAACAACAAGTACTGTCCTTGTTTTAAATCAGCTTGACCATGCTACTAGCCTCTATAGTACTGCGAACCAATATTTTTTAAATAACAGTTGTATTTCCTCGTTCCAGGGGTCATTTATGGCAACTGAGCAAAAAGAAGAAAAATAGACAGACAAAACGATAAAAACTCAAAAGCGGGAGGCTAAAGCTTCCAATTCAGAAGGAAGCAGAAATTAAATCAAAACTTGATGGGCACCCTTTTAGCTCGCTCTTTATAAGAGGGATTTAGCTAATTTGGGTGAAAAGCCAAAAACCAAAGCAAGCGCCTTAAATATAAATTACGAACCAAAATTTACGTCGTTTGTGTATAGAGAACTATATGTAGCATATATAGCGACAAAAATTTAAGTTTGATAGGGACAAACGAAAAAAAGGCGAAAATTATTTTTTATTTATTCATTAAAAATAATTTTTTTTTTGTAAAGCTTAGTTGTGTTGAATTAATATCTAATTCTCCAAATAACCAATCACTTTATTATTTTTAATGTTGGATGTCACTTACACGTACTTTAACAGTCCTCAATAAGGGTATGCCGGCACAAAATAGTTGACGAAAACTGTCCACAAGATTGAGCCTTACAAGAAGTTTTCCATTAGTAAGTGGAATTCTTTCCAGGCACCTTTTCAGAGGAGCAAAACCCTGAGAGACAATTTGGCCTTGTTAGTCAAGTTTATTGACATATGTACATTTCCAGCGAGTAACAATAGTACCATTTCCGAAATATTGTATCTTGTGTCCAAGGACTACTGTTCTCGAGGAATAATCTATCAAACCAGTTGTAATTAAAATGTGAGTTTCCAGTTTTCCAGTTGTTCTTTAGTTTTTTAGGATTACTACAAATTTAACAGATTTTACATTCCTGTGTCGCTTTTCTACACAACTATAAATAAAAAGAAACGTGTTTATATATAGTATGTGAAATTAGAAGCGAATTTAAAAACTTTTACGTACACACATTATGTGTGGTGTATATTTGTAAGTATGTATGCGAAAAATCTGCTAAATTCGGTAAACGAAATTAATATTAAGAAAACAAAAGAAGTTTTCCTTTTATTTCTGCTTTTCATCTTAACCAAAAAAAAACAACAAATAAATTACGTACGTATATAGATTTTCCTGTTATTTCCTTTATTTTTGGTGAAGTATTCTCACACCTATTTATTTTTATAATCTTTCCTTAAAAATCCAAAATATATAAACCTACATACATATATACATACTATATATTCAAACACACTGGCAAGCATAGTTAAGCAAAATATCTTATATAACCAGAACCTTTTCATTTCTCATTTCACAAAATTTTCCTTAATTTTTTCGTTTTTTTTCCATCAACATCATTATTACTTCATACCCATGCCTAACTCAAAAAATTGTTTATCCCATCCTTGGGTACAGGTTATACACACATAAATAAATATAGCTATATACCCGAGAAGAAATGTTCCTTATCATAAACAAAAAAAAAAAAAAACATTACGACGAACATGAAGAAGAAAACGCAAAAAAAAGTAATAACAATAATAAAAATAAGAAAACTCACAGACATTTTATAGAAAATTCAGAAAATCCAACATTCTTCTGATTCCACTTCTTAAAAATTTTTTTTTTTGTCTTGTGTATATACTTCTTCAAACGAAAATTCGTTTTTCATCATCAGTTTTTCTTCTTATTACGTTTTTCCTTTTTCATCATCATCAACATCGTGTTTTTACTTTATTCCATTTTCTATGATCGTCATTTTTATATTAATATTTATTATCAGTAACGTAGAGGGCTGATTGATTTAAGAAGGGTGTAGTTAGTTATTCGTCGCGTTTATCCCAAAAACAGTTAGTTGCTTTGTATTAACATGGCTTAGCAGCAGATATCTCTCATAAATCAATGTTATGTGTTGTATACTTGTTGCACAAATTGTTGTATAAATTATGATTGTAATCGAAATGTTTGTATTTGCTTAATCTGCAACGCATACATATATAGGTATATACGATATAGACAAAAAATATGGCTTCACATTGACAATTGATTTGTAATCAATCAATGTTGATTATCATAAATGTAATAATCTTTTGACATATTATATGGATAAAGTCGAGGCCCATAATGTAATTTGTGTTGAGTGCGAGATTTTGAGACAGACTACAAACAGTAAAAAAAAAAAAAAAACATTTAATCTTTTAAGCAAATGTCACATGTATATTCGGTACAGGCAAATAATTCGCGCTGTGCAAAAAAATGTAATTGGTTTTTTTACCTGCGACCTAGAGACGGTATGAAGGCGGGAAAACTAAAAAAAAACATTTTCTACGAATTAAATTTAATTTAAAACTTGGCGTGTCCATCATTTGCACCCATTTAAAACAGCAGAACAAGTTTACATTTTCATTTTGTTGACAAAATAGCAAATAAAACCAGTCATCACCGATGTACATATATAGAAGCGATGGGTATGGTGGATAATCATGAAACACTCGCACTCACCAATTTATGTATAAATATATATTCAATGTTATATAATTTGACATAGATATAGATATATATAAACACATCCCTAGCACACAAATTTATATGGATGGAAGGAATAAAAAGAAAAATGTTAAGTGAAGAGAAAGAGGTACTCATAATCATCATCGTCATCATCCTCAGAAAGAAGTTTTTTTTGGCACACACAAAAAAGAAAATAATTTTTGGAATGAGGCGTCAGGAAAAGAATAAAAGGAAAAACGAAGAATGATTTGTTAGGTTGGAAATTTTTGTATTGAATGAACAACAGAAGAAAAAAAAACGAATCGAATTGGATTTTTTTTCTCTCCAATATACTTTTGTAGGGGAGTGAGATGGGTGGTCGAGCTGTTTTGTGAAGGTTTAGAAAAATCTAAAATATATATAATTGTTGAGGGTGAAATGAGATTAGATGTTAGTGTAGGTATCCATGAAATGATGATGAAAATATATAAAAGTTTTTACCTTTGGTAATTCTGCCCACACTAAGTCACAATCGACATTTATTGAAGGGGAATCGAAATATTGGAATTAACTAATTTTTAGATAAATTTAAAATATCCTTAATTTTACGTTGACCAGTTTAGCCTGTATTTTTACGAAATGCTTTATAGAATTACGATAATGGCAAGTAGTTCCATCTATTGAGTAGTAGTCAAAATTAAATATAATAATATAGTTGTAAAAATTAAATATAGTTGTATCTTCTGTCGGGATTATTAGTTGTGTTCCAATGGAAGAAATTTGCTACTTACAAGTACTTGTGAATAGGTAATCAATGGAACGCAAATGTTAATAACCCATTCGGACAGATACAAATACTTATGAATACTTTGCTCACATCAATAAAACACAGTTATTATTAAAAGTTTAAAACTTTTACAACCCGAATGGTGTACAATTATTTTGACTGTAAGTAAAGTTTCATTTCAAATTTTTTTTTACTTCGAAAATATTAATTTTTATTTAATTAAGCTTTAATTGACATGCCAAATCTTTACATTTGCAACAGTTGTATTTTGCTATCAAAATCAACCTTTCATAAGGATACTGAGCTTGCAGAAAGATAAGCACGCTTAAAATGACCCATGTTTTATTTTTAATTGGAGAAAAATTCAGGAGAATTTCAAAGAGATCGAATCATGGTTAAACTATATATATATATATATATATATATATATATATATATATATATATATATATATATATATATATATATATATATATATATATATATATATATATATATATATATATATATATATATATATATATATATATATATATATATATATATATATATATATATATATATATATATATTAGGATAGTCCTTGTTTGTATGGGGCAAAAAAAATGTAGAGATATCTAACGGGACTCCCCCCCCCCCCTAGAAATGTGAGGTTATGCTAAAAACTTAAACAGAAAAAATATTGGGTCAATCGTAGATGGTTTAGAGGTCGCGACTTGAGCGCGAATTTCGATAAAAACGGTATTTTTTCAATTTTTCACTTTCAAACGAACAGAAAAATGATTTAGAATTTTTCCTCAGTCTAAATCAAAATTGTGGTGAATAGAAGATATAATTACCTTTCCAAAACATCAAAGATGTCGAAAATCGGTTAACAAATGGCGACTTTATTGCCACTTTTCGAAACTAATAAAAACTCAAATAATAAACGTTTTTTTTTAAATCCTGGATTTTATATTCAAAACTACAAAAAAATAAATAAATAAATAGCAATGAGGCGTAACGACTAAACAAATGAATATTTTATGATGTCATAAAAATCGCATGAGTCATAGGGACTGGACATAGTTTTGTTTTATGATGTCATTATGATTCATCTCAGTAGTTATTGTATTTAAATCCGCCTACCGCATTAATTATGACCTGCTATGGCCAATATGTTCTTACAATCATATAATATATAAAGAAGAGAAATGCAAATTAATTTCAGTTTAAATCCAAATCTCGCGAATAAAGGACACAACTTTGTAATAACTAAATCTAGTCCATTTAAGAGTTTTATTAATATTTTTTAAGAAAGTGCTACTAAAATTGACAAAATGGCATCTAATTTACGGTCCACTACAGAAATTTATCTTCTTGGCCATGAGTACTGTCAAATTATTGGTGCTAAGTTACCCTCAAATAAGCAAATGATGTGTCTTTTTTACAATCACCGTACTGTAAAATTAACAATTCGTGAAAGTGCAGTTCTGACAATCAAGGAAGTGTCTATTTTTTGGTCAAGAGCACGAATCCCAGTGAAAAAGGAACAACATTCCATTGAAAAAATGGAAAAATTGCATGATGAGTGGAAAAACCTCCTAAAGAATAAAAATTAATCTTCAAAATTTTACCGTGAAAGAGAAAATGCATTTAATAGTAAACTGGATGATATTTTTGATATCGCACGTATCAATGCCTTGTCCATGATGACCAGTAAAGACGGCAAGCGATTCCTCTTGTCGCAGACAATATGAAATTGAAAGAGAATAGCGGAAATCGGAACGTATGGAGGCAGAAAAAAATCGTAAACGAAGATATCTTGAAGAAAAAAGTAAGTCAATTCCAATAGACTCACAAGCATTATTTTCGTCATCGGAGAGTGACAGCGAAAGTATACCTGATAACGACATAAGCTTCGAAAATATTGATTTGCCCGTGCTAAGCGCAGAAGGAGCCCCTAGAGGAAGCAAATGTTTTATTAGTCCTAGAATATTGTCAGCTTTGTATAAGTGGAAGATTAGTGACCGTACAGCAATGCATTTAATCAGTGCCGTTGCCGAAAGTTTTGGACATTCTATTGATGAACTCGTTTTGAATCGAACAACACAAACAAATAGAGTAGAAATAGCAGCATCAGTTAAGTCGACTTTCAAGTTTACAACCGGCGTAATACATTAGGATGGAAAATTACTTCCGGAGTTATCTGAAATGGAGACCGTGGATAGTTTTAATCGATTGCAGAGTAGCTGACGATGTCGTGGCGGCTTGCTTCGATACCACATATTCAAATTCTGAAAGATTAAATGGAGCAGCTATTATTTTAGAGCAGAAACTGGAACGAAGTTTATTATATCTTCCTTGTCGACATCACATATGTGAAATTACATTGCGTGCGGCAATTGAATCAAAAATGGGCAATACATCAGGAGTACATGTTCCGTTATTTGTGAGATTCAAGCATGACTGGAATTCCTTGAATGAAGATAATTTCAAAGCAGGCATAGATGATCCCAACGTTCATATACAATTAAATGATGTCAAAGCGGAATTAGCGGGTTTTTGTAAGAACGAATTGGCAAAGGAACATGCTCGGGATGATTACAAAGAATTATTGGAAATCACTCTAATTTTTTTGGGCATGATACCAAATGAAAATGTCCGTTTCGTTTTTGGCCTCAGGATGATAATTTCAAGAACGGAATGAAGATTATTAGTCAAATAAAACTCGTAAATGATATTGCAGAACGTGGTATTACGTACAAGAGTATACAAGATTACAATAAGAAATTAACCAAAAATGAAGATGAAATGCATTAGTACAAGTCGTAAAGGACTACACACAGAAGTTTCCAACCCATATCAAAACATCCTTAATGGGTAGGAGATCATCCTAGAATGATTATTTTCATTATAAAAATAAAATCATAATATCATTGTATAGAAGAAACATTAAGCGTTTTTAATAAAAAAAAAAAAAAAATAGTAATAATTTGTCTAGTTTTTGTATTTTGAAATTTGGCCATAAAGTCGCTATTTATGAACCGATTTTTGATATCTTTGATGTTTTGGAAAGGTAATTATCTCCTCTATTCACCACAATTTTGATTTAGGCTGAGAAAATTTTTAAAATAATTTTTATGTTCGTTTCGCGCTCAAGTCGCGACCTCTAAACCATATTCGATTGACCCAATATTTTTCTGTTTAAGTTTTTAGCATAACCTCACATATCTAGGAGGTGTCCGGTTAGATATTGGAACTTTCGAAAATAAGTGCCACCCTAAAAAAAATAAAAAAATTATAAAAAAAAAATAAAATTTCTCAAAATTCTTTGTTCGTAAAAGAAAGTCGTGTGTTGGCCACACCTCCATTTTTTCCTTTGTCGAAACTGCATGAAATTTGGATCGGATATATAACGGTAAAATATTAAATGAGATATTAAACTAAGTACCCCATTATTTTTAATATTTTTTTTTGTTTTTTGCTCAAAACTAGGCTTAACTAATTTGCTTTTGCATACTCAAATATGGATCTTGCGTTATTTTTTGCTTTTAAACTACACTAATTTAAATATTAGTAGTTCTCCTCTCGTAATACAATTTATAATTTAATTTCTCATCTCTTTGCTTCACATTGTAAACCAAATCCTGAATTTATTTAACCCCAAAACTACCTGACATAAAAGGTAATATGTCCTATTAGAATAAGAAAATTAAGAGGGTACTGCTAGGTTTCAGCCTATTATCAAATTAATTAACGACTAATGAGTAATGTCCTATGACTAAGACCATAGACCATAGATTATTAATTTCCTATTATTATACGAACCGAGAAGGCGTTACGCCCGCATAAAAAAAATATAAACATTTATTTTTAATTGCACTGTACCATTGAAGTTACAGTGAGTAATAAAAAAATATTAGTTGTGAATATCTGACAAAATTGTTTCTGAATTTTTATTAATATTTTAACTTAGAGGAGTGTATTCTTGATAATGTCTTCATATTATCATTGCTGTAAACCATTTGTTAGTGCAAAGAGCAATAAAAAGTTGAGAGCTGTTAGTAAGTAGGTTAGAGAAAGGAATGTGTATTTAAATCCAGCTCGAGAATTAAACAATAATTGTACATTTGTACCTAGGAAAAATAATATTGTATTCAACAAACACTGTAAATAAAAACGAAGAAACGATCGAATATCCGATTGCTGGAAGCAGCTCAGCAGATTTTAATTTAGTAGATTCAGAATTAAGGAAAGTAGAACGGTTTGAATTAATTGAAAGTATCAACCAACATGTGCAACCTCATATGATGGAGCAGTTCTCACCAATAAAAAGAAAATTATGTGAGAAGACCGGATAAATTAAGCAGTTAAATTGCGAAGAGGAACCAACGGGCTCCGAAAAGGAAAAGAAGATTTCGTATTATGAAGAGATTATGAATAATTTCAAATACCAGTTCGATGAAGGAGATTACGAAGACAAGAAGAAATTTTTAATATTACTACCAAAGCAAGAAGGTGCTACCCGTTATTTAATTGATCACTGCAAGGATATTCAAAGACATAATTGTACGTTCTCTTCAATAACTAAAAGCAGTATCCCTAAAAATAATATATCAGGTAATGCACGGAGCTTAGTAGAAACCTTTTTTGAAGATGATAAAATAAGTCGAATGATGCCGGGGAGGCAGGATGTTCTTCAGAATAGTCGAAGAGGGTATTACTATGTTCTCTAAATGAGGCCTGACTTACAAAGTTCACACAACTACGTCCAAACCACTGTAAAAAAATTAGGTTCTAGCAGTCAACATAATGTTTGTGTTACTATAAAAGCAGTTTACTCCCGAGACAATAGTCAATTCCCGTTTAAAGATTACAAAGACCTAATTTCATTTGTTATGTGTGGTGATGAACAAGTAACAAAAATGTTACATTAATAAGTGTAAAGTGTACTCTAAAAATTTGGAAGAACTTGAAGAATTGTTGCGTAAATGGTTCAATAACAGTGATGTGTCAAAAATTAAGTATAAACAATGGATTACCGTTCAAAGGTGGAGTTTGGTTACATTAGAAGAACAAATGACAAAGTTTATAGAAAAATTTATTCATAAACTAAGCAAGTTAATACCTCATCATCGAAAGAACAATCAAAATTTTTTAAACAAAAACAATGCTGTAAAGCAGAGTATGATGAAGCTAAATTACACTTGAAAAGTCGTTATCAAAGCGCAATTACTATAAAGGGAGCTCACGATTATCATTGTTTAATACCTAAGGCAAAAATCAATTTCTTAACTAAATCATTTTCAAATTCGAAATTCGTTAGTGAACATTATATTTCAAATTAAATTTATAAATTACACCATAGATTTTTATTGTTTTCATCCTTATTCTACCGTCTAACCCTTTCGCCAATTTTAAACGAGATTCATGCTAATTTCATTTCTTACTTTACTTACGATGAGTATTTATTAAATTAAGAAAATTAAAATCGAGAAAATGTATAAAAGAGTACCATACGATTAGAATGCCTTACGTTTGAATTAGTGTAGTTTAAAAACAAAAAATAATACAAGATCCATATTTGAGTACGCACAAGCTAATTAGTTAAGCTGTGGTGATACGTCGATGGTACCTACGAGTAAATAAAGATCAAATAAAGTTGTCAAAGCGAAAACACTCTATTGTATTTTATTTACCCATTTAGTCCCCACAACTCCCGATTATCAAAACAACAATCACGCGGTCGTGGAATATTGTGTCATCCAATAAAACTAATGACAAGTCATTACGATTAGAGTGAGATGACACCATATTCCACATACCGGTACCAATAACGATTTTCGCCATAGTTATGTGAAGTGCCATCTAGATTTCAATAGTAAAACTTACCACCACTCGTTCGCACTGTGTGGAGAGTTTCAGCAAAGACACTGCACGCAAATCGTATAGGCGACGTAAAAACAATACGTCTAGTATATAAGAAAAATCGGTTGGATAAACAAAAAAAAGAATTACTTGGTGGCCGTTAGGAGCTAGCACAAAAATTCTAGCTCCGCAATAATATTAATTATTTATCGTATTATTATAATGTGTTTATTAAATAAAACCGAGTTCAAACTCGTCCATTAAATAAAAATAAAAAATAGTATTAATTTAACCAATTGTGAGTGAAAGCAGATTAACCGTGCAATTACCTAGTGCCACCGTTCAACGTATCTGAACCCGGTCGGCATTAGATCGTGTGGGGTGTCGTGAGTCGAACGGCCGCATCACACCCCATAAAGTGGTGACCCCGACGTGATCTGGCACAGCGATATTAGTGCCAGATTCATTTAATTAATATAAAAGGACACGGTTAGGGCAGAAGCATATTTCTAGCCTGCCCTCACGGCAACTAGCGAACGCAATTAGTCGCTCATCGTGAACACAATCACGATAAAATAATATAGAAATAAAAAGCGCCCACTGAAGAGGCATGTAAGAAAAGGAAAATAAACCGTAATAACCAGCTGATTCCCAATCTCGGTAAAGGAGGAAGCATCACACACCAGGAACAGCACCCGGAGCAGTACGAGTGACTCAGAACAACATTTAAAAGATTGTAAACGGGTAAGCTAAGTTTTCTTTTAACTTTATTCTACCCGATTTTCATCCCGGTTTCATGTTAGTGAAACAGATATAACAAATTGTTCACGTTTATAAGAGTTGTGTTTGGTGTGATTCACCACTTGGTGCGAGCGAGTGGTATATTTCCAAATTTTCTTGTGTATATCGTCGTCCGCGTATCACATAACTATTGTAAAGCGAAAGTTCGTTACGAAATTTTTAAAAAATAAAGGGAAGTTTTTTCTTACACTTGTTATTGTATTAAATTTTATCCGAATTTTTCAATTTTTACCAATGTTACGGTTCTAGCATTTATCCAACAATAAATAATAATAAATTATCAATAAATAAAATATCGATACTGTGTTTCATTATTATTATATTTCATAATTATTTGGTTTACATTTTTGTCGTACATATTTTTTCGCGATCGCCACACCGACGGGCCAAAAAGAAAGAGTAAGTGAAGTGTACAAAAAGTGATTCAATAATAAACGAAATGGGTTTAAACGATCCAATATCATCAAACGTGACCACGACCCCGCTTGAGGACCAACCATCAGTCTCGTCGGCTATATCAAATAACGCCGTCGCCGCAACAATGGATTTAGAAACAATGATCCAAGCAGCGGTACAAAGAGTAATGGCAGAAGCAACACGAGGAAACACCACCCCGTTAGCCAGCGAATCCCCATCACCACGACAAGCAACGGTAGAAACTGAAGCACACGATAACCCTAATAGATCCGTACCAGCAACTACGCCCACTGCATCCATGGCCGCTATCTCGGTGCGCATAGTACCGCTACAATCGCAGGACCCCCGACTATGGTTCCACATGGTGGAGGCACAGTTCGGGTTGAGCCGGATCACGAGCGAGACCACAAAATACCATCACCTGCTATGCGCTCTTAACGACAAGGTTAGCAACGAGGTGAGCGATGTGATTACAGGGCCGATGTCAAACACCCCATACACCGATTTGAAGAGGGCCATACTGGATCGATTAGGTGAGTCTCGCCAGACACAGATCCACCGTCTTTTGCGGGGCATTGAGTTGGGGGATATGAAGCCATCTCAATTGCTCCGACAATTGAAAGCCAGCGGTGGATCTGCGGTCAGCGACGACGTCGTTAAGACCATTTGGTTGAAGAGGTTACCGATGCGAGCGCAAGAAATCCTCGCAACCACGGCCGAATCACTTCCTGCGGCGCAACTAGCAGAATTAGCAGACCGCATACTAGAGACAATGTCTCACGCAACAGTGTCAGCTATCAACACATCAGGCGCAAGTCAAGTGGAAGTAAATATGATGAACCGAATCGACGCCATCATAAAAAGACTTGATCAAATGGAAACCAGCCAGAGCAGTCGAAACTACAACAACAGGCGAGCAAGGAGTCAATCGACCCATCTAAGGCGACCGAGAAGCCAAACACCGGGACAATTTCCACAGCAAGGGCCACCGAGAAGCCCAACACCGGGACGCAAAGTCAATAACGAGGATGACACGCCGCGTAAATGTTTTTATCACTTTAGATTCAAAGAAGCCGCTCAAAATTGTCGACCGAATTGCCCGGAATGGGAAGCATTCAAACTAAAAAACTAATTAAGCCTAGGCACACGGCGACGTGCCAAGGTGAGGCGCAAAATTGTCGCCTAAAAGTTTTCGACAAATCCACAAATACAAATTATCTTATCGACACCGGAGCAGACGTATCGGTAGTGCCGAGACCAAGGTACACATCACACCAACCGGAGACCGATTTTCAGCTCTACGCAGCAAATGGTATTAAAATAAGCACGTTCGGGAAGAAACAAATAACATTGGACCTCGGTCTAAGGAGATGATTCCAATGGATGTTTATTGTAGCGGACGTTACGATGCCAATAATCGGCGCAGATTTTTTAAAGTACACAGGTCTCATCGTAGATATCCGACACGGTCGTCTAATTGACCCGATGACATCACTCTTCGCTGTGGCATCGAGAACCACCGAAGAAGTACCAACCATACGCTGGATAACGGAAACGGGAATCGACGAAAGGATCGTCGAATTACTCAAGAAGTTCAGGCCATTAACGGAGAGCAAAATTAAAGCAAACGAGGAACCAGCACATACCGTAACACACCATATTATAACAAAAGGTCCACCAGTTTTCGCCCGCCCACGGAGGTTGAGTGCGGAAAAACTGGAGATCGCAAAGAAAGAATTCCAAAGTATGCTGGAACAAGGGATCTGCAGACGCTCCGATAGTCCCTGGGCCAGCCCGCTACATTTAGTAGAAAAGAAGAACGGCGAATGGCGACCGTGCGGAGACTATCGGGCGTTAAACAACGTCACAGTACCAGATAGATATCCAATTCCATTCATCACGGACTTTAATCATCAACTAGCAGGCACAAACATTTTTTCCACATTAGATCTCGTTCGGGCTTATCACCAAATTCCCATCGAGCCGGAAGACATTGAAAAAACAGCCATTGTCACACCATTCGGGTCATTTGAATTCACGAGGATGACATTTGGATTACGGAACGCAGGCAACACGTTCCAACGATTTATGCACTCTACGCTACAAGGATTAAAGTTTTGTTTCGTTTATCTAGATGACATACTCGTCGCATCCGCATCAATGGAGGAACACGTACAACATTTAGAGACAATATTTACAAGGCTAAACAACGTGGGACTACTCATAAATTCACACAAATGTCAGTTCGCAAAAGAAAAAATAAAATTTCTTGGCCATGAGATATCAGCAGAAGGCATAAGGCCGATACCAGAACGAGTCAACGAAGTCGAAAAAATTCCACTACCACGGACAATTAATCATTTACGACGGTTTTTAGGTATAATAAATTTTTACAGAATGTTCATACCTTACGCAAGCAAAAATCAAGCGATTTTAAATGATTATTTAAAAGGTAGTAAAAAGAACGACACAAGAGAAGTAGAATGGACTAGCGAAGCAGAGGAGGCATTCAATATGGCAAAAAAGCAACTGAGCGAGGCGACACTACTGGTACACCCGTCAGCCGAAACAGAGTTGTCAATAATGGTAGACGCCTCGGACACCGCAATGGGAGCAGTCATTCAACAAAGGGACAAAAACAACAATGACGGATGGAAACCACTACAGTTTTATTCAGCGAAATTGTCCCCAGCACAGCAGCGGTACAGCGCATACGACAGGGAGCTGTTAGCAATGTACGCTGCTGTAAAAAAATTCAAACATCTAGTCGAAGGTCGCATTTTTATCATTTACACGGACCATAAACCACTAACATTCGCATTCAAGCAAAATCCGGAAAAAGCATCCCCACGACAATTCCGTTACCTGGATTTTGTGGGACAATTTACCACGGACGTGAGACATATCGCAGGATCGGAGAACGTGGTGGCCGATGCACTATCGCGATTAGAAACAATAGAGATGCCAGCAGCAATAAATTTCGAGGAAATAGCAGACGCTCAACAAGAGGACAGCGAACTCAAGGAACTGTTGACGTCAGGCACAGATCTGATATTTACAACAATACCCATCGCATTCAATTCCAAAAAGAAAATTTATTGCGACAGATCAACAGGCAGAACGAGACCATTCATTCCACTGGAATGGAGGAAGAGGGTATTCGAAACAGCGCATAATCTCGCACACTCGGGCGCAGCTGCATCCATAAAATTGATGACAGACCAGTTCGTTTGGCCGGGAATTAAACGCGACGTGAGAAGAATGGTGCAATGCTGCATTCCGTGCCAAAAATCGAAGGTGAGCAGGCACACCAAGAGCCCACTAGGCGAGTTTACACCAGTGAGCAGAAGGTTTGAAGAGGTACATATGGATATAGTAGGTCCACTACCACCATCAGAGGGTCAGCGATACTGCGTCACGATAATTGACCGATTCACACGCTGGACAGAGGCGGTGCCTGTGCCGGATATTCGAGCAGAAACCGTCGCCAGAGCAGTACTGACTCACTGGATCGCACGTTTCGGAGTCCCAACGTCGATAGTGACAGATCAAGGTGCACAATTTGAGTCCGAATTGTTCACCGAATTCGCTAAGACGTTGGGCTTCGAACGTAAAAGAACCACAGCATACAACCCTAAATGCAACGGTTTCTTAGAAAGATGGCACAGGACGCTGAAGGCAGCCATCATGTGTCAAGGCGGTGAAGCATGGACACGGACACTACCACTAATTTTACTCGGGCTACGCACAGCATACCGGGAGGGACTGAAATCATCGGCAGCCGAGCTAGTCTACGGCGAAAACATTCGTGTGCCGAGTCAATTCATAGAAGAGAAAAAAGGCCACATTCATCAATCAGAGTTTGCGAAAGAACTGCGCGAACATTTCGAACGAGTGAGACCGACGCCTCCATCAAGACACGCAAACCCCAAAATATTCATAGCAGCCGAGTTAAATACCTGTACCCATGTATTTATACGAACTGATCTCTGTAAAAGATCACTGCAAGCACCGTACGAAGGACCGTTCCTAATACTAAAACGAGAGGAAAAAGCTTTCTTAATTAGTGTGCGCGGGAGGCCGAGCAATATATCGATAGATAGATTAAAACCTTGCTACTTACTGGAGGAACAAGAGACGTCGCAGATATCAGCACCGGAAACAAGAACCGAAGCGTCAACATCCAACGTACAGGATACTCCAACAGCGGCACAAACAGGAACGGGAACACGCCAGCAAAAAGTCAGATTTAACCTCCAAAATCAGCCAGCACAAATCAGCAAGCCAAATCATCACATCACAAACAACAACAAGTCATGCCTAAAGGCAAACACAGCAGCCTCTACAGCACCAGCAGCATCCACAACAAGAGTCGGTAGACAAATTAGAACACCAGCGAGATTCGCAGAATATCGTTCATAACTTATTATTCACTGGCAAGGGGGTGTGTGGTGATACGTCGATGGTACCTACGAGTAAATAAAGATCAAATAAAGTTGTCAAAGCGAAAACACTCTATTGTATTTTATTTACCCATTTAGTCCCCACAACTCCCGATTATCAAAACAACAATCACGCGGTCGTGGAATATTGTGTCATCCAATAAAACTAATGACAAGTCATTACGATTAGAGTGAGATGACACCATATTCCACATACCGGTACCAATAACGATTTTCGCCATAGTTATGTGAAGTGCCATCTAGATTTCAATAGTAAAACTTACCACCACTCGTTCGCACTGTGTGGAGAGTTTCAGCAAAGACACTGCACGCAAATCGTATAGGCGACGTAAAAACAATACGTCTAGTATATAAGAAAAATCGGTTGGATAAACAAAAAAAAGAATTACTTGGTGGCCGTTAGGAGCTAGCACAAAAATTCTAGCTCCGCAATAATATTAATTATTTATCGTATTATTATAATGTGTTTATTAAATAAAACCGAGTTCAAACTCGTCCATTAAATAAAAATAAAAAATAGTATTAATTTAACCAATTGAGAGTGAAAGCAGATTAACCGTGCAATTACCTAGTGCCACCGTTCAACGTATCTGAACCCGGTCGGCATTAGATCGTGTGGGGTGTCGTGAGTCGAACGGCCGCATCACACCCCATAAAGCTTTGTTTTGAGCATTTAATATTTTACCGTTATATATCGGATCAAAAAAATTCAATTTTGATTATAATTTTATAAGAATTTATAATTTCGATATTCACTCTAATTAACACAAAAAAAATTTAAAACCGATTAACTTTTTAATTCATAAATTTGCCTTTGAAATTGACTCCAAATGATATTTTTCACTATTTTTGCAAAACTTTGGGACCATCCTATGCACAATACACACCCCCCCCCCCCAAATAAGAAATATGTTTTTTTAATATGTTTAAATACTACACGTACACCAAAACAAATCAAAAATCATGATAATTAGATATACTATATATCTATATATGTAAATATATTCATATATAAAGACCAATACATACATGTGGCATGAAAATACCTGTCTAACGATCCCGTTAATATTTTTTTTTTAACACGTTTCTCCTTGTTGAAATGTATTCACATTTCACTTTTAACATACTAAATACATTTTATCAATTACTAGTTAATTACATAAAATTCACTAAAACTGAACCACAACACATAAAAACACTTAATTAAATTATTTTCACCACGCTGATTTAATTTGATTTCCACTTTATTAAATCACTACGAAATTTACAGAAATTATTAAATTAATTTATACTAAACTAAAACAAAACACATTAAAACACGTTTTCCTCCATTGAACGTCAATCGCACACTGGTTTCAAAATTGCACTATGATTTAAAAAATTATTGTTCCTTGATATTTCATAATATTTTTTATTGCCATGGAAACAATTGTTTTGTTTTTGTTAATTTTCGTTGAACTGAGTGATTTGTTTTTATAGTCTATGAGTATAACAGATTTCCACAGTTTTTGTATTTTTTCATGTACACATTTAAAAGGATTTTCTTTAATTATGAATGATTCATAAATTTCGTAGGCAAAATAGCGCGTATATCTCGTGTGAAGACTTGCAATAGCAATACTCAATTGATAACAGTCAAGTGATCGCTAAGATTCGGGCAGCAAAATTCACTTTCATATTGCAATGACTCGTTTTTTGTTATTGAGCAATAGATAAAATATGTAAATCAGCTATAACCGATATAGAAAAAATATAAAAGCAAGTATAGAGGCGGTTGCAGATATCGTGTTTAGTCGGCCGGAGTGTTTGTGGTAATTTATCCTAAAAATAGCAATAACATTTTAGGACAAGCGCAGGAAAAACTGCGTACGACCATATAATAACGAAAAGTTGGTCCTAGAATCTGAAACTATTTATTAGTATGGATGAGTATAATGATGTTTTCTTTTTCTAAAGAAAACCAAGAAAACAGTTCGAAGGAATTTGAGCTGAATAATAACAAATGAAAGTGGATAATGGATGATGTCAAAAATCAAAATTTTCATGAATTTTCTGAGTTCTATTCTATCCAATACATATCACTTTTAAGGGAAAAGTAGGTTAGGATTTCATATTTATTTAGTTAGTACAATTAAATCAAAAGCCGAAATTTTTATGAATTTTCTTTCGATATTTCTAGAAGATAGCACGGAACGGAATAAAATTATTGAGCTAAATCCATTCGACCTAAAATTCTAAAACATATCAGTTTAGTAGTCCATATTAAGGGACATGTAGCGACCATTTACGTTGTCCACTACATTGTTAACAATTCGTATTTTACCTTGCGTACATTGATCATCACAGTGATAATTATGACTTCGGATTCGCTTAGCTTAGTGCCGCTTGTTAATTTTTCTAGAATAAAAAATATCGTGCATTATTTTTGTTATTGTCACCGTCGTCAATAAAACAGCAAATACAAAATAATAATTGAGTCGAGCTTTGTACATATATGTACAGTGTTGTTTATGGAAAATCTAATAAAAAAATAATTAGATTTATAAAATTGGCATAAAATTAAGCCAATCAAGATAAATTATGTACAAAATATAATAATAAATACTAAATGTGCGTGTTTTAATGTTATGTGTTTTAAGCCTGAGAATTAGATGAAGGCAACCGTTAAACAAGACCGCTACATTGATGAACCCGATGCACAGTGCGGCTGATTCCAAAAAAGCTGGCCAAGTCAAAAATTTAAGTAAATTATCTCAAAATATGGACTCAGGAGTTTTTGGGTCGCTGATTACGAATCTGAAGTCAAAATTGCAAAATTTAACCCCTTCATCCCCTATTGACAACCCCTATTCGTGAAGCAGCCTGGATGTCATATTACGATCAAGATGCATATCATTTTCATGGTTGTTTGGACAGTACCTTCATCCCCTATTGACAACCCCTATTCGTGAAACAGCCTGTGTATCATATTTGCATGGCTGTTGTTTGGGTACCTGATTACAAATCTGAAGTCAGAGTTGCAAAATTAAATAATAAAAATAAATCATGCGCAAAGCGCAACACCGTATTTCCTGGTCATTCCAAAAACAGTTAAATAAATCAAAACTAAATTTATTTAGTTTTTTCTCGAAAAAATACCACTTATGGAAGGTGACGCGCGTTTAAAAGGTGACATTTCAGTCTACAATTTTCATACAGATAGCTTTGTATTTGTGTCAAAAGTTATATTAGTGTGAAAATAAATAAAATTTCTGAAAAAATTCGATATATTGAGCAAATTTTAATATCAAAACGGCAAAAACGATGCCCAAGCCCGGGAAAAAATTTGTGGCACTTACGGTCAAGACGCTTTATCGAATGCAACAGCATATAGATGGTTTTAGAGCTGCTGATTTTGCAACGCTCGAGCTTTCGATATTTTTAGAGTATAAGCGTTTTTTACCCCAAAATATTAATTTTATAACGTAAATTATCTCTCTTTATTAAGAAATCTCTTTATCTCTTGAATGGTAAGAGTTACAAACTTTTTAACAATACTTTCTAATAGTAATTTGGGTGTGAGGAATCCGAATGTGAAATATATTAATTTTCGAAGTTCGAAAAAAAGTGCTACACACGGCTTAAGTTACTATTAGAAAGTATTGTTAAAAAGTTTGTAACTCTTACCATTCAAGAGATAAAGACATTTCTTAATAAAGAGAGATAATTTACGTTATAAAATTAATATTTTGGGATCAAAAATGCTTGTACTCTAAAAAGATCGAAAGCTTGATCTTTGCAAAACCAGCAGCTCTAGATGGTATGCTCGCTTCAATTCTGGAAATTTCGATACCAAAGATACATCTCGCTCCGGTCGATCAATCACTCGAAAGTTCTATTAAATCTTTCAAAAAATCGAAGAAGACACATAAACAGCCATGACATTGCTACGGAATTAAATATCGATCACAAAACGGTTTTAAATCATTTGCGTAAGGCTTTATACACAAAGAAGCTCGATGTTTGGGTGCCGCAGGAATTTTCGATGAAAAATTTAATTGGTCAAAAAAAGGTGAACCACCACAAACGACATCAACGCCTGCTGTGTTTATGGTGCAATTAAAAAGGAATTGTACATTATGAGGTTCTAGAATCTGGTCAAAGGATTGATTCTAATCTCTACTGTCAGCAATTAACCAGATGGCTGATAAATCACAGAAGTTCTACACCGATTGAATTTTTGATTATTAATTTAAACCAGTTTGGATTTTAACTTAACTTTTAACGTTGAGCCTTTCTCAAACTTTCAGGTTTTTACTAAAATATTTTATGTATTTGCAAAAAATCAAAAACTTTTAATTTTATAAGCTTTCAAATATCAAAACTCTTTTAACCAAACCATTTTGCACAGAAATATGATTTTACAAAGGGTAACAGAATTTGGGCTAAAATGTAGAATATTTTTTCTCAAAGTTAATCATCAATCATCAAAACGTTTTTAAACCAAACCATTTAACTCTAAAATTGGATATTATAAAGGAAGGTGGTATTTTAGGATAAATTTAAAATATTTGTGTTCAATGAGCTTTAAGCTTGATAATTAATTTATTCCTTTTGGGTTTAAACTTATCATTTGTAAGCCTTTTCATAATTTGAGGTTTTTGTTAAAATATTTCATGAACATTGTTAAAGATTCAAAATCACTTCACATATTAAAATACAAACAATCCATTTACAATTTAAAACTTTATTAAACAAAATTAAAATGTAATTAATTTAAAAGTTTCACACCACCTAATTATATTTATTATTATATTTATTTTATCATCCAATGAAATGTTGAATTTAACCTAAAAAAGAAAATAATTTATAATTAATATTAATATTATATTATGTAAAAATCATTAAGAACTTATCTGTATACATGTATATAATTGTGTTTATAACCATTTGTTAGTCTTAGATCTTTCTGAAAAGTAAAAGAAGGGTTTAAACTACATTAAATATAATTAAAAATAATAATTATAACTTACCTAGTCAACATTTAATTTCTTGTCAAGTCGATCTTAATATTATGAAAATAAATGTTAACTCATTATAGTCAGTTTTCGATGTGAAAATAATTTAGCAATGTTGCAAGTTGAATAAATTATACGTTTTTGCAAATTTGTATGTATGTGTGTAAATTGAATTAAATTACAAAAAAAATAAAATTTCGTCTTGCACACTTGATGTTATAAAGGGTATTTTTTGGAAAAAATTCAGAATATTTCTTCTCGATGCAAATATTCTTTACCCAAAATGTGTTTCCATTTTCGACCGTTTCATGTGGAAGAAAAACAATTTGTTTACTCAGATTTAATTTTGTGGAAATATTCAGGCCATCGTTCAAAAGTAGATGAAACTGAACGTGATTCATTTGAATGGCCTCAAATAAAACGAAACATCTTGCAACTGCTATGAAATGTCGAATTTTCAAAGTATCTTGAATATTCCTGAAAGTTCTCAAACTTCAAATTATCCATAAGTATGTAAAACCAAAGGAAATCATTGTATGGGCTAATCACCGCCATGTACAACGTAAATAGCCTGGACATGCTTGAATAATTTTGAATACCCTGCAGGAAATCTGAGAAATATCGAAATTTTGGCATAATCTCAAAAAATCTTTTAAATATCACCATTTAGATTATAAAAATGTGTAACTGTTCAAGTTCTGACAACTCAAAGCTAAGCGCAGAACATTTCCTTACACAGTTCGAATAAATTCGGAAATCTTTAAAAATATCGAATAATCGACCTTCTTAAGTCCCCCAAGTAAATCCCCAACTGAACACCCTCACTCAATACGCCACTCGACCGTAACTCTACCTAGTCCAACCCGCGAACTCAGCCTTTAAGTCAACTCCAAACTCAATACCCAAATAAACTTCAAAATCAACATGATCGGAAAAACTACATGCCCTTAACCCTCAATTGAACCTCAAATAAATAACTGAGCTTCTCACTCAACCTTAACACAACCCCAACTCAACTCTAATTCCAACATATTAATAATAAATTAAACAAGTATATAACCAACCTGAGTTTTTTTGTTTTTAGTAAACGCTAGGCATGCTTGGACAAAAATACTCTTAAGATTATATCTTGGCTATCTGAAGTGCTTTCCCAGGTGCATCGAAGAGGTTTAAAATGATTAACACATATAAATCTTTCGCCAGTTCAGCGGAACCGCAGACCTCATACCGTAATAATATCCTCCAAAAAGAAAAATAATGAACATTATAATTGTTGATTAAGCAAAGCCAAACAAATAATGCGATGTCTCCAGCTAAAAGCAAAAATCAATCGGGTTTAATCAAAGCACCTAGAATACATGCCGTCAACGTCAAATTCGAACTTAATATAAGGGGGGTAGAAAGACAACAAAAAATGGATTTTTCATACAAATCATATGGAAAGTTATGTTTTTTAATTTTGTTTTTCTTAAATGAAAAATCTTACAAAACTGAATTTTGATTTTTACGTTATCAAGATGAATAATTGATAAATAAATGATTTGAAAATCAATTAGTAAATTCTTGTTTACAGATATTTAATTAATGTTTTACTAAAACCCCTCTATTTACAAACACATTTTTATCTCATCATGACGTGTCACATTTCGTTCATGTTTTTTTTTATAATAAAAAAATGTCGGTAAATAGCAAAGAGGTTAAACTAAAGAGCTACGTCCAAACTACAAACAATTTCACTCTAGCCATTTACATTAAGTATCTGGTCAGAACGTACTGACATAGCGAATTATTATTCACTATATCAAATATCAAAAACCCATGGAGAAACCTCGTTTGCCCACACGAATATTTATTAAGAATTTAGTTTGTCTGTCTGTAATCAGTTGATTTTTCGGCTATTTTTGTAGACAAATATATTCATTGTTCATGGCAATCCCAATACTTTCGATTTGGTAAATCAGTAAAATAAAGAGGCCAATCGCTCATAACATATCTACTGAAAAAAAGTAGAAATATCTTCCCCCTCCCCGTAGCTACCTGACGAGTAGACCAACTTTTCAGTACGAAACCAAACTACCAACATGAAGAACTCATGGAGGGTTCTCATTTTTGCAGAGTAATACATTGGTATAACTCTTTGGGCCTTCAGCCAAAATTACGGGGAGGGGGGAAGATATTTGTACTTTTTTTCAGTAGATATCTTATGAGCGATTTGCCTCTTTATTTCACTTGGATTGCCATCAACAATTAATATATTTGTCTATAAAAAATACCGAAAAATCAACTGATTACAGACAGACAAATTAAATTCTTAATGTAATTTAAAATCGAGTGATGAAAATGTATTTATTTCTTAGAAAAAATCGTCTTCAAAAATAAAGTATTTTTGAACTTTGAAATGTTTGTTTGTTTGTTTCTTTTGATTTATTTTTTACCGTCCTACTTTACGCCTGTAGTAGCCAAAATCGAGGACGGTCCGCTACAGATCCGTCTTTGAAAAACCACCTGCACATTGCATTGCTTCATGCCAACCTGTAGTGCTGACATGAAAGGTGGGTCGGCCCATGGAATCTGCACTCTCAACAGGGGGTCATATATGTGTTCATCTTCATCACCGATCGTAATCAGATGATGAAAAATCCCTTTTGCATCCCGCCCCTATAGGGATTCGAACCCGGTACCTCCCGATCCAACCGCCGCAGCTTTAACCACTGTGCCGTTTGCACGGTGTTTGAAATGTTGTTATGTTTGTAATATATGAACGTCATAAGCTCATAATTCGACATTTATAAGCAATACAATAATCATCTCTTTCATTCCATCTATTGAAATTTGAATTCGAATATCTTTCTGTTGTTATTTTGAATTAGCGAAGCATGCTAGATTGTTTTGATTTTTTGTTTTCTTCATGCTCATTGTATTGATTTAATTTTTTCTGTTTGGCTCTTTTTGATTTATTTGAATTTCGATTGTTGAGCGGAGACGCGTTGTCTTTTTTCTTATACCATTGATACTTATACCAAAGCGAGCAGATTTCATGGGGGTTGGTAAGCGTAGCGAACAGGGGACCAAGTCACTAGAGATTATAAGCTCGGAGTGAAACTTTAGTCTTTTTTTTTTACATTTTTTGAAACTACACCAAATTTAGGTATGAACGGCCAAAACTTGACTTAAATTAAGCTTTTTGCAATCAAACAACCCTAATTTATGCCGCCTTTATTGTGTGTTATTGTTAAATTTATTGCGACTAAGATTTGATTTAAACTTGCTACGATTTGCTTGAATGAATAACGATTTGATTGCAATGAAACTTACAGTGCTTGTTGTATAGTTCTACGTCTAAAGGTCATGTCTCACAACTTGTTGTCGCTTTTTTCATTAATATATAAATTTTCAATTTATTAATCAGAAAAAATTTTTAAAGCCATTTCTTCGTTAAATAATAATTTCTAAAACTAAATTACTATAATAATAATTAACAGGTAAAACAAAACAAAAAAAAAAAGAAATTATAATCATAAGTGAAACATAAACCTGAAGTGTTTCAAAAATAGTGCCATCCAAAATAAACAATTGGCTTGAATTATATACAAATATCTATAATCTCGTGAAATAACTGGTAGTAATAGTATTATAAACTGTTTCACACTTGAATAAACCTACAAAAAATTTTAACTGTGCTAACGGCGTACAAGGTACAACTTCTAGTAAATGTGAAGAATTATTCGTATTATAACATTACGTAATCATTCCAATCGTGTCAGTCGTACGATTCAGACGTGTTTTTTTTTGTTCGCTTAGAATAATATTATATAATTAATAATAAAATAAAAATTAATAAAATTCTATAGCGTAACAGTGCAAGTGAATTAATTAGTATTTTTTTTGCTAATTTAAAACATTATATAGATTTTAAAAGTGAAAAACAAGCAAAATGTGTCGTGTGAAAACTATAATGTTTCATCCTCCATAACTAAAAAAACGGAAAGTATCCGTTACTGAACAACTTGGCGTATTAAAACTCAAAAAACAAAATAACATGAAAAAGTTCCGAACCAATATTGAAAACAATACAGTGTCGCTTGATGACGATGATTTTGTTTATGCAGGCAATATTGAAAACAACAATAGATTCAACGGAATTACTGAAATTGCTGATGAACCAGTGATTGAAAAAAGCCAAAATAAAAAACACAAATTTAATATTCCGCCGATAATTATACAAAACTCAACATTTATCGCTATACATACACGATTTATTAAAAAATTGTAAGATAACTAACTTTACAATTAAAATAATTAGCATTGGTATTAAAATTAATTTCTTACGTGTAGAAGATAAAAATAAATTTACAACTGTTCTTGGTGGAAACGTAATAGAATACTATTCATTTGAGTTTGTAAATGATAAACCACTAAATTTATTGTCTTCGGAATACCAGGAATAATGACAACAGATGAAATCCAAACTGAACTAGCGGACCATAAAATAAATAGTAATGAAATAATCAACCAATTCATTACAATGATGATAAAACAAAAACTAAATACCACATAATAAAATTTAAAAAAGACAAAGTGACTAAACAGCAAATTTATAATATTAAACAAATAAATAATGTTATAATTTCGATTCATTCCGCAAGAAATTATACGACTAAACTAACACAGTGTCGTCGATGCCAAATGTTCGGCCATGGCACTCCTCATTGCCAAATAAAATTAAAGTGCATGAAGTGTGGAGATTTTCACTCAAACATAGATTGTACATCTACTATCCATAAATGTGCCAACTGTAACGGCTACCATCCCCCTAACTCAAAAGACTGTCCCGAGCTACTAAAATATTATATAATTAAAAGTAACGTTAACATCAACAGAAAAATTAGAAATTTGGAATCTGCTAGTATACGAAGTTTCAATCAACCGAATTATACAAACCAGCAAATCCATTCATATTTACCCCATAAATAGCTCTACCCCGGATTAAACCCACCTAGAGAAACGTCAATGCATACTGCATGGAATAAGATTTTTTCAACACAAAAATCATCACAAGAAACACCGACTACTAATGCAACATCAACAATAGAAGGTAATAACAATTTGTTTTCCATTAATGAAATAACTAATCTTGTTAATGATATCATAACTCAATTGGCAAATTGCAAAACGAAAGATGAACAGTTCCGCGTCATCACAAATTTATCAATTAAATATTTGTATAATGATAAATATATTAGCTTCATTCAACGTAATTTGGTAAGCCCAACACTAGAGGTACACTTATTGGACATGGTGGTGTAAGTATCTAAATTAAAAAAACAATTAAGCACAAATTACTCCCTTCATTTAATCTAAAACTAATTGAAGCCATTGGAATTAAAGTATTCAGTACTAAAGGCGATATCACTTTCATTTCGGCATATTTCCCGGGAACGAATGATAAAACTAAGCTTGATCTTTTTTAAATGGATTAACAAAAACTAACTAATATTGTGAATCCTTATTTCATAGGATGCGACTTGAACGCAAAAAATCAAAACTGGAACTGTTTTAGAGGAAACCGGGCTGGAAAAATACTCCAACATGAATCTTTAATTAAAAATTTTGATATCCTTTACCCGTCTGAACCAACTCATTATTCTAAAAAATCTAGACATCCATCAACTCTTGACGTTCTTTTATCTAATCATATTGAATTGGCCTCTCATATACAAACTTTAAACAAACCAAGCTCAGATCATTTAGCAGTTAAATGTTAAGTTAATTTGTTACAAATTCAAACTAAAAATGAAATAATCCAAAATTTAGACTTTAAAAACGGTGATTGGTCAACTTATAGACACATAATCAATAATAAAATTGACTTAACCTCCAATAATAACCTAAACAAGCCAACAACAACTATAGATAACATTGATACCTAATTGGTTAACTTCAATAATATTATAAAAGACAGTGCAAACGTAGCTATACCTAAAATGCAGAGACCCCTAATAAATAATAGCATACTAACTAAACCAGACGAACTAAAACAAATCATAAAAACTAAAAACTCATTCAGAAGGCAGTGGCAGGGTACAAGAGATCCAAGAATCAAAAATACAGGGTGAGCCAAATAAATTTTTTTTTTTTTAAATGCAATAAAACAAAAAGTTCTCATTATTTTTTCATTGTAAAGAACAATCCTTCCGATTAATTATGGAATACTATTTCATTCATATGACTGCATCGGCTGGCCTTGACGTACCCCATACGGTTGGTCCAATTTTTGAGCACATTTTCGATGGTATGCGGCAATATGTCTTCAATGGCAATGCGAATATTGTTCTTGAGAGCGTCACCCGTTGCTGGTTTATCGGCGTAACATTTATCTTTGACGGCACCCCAAAGATAATAGTCCAACGGCGTCAAATCACAGTTCCGAGGTGGCCAAATCACATTAGCATTTCGGCTGATAATTCGATCTTCGAAGACAGTGAGCAAAAGATCAATTGAAACATGTGCTGCGTGGCACGGAGCGCCGTCTTGTTGAAACCAAATGTTGCCTATGTCCTCCTCTTCAAGTGCCGGGAACAAAAAATCGTTTATCATGGCGCGGTAGCGCTCACCATTGACAGTAACGGCGGCTCTTTGCTCATTTTCAAAGAAAAATGGCCCAATGATGCCACCGGACCAAAATCCGCAACAAACAGTCACTCGTTGAGGATGCATCGGCTTCTCTACAGAAAAATCAAATGGATTTAGATCACTTTGCTCAAATCCACCTTGACAATGTAGATATTAATCCCAACTTTGCTGCAAGTATCAATGATATCGTTAACAATACAATAGGTCAAAATCACTTATCTGAATATCCAATATCCGGTAGGGAAATTGTTAAACCAAAAGAAATATCATCAATCATTACCTCACTCAATAAAACTAAATCGCCTGGATTAGACGGGTAACAAATCATTTGATTAAAATGCTCCCCCGCAAAGCAATAATTTATCTAAACAAATTTTTGAGAGAACTATACTAAGCAGCCTAACACACTTTAGCGATAGCAACACAATTATACCAAACGAACAATTCGGGTTTCGAAAGGGGCATTGCACAAACCATCAGTTGATAAGAATTTGCAACTTCGTTAAAGAACAAGTAAGCATAAAAAAATCAACTACTCGTGTTCTATTCGATATTGAGAAAGCTTTCGATAAAGTGGGGCATAATGGGTTATTACATAAAATTATTAATTATAATTTTTCACTATATTTAGTTGGAATAATTAAATCATTTCTCAACGAACTATAAATCAATCAATAGTGGTGGGTGTACCGTACCGCAAGGGTCAGCACTTTCGCCATTTTATATAATTGGTTCACATCTGATATTAAGCATCAAATCACAAATGAAGTACACTTCGCCCAATATGCGGACGACACTGCGATTTATTTCACTTCTGCCGACATAAATATATTGTAGTAATGAATAATCTGCAAATATGAGTATTGACAAAGTAACCCTCTACTTTGCTAAATGGGGTATAAAAATTAATCCACAAAAAACGCAAGCAATTTTCTTAACCCGTAAAACAGCCTCACGTAATCTACCTAGTCCCAATTCTCTGCAGATTGATGGTGTACCAGTTGAATGGTCAAATACCGTAAAATATCTGGGTATGATTCTAGATAGCAGAGTTACATACAAAGATCATATCAACTATTCAATAGAAAGATGTAACAAAATTACTAAATTATTATACAGTCTCATCCATCGTTAATCGAAATTAACTATTTTAAATAAACGTCTTATCTTATATATCTTCTCATTATAAGGAGTGTCTTACTTTACGCATCACCTGTTTGGTTTGAAACTGCAAACAGTCAAATTAAAAAAATTCAAATAGCTCAAAATAAGTACCTTAAGATGATTTAAGCAAAACCAACATTTTTTTTCTACAAGGCGATTACATATAATATCTGATATTTCACTAGTAAAAGATCAAATAACCAAAATACGAAATAAATTCAAAAATAACTTAACTGTAATTTCAAATGAATTAATCAATAATCTTTTGGTATAAATAATATGCATTGGGTATTCCAAATATAAATCTATCTCTAATGTCGTTTTCGATTGATTTTTTACCCCTCTTTGAAAGTGTAACCTCAATTTCTTCGTCAATCGAACATAAACACCGAATTGCGTTCTGTCCTCTGTCAAACCATATTAAAACGACAAGTCAAATCGAAAATGACAGCACAATGACAGTACTGTTTAGTGCATTTGTAAAAAGAGGGGTAAAACTACCAGAAAAACTGGAGTAGTCGAAATTGCACTGGTGTAGCTGTCAGTGCAATTTTTTGTGGTTAATCGAATATTTCCAGGGTAAAAATATTACACTTTTTGCACTGAGTGCAATTCAATTTGGTCATTCGAAATCCACATAAATTGTTTATAGTTTAATTAAGGATCTAATTTTTAAGTCGTAATTTTAGTGTTAATTTTAAGTCATTTCACATTGATTAAATATGTGGTTTTTTTTAGTTCCAAATTTTTCCACAAAAATAAGTAAATAACACAATAATTATAAACAATAATTTAAGAAATATATTCTTAATAAAATACAAAATAAATAGCATAATCATTAGAAAATAAATTTGAAAAGCATGAATTTGCTAAACCAATAATTAATTATAAACTTTGTAAATTAAAATATTAATTATAATAAAGGATACATTTGAATTGAATTGAATTGAACATTACTTAATATACTTATAATTTAACAAATAGATAATCAAAAAAAAAAAAAAAAAGGAGTTCGTAATTTGCATCCTGATTTATTGTAACCTAATTGAATTGTTACAAAACTTATCGCTTTGCTTCGGTAACGGCAGTACACAACATTATCTTAAGGAATATTCGGATTACGTGGAATATTCGGATTACGTCACATTCTTACGGAATATTCGGATCATCATCATTTCATAAAAAAAACAAACATGTAAAGTAGACTATTGATTTTAATTAATTTCATTATCATTATTGTACATTATAATTATTATTAATTTTAAATCGTTCAGTTATTAATTAAACGGTTCGAGTACTCCTTAAAGTTTACTATATATTTGTATGGAATATATTTTCGGGAATTTATTTACGAATACATAAATGCATACACATATATGTATAATAAACATTAATATAATCAAACCATCAATTATAAATTCCGAATATTAATTCCATTCTTAAAATTGATCTTTTTGGGTTCCTTAAATTTAAATCATACTTTGAATTTATTTTTTATTTTTTTTTTTGTGTTCCATAGTTGTATTACTAAATATTTATAAAGTTTAAATAAATCAAATCTGGTTTGTGAAATTAATTGTTTTATAACAACGAAATTATGTTTATAAATACTTTTTGTACAATAATTGGGAAAATGCCTAACATGCATTAAATTCGCGTTGTGTGACTATGAGCGGGGTAAGTAGTAGAGATCTGCAGTGAAATTTTGTTTTAATCATAAATGTCTACGTCATCATACAAGCCGTGAGTACCATGAAGAAAAAAATTTAGCCACGACCAATAATTACCTCTTTGATGAGCTAGGGGAAAAGATGACATTAAGATCTTCTTCATGGCCACTGATATCTTTTTAAGCTAACGGAGGCAAACAAAGTTTATAACCCATTACAAATAAGGCACAAGGACAATCGCTGAAGACAGCTGGAATAAATTTGGAGTCTGAATGCTTCGCTTATGGACAATTATATGTGGCTTGCCGCCGAGTCGGCAATCCAAAAAAAAACGGTTTGAATTAGGTACCATTATTTAATCTTATTTATTTAAATATATTTTATTACGAAAATGTTGTTATCGTTTATTTACATCAAGCACTTCGATTTCGATATACTTCGAAACTACAACTATTTAATTTTATTTTGCTTTAATAGGTACACATTTTCATATGAAAAACTTGAAGACGTTGCTTAAATAAAATTAAACATATTTTTTTTTATCCCAGGCAACGCCGAATACTCCAGCTAGTTCTTTATAAAACTGTTCGTTGATTAAAATATGTCTTACTACAATATCACTCCTGTTCATGAGTATAATTTTAACTAATTCCATCATATACTTCGTAGTGTCAACATTTTATTCCGCACCTCATTATAAATCCATATACATTCGTACATATAAGCCATAAATCGAATAAAAAATGCTCCATAAAAAGACACAACAACCAAAAATAAAAAAAAATCTAAATTAAAATTAACTAACATAAAAGCACACAACAAAAAAAATTCCTATAAACTTTTCACCTAATTCGGTTCTTCTCAAGACACCAAATATGAAAATTGTTAATAAAAAATAAAAAAATAAAAAGAAAATTGTAATAAAAGTGGTAATGGTGATGATGATGATGATGATCACAATGATTATTATTTTTATTGTTATTGTCATTATTATCATCATCAGCATCATGACGATGATGCGATGATGAGAAAATGAATAATAATAAAATAAGGAAAAACAAAAAAAATAGCAAGCACACAACAATAGGAAGACAAATGAGAATTTGAAGAAAAATGATGATATGGAAAAATAATTTTCCTCCGTCTTTTCCTTTTGTTCCTTATTCATCTTTAACTTGCTTCTCGTTTTAAAGAAATGGGATTTGTGGCATGAATATAAAACATATAAGTGGGTGGTGGTGTAACAAAAATTTTTATGTTGCACACATTAAATTTAAAGAGTAATTAAATAATGAAAGGATTACTTGTGTGTGTGTGTATGTGTACTATATATATATATATATATATTTAATGGCGATAATACGATGATTTCTGGCATTTTTATATCAAGACCCGAAATATTAAGATTTATAATATAAGAGGGGTGTGTATATATAGGATACGCCAAATGACAGTAACATATTTGATTTTCTTAGCTGAAAATCTCAAACACACACACACACACACACACACACAATATGAAAATAAATAATTTTCCTTTAACCCTTTTTTCATTTTTTAACCCTATTTGAAACCCACATTCACAAATATTTTCCAAATTCATTTTTCAAAATCTAATCTCACACTATTTGCCCAAATAACGGAAAAATGAAAATAAAAATCCTAACTCAACAAAAAAATTGTTTTGTATAAATTCTAATTTGGGATGATTTCGGAAAAGTTGAAAATTTTAAATAAAATACACCCTACATAATTTTATGTGTATATTATACACAGAGTTTTGTATGTCGATATAAAGGGAGGTGGGCCACACAACATATATTTTATGCACTTGTCAAGGCAACATACGTACACATCTGCATGTCTATAATTTTTATATGCATTCAATTATTCATCTCGTCCATGTACAAATACGAGTATGTATAGAACAGAATTTTTATTTTGTGTTTGTCGTTTTGTTTTATCTTCAACCCTTTAGAAATTTTTTCAATGGTAAGTTAAATTTTTTTTTATTTCAACTATAATTTTTAATCCAAAATATTTTTAGAATTTTATTGTGCTTGTGTGTATGAATGTACTTGGTCTTTTGGATTTGAGATTTAAAGTAGTGCGCGCGGAATGGATTTGTAAAATCAACGCAACTGTTATATTTGTTTTCCGACTATTTTAATTTTTTTTTTTCTTTTTTGGAAAATCGACTGGTTTTTAATAAATATATGCTATGCATACACAAAAATGGGGTGTTTTATGCGTTATTTTATATGAATTTTTCAATACTTTTTTTTTCGTTTTAATTGTAAATTGTGTACGGTTTTTTTCGAAAATTTTTCATGAAAATCTACGAGTATACAACACAGAGTACGACTGGTACGTTTTATTGTTCAGAATGAGAGATAGTTCATTGACTTTATATAGTTGTATATTTAAAATCAATAATTACAATGATTGTGTGTGCTTGATGAGAAATCAGTAGTTTGGAGAACAAATAAAAATTGACAATGTGGATACATCAGTATACAAAATCGATGGAATTTGGAGTATTTTTGATTGTTTGATTGAAGGACGCTGGTTGTTTTTATACATAAGCCTATACTCATAATATATTGTTATTCATGCATATTTTTTTATATGCAGGTTGTGTCTGGCAATTGAATATCTTTTGGTATTAATTCAGATATATATTTAAATTGACTTCCAGCAAACAAATACGAATGTTGTGAATAGTTAGGCAAAATTTTCGTCACATCAAGTTTTAAAGAAAACTGTCTCAATTTTGGTAAACTTTGAATTTTCAAATATATTTCATACATTTCAAAATGTTTGAAATCAGAAACATATTTTAAATTTTTCTATATAACTGTCTTCAAATTATTAAAACTTTCTAACTTGGTAAATCTAATTTATTAAATTTTCCGCCTTCCCTGGTTTAGTTTCTAGAAGATTTTGAAAGTTAAAATAATTTTCTTTCAAGCGTTTTGAAATTATTCGTTTGTCAATCTGAAATTAGTTACATCGATTACAATTCAGCTTTGAAAACATTAGATCGCTTTTATGAACTTAAAACAATTATCTTGGATTCAAAATTGGCAAACTCAAATATTGGCACGTGTAACTACCAAAATATTATACAAGACAATTTTATTACGATGTTAGTTTTTCCTGTAGGGTACACTGAATCAGTCTCCAGTATATTGAGGGGGGAAATTGGTGGTTCAATAATTTTATGTTTCTAAAAATCATAGTAAATTTCTGTTACTCCAATTCTCAAATTTCACACACTTTTCAAAAATCCTAGGTCTGTAGAAAATAAAAAGTTCGCTAGTCTCCGGCGTTAAATTAAAAAAATTTAATATATGTGTAAATACAGGAAACAGGAGTAATTAAATTTCTACATCTGCAGCGAGTAATTTTTGATGTTTTTATATAGTAAGATTGACTACGTTGCAGTATCAACAAAAGAGGTATTTACAATATTCTTATGAACGTAGCAAAATTAACGGTGATGTTGTTTAATTGCATCACAATCTTATTTGATTACAGCCGCAGTAAATGTTACTATATATGATGTAAATTTGGCTGCTTAAACAGTAAACTTCATTGTAGTGCAACACAGCAAATTTTGACAACGCACGTAGAGAGTTGCAGTAAATCTTTCATTATTAAATTTTTTCTTGTCTACTTGAGGTCTTTAGTTTTGGTGATTAATTTGTAAACTCTGGTTGCAATTTTGATTTTTTCTAGTTAAGCGGTTTATTATTTCATTTTCAAGTTTGTACATGTTTAATAAGAAGACAAGATGTTAGTTGTATTTTCTTAATTCTTAAACATTAAGTTATAAAATAAAAAAAAAAATTAAAAATGGAGCAAAGTCATGTAGTTGGTGTTAACGGTATTTTCAGGTCGTGTTACTGAGATATCAAAATCTGAAAACAATTATTACTTCCTAAGTCCTTATACAGTTGGCATTAAAAAAAGAGGGAATCTCAGGAGAAGATATTTCACATTATATTGTTTTCTTTTACGTAAGTAAAATGAGTTATCAGGGAAATTTTTGAGCTTTAGATTTTTGAGCATTTATCTGTTTTGAGGTCTCCTGAGTCGAAAAGTGCGTTTCGAAGTGGTGCTTGAATGTCTGCCAGTCTGTCGGTATCCTCTCTACAGCCCAGATGGGCTGTTTGCCGATCGTACTGAAACTTCATATTTAAGCTTTTTTCATAAATTGGGAGGTCCCAATCTATTTTAGTCTAAAACGGCCATTTATTATTTCTTTTTATTCGTTTATGTTTTTTTATCGTTTATTTTGCAAATATCTTTAAAAGTAAAAGAACACAACACAAAGTGGTGTTTCCAAAAACCAAAAAAATAAAAAAATAAAAAATACAAAAAGATGAATTAGTAAATTTTTTTTTTTTTTTTTTTTTTTTTTCAAAAATTGGGGTGAATTGGGGGCGAGTAGACGAGACAGCAGAGACGAAACAATTTCAACAATAACGTCAAGTAACCCTACAGTTAGTACAAATTTGGGTGACTGCATGGGAACATGATGATGGAAAGAAATTTCACCCCCTTCCCCCACAACCGCCAATGGGAAAAATAGTAGAGACAAAAAAAAATTCCTTACAGCTTTTCAGGAAACTTGCAGCACCAATTGGGAACACTGATTAGCAGATTGTGTTGTCTTGTGAGTAACACCTTGTTATAAAAATTTTACTAACTGTCGACTGCATAAGTGACTGAAATCGGGTCGAGTCTATAATACTTAAAATTCCTATCCTTTCGGCCTTGTTATAGTAAAAAGTGTGTACGGTGAACCCGGCGTATTCCAGGAGGGAATCTTCCTTTAGGCTTGGTTATATTAATTCATCTGAATCAATCAATCAATCAATCCAATAAATTGGGAGGTAACATTGAATTTTAGTTCAAATCGGCCAACCGGAAGTGGCCAATCCTATGGGCCAGAAAATGAATTTTGCGAATATCTCAAAACTATTTGATACAAAATAAAAGTCATTAAAAATAATAATAAAAAAAAATAAATTTGTTAAAAATTTGCTTAAAATGTTTAATACAGAAATTCGTGTCAACAACCTCCATTTAATACGCAGTGACGAGGTCTCAGAAAATGCAAATGGAATGGAAGCTGTGAAAATTTTAACGGTAAGTGCTTAGAGTAAAATACCCTGACCGGCAATAGCGTTTCCCAAACGGGATCCCGGTATCCCGGTCTCAAAATTATGACCGGGAAGTCCCGGGATTTCCCGGTTTTTATTTTATTTAATGTTTGTAGACTTTTAGCTGAAATCCGCAAGGGAAATTTAGGGATTCTCAAACGGAACGTTTTCTGTATCAAAAGTGTCACCGAGAAATCCTGGGATTTCCCAGTTTTCATTTATTTTATAACATATCCAGTAAAACCTCGGCCTAAGAGACTAATTAGGGGTAGGCCTATCTCTTATTTCTGACTATTCATTAGATCGGAATGCAGATAATTTGAATATTGATAGAAGTTTATCCATAATAGCATTTCAAGTAAAATTTAGGCCAATTAGGAAGGAATATGGTGAATTTGATGCCTATGAAGAACATAGCAAAAAATATATAAATTTCTCGTATACGTATACGTATTTATATGTAGTGGTAATATAAATTATACGCCTGAATGTGGATAAAGATAGCAATTACCTAATAAATTATAACACAATTCAGTGACGATTTTTGTTCAATAAAGAAACCAATCACGATTTGCCGCAAATGTCCGTAGTGGCCGGTCCCTTGGGTTTGCCATATAAATAACAACCAATATTTGCATCAAATGTTGTACGATTTTCCGCCGACAAAATTTGTTCTATAAAAATTGATTGTTATATACTATAGAATTGTTTAATAAAAATTGGAATTTAAGGCTTACTTGTTGACAACGAGAAATACAGACGACTATATTTCAGTAAAGCCGTGCCTTTATGAGCTTGAGCAAAATACAGTCTGTTGAGTTAATCATCTAAACCTGCCCGGAACGACCTCCGTGAAGTTGGCCCAAAACTCTATCCCAAAAAATTATGATAGTTAACGTTGGCAACACCACTTCAAATCTTATGATACAAAGTAAACTATCATGAAAAAAAATTATAGACCATGAAATGTCACGATAGATTACTATAATAAATTTCTTTCTCACCTATTAGTTGAATTGAAAAGATGTCAATGAAAACTAAGAATAGGTAAAAATATTTTACAGAATGGTCCATATTATGGCACAATAAGATCTTAAGTTATTTTATTTCATCGCTTCCTATTTGAATATATATTGAAAAACAAAAAAAATAATAATGATCCAATTTATAATGTTAGCCTAAAAAAATTTCTGTCATGGTCAAATATGGCCGGAAAGCCTTGTGAGTCGTATTTAATTTGATTTTTGAAATTCAACTGAGTATTTTCTCAAGTACTGTATTGTTGGCACCGATCCTCCCCATGATTTTTTATTAGGCCTATCAATTGTAAGTACTCTGGAACTTTTTCAGAATTTTGTGATGGGGATAGCATGGTCAAATATGGCTGGAAACCCTTGTGAGCCGTATTTAATTTGATTTTCGCAATTTAACTAAGTATTTTCTCAAGTACTGTATTGTTGGCACCAATCTCCTCATGATTTTTTATTAGGCCTATCAATTGTCAGTACCTACTCTGGAGCATTTTCAGAATTGTGTGATAGGGATAGCATGGTCAAATATGGCTTGAAATCCTTGTGAGCCGTATTTAATTTGATTTTTGCAATTCAACTGCGTATTTTCTCAAGTACTGTGTTGTTGGCACTAATCTACCGATGATTTTTTATGAGGCCTATCAATATTGTGTACTCTGGAACATTTTCAGAATTTTGTGATGCGGATAGCATGGTCAAATATGGTCGCAAAGCCTTGTGAGCCGTATTTAATTTGATTTTTGTAATTCTGCTGAGTACGTTGTTGGCACTAATCTACCGATGATTTTTTACTACGCCTTTCAATAGTGTGTACTCTGGAACTTTATCAGAATTTTGTGATGGGGAAAGAATGGTCAAATATGGCTGGAAATCCTTGTGAGCCGTATTTAATTTGAATTTTGCAATTCAACTTGGTATAGTCTCAAGAATTTATTTTCTGGCACAAGCCACATGTGTCATATTTATCATAATATTTGTAATATTTTTTTTTTTTCTTTTTTACCAGAGTTCTTACAATTGATAGACCTAATAAAAAATCATCGGGAGATTTGTGCCAACAATACAGTACTTGCGAAAATACTCAGTTGACGACTCACAAGGCTTTGCGGCGATATTTACCATATTTTATTTATTTTAAATTTCTGGAAAAGTTACTTGCTTACAATTGATAGGCCTAATAAAAAATCATCGGTAGATTGGTGCCAACAATACAGTACTTGAGAAAATACTTAGTTGATTTGCGAATATAAGCTGAATACGACCCAAGACGCTTTGCGCCCATATTGACCATTATGATTCATTGCAATGCTTTACTATGAAAACCATAGCACTTTTTCAATGTTTTGTATTTTTCTATATTTTTAATCACCATGAACAAATTTCTGGGAAAATGTCAGAGTAATGGCAACTGATAAGCCTAATAGAAAATATTAATGTAATTGGTGCCAACAATTCAGAACTTAAGAAAATGCTCACTTGAACTGCAAAAATCAAATTAAATATTACTCACGAGGCTTTTCAGCCTTATTTCCACTTTTAAGAATTAGTTTACTTATAAGTTTTTAATGTTAATTTGATTTTTGTCTGAGAGTCTGTCGTGATAAATTGTGCTATCGAGATAGTAATTTTGGGCTGACATTATAAACTGTATCACGATATATCTTTTTTTGGGCTGACACTTAATCATAAAGAAAAATTTTATTTTAGTGTCACCCCCGCGTTTTTTTGGGATGAATTTTGGGCCAACTTCACATACATCCCTGTACCCATTAAAATACACCATTACTCATACACGGCCATTTTGTTGAAGATTTCATTTTGTAACACTTTGCCTGATCTGGCGGATATCCAACCGAAAAATTGACAAACAAAATAAAATTAGCTTACTTTACATGAGAGAGAGAGAGAGAGAGAGAGAGAGAGAGAGAGAGGGACAGAGCATTGTTATCATATTATTTGTTTTTAACAGGAAAAAAACTCATTTTTCAAATTCCAGCGTACAGTCAAAAAATTTGCAAATTTATTTCTAGAACAGATTACAACGTTTGTAAACCAATAAATTCAAAAACAAAAAAATTTAGAGAAAACCTAACCTAATTAGCTAACCCCTAACACTACCCTACAACCTAACTTACTCGCTAACCGTAATTGAGAAAAACAAATGGAATTCAACACCATAAATTTTAAAACAAATTATTGTATCAAAAAAATATATAAAAAAAATTAACAAAAGAAAAACTTCTCTGTATGAGTTGTAGGTTGCAGCTTATGTTGTATATTGATTGAAGTTGAAAATGGTTCGTTTTTTCACTTAGCATCATTTAGGTGGTCACGCACCTAACATTTATGTATTGAGTATTGAGTGATTATCAAACATTTTTTTCGATTTTCATTTCAAATTCGCTAACTCAATGTGATCACTGTTTCGTTATAAAATTTTTCTTTTGAATTTTTTTTTGTTTATGCAATCTGTTAAAAAAAAATTCTCTCACTTTTTTTTCAAGAATTAACTCCAAGAGCTACTTACTCACTGACCAAAGAAGCCTTGCTTTATCGATCTTCAAACAAAAAAACTGTCTCCCGCGAGAAATTCCCAGTGGTTTGTTTTTTTTTCTATTGAGATCGTGTCAACATTACCTTCACACCAACCATCATACATCATCCATTGGCAAACCAATCTGTTTGCACTTTTCCATTACAAATAATAAAATAGGTGTTGGAAAGCTTGAGCAACAAAACAAAAATATTTACTGATTTTAAATATTTAGGCTTAAAAACACACACACCCACAGGGACAAATATTGGGACGACGCATTTATGCGCTGTCACAATATTTAGACTTTTGTGAATGGTCATGGCAAATGCGGTCAACAAAGCGAAGTGGCATCGCTGCTTCGATCAGATTGAACTAATCGAAATATGGAGGTTGTATTAGACATAGACGCTGTAAGGTTATAGCAACTGGAAAGACGTTAGCATGTTTCCTTGCGGTTTCTTCCTAGCGCATCTATAGAAAATGTAATTCGAATCTGTTTAACACGATTATAAATTTTGTTTCCTATGAACCTCGCTTAACCAAACTCAGCAAAAGCAGGAGCAATACTAGACATAGCATACCGATTAAACAATTTCAAATTATTATTTTATTAAGCACAGCTCGCTAAAGGGGTAACAAACGAATCAGTAGAAATCTTTACGGAATTTAACTTATTTTGTTATAGAATATTTGATAAACCGGTCACCGAATTCGCAACAACTGACAAACACAGTATTAAAATAAGAATGTGAATACATGTTAAGTGACAGCTAAACTGAACGAAAAGTTCTGTAGCGGCTCACGCATTTCAATTATATAAAACAGTTTTTGCTATATAAATTGAAATTTGCTCACCGGTATCGATCGATTCACTCGATAGCCCGAAGGCTACTGCATGACCAATATGTCACGTTTCACGATTCGGCGTGCCGCTTAATATCACTTCTGATCAAGGAAGGCAGTTTGAGTCAAAGCTTTTCAGCGAGACAACAAACCTCCTTGGCTCACATCGGATTCGTACAACCGCTTATCATCCTCAAGCCAACGGCATGGTCGAACACTTCCACCGGTCAACGTAAATCTGTTCGTTTTCAGCGTAACACTGAGCTTCCTTAGGAAGGGGAACTCACTTGCGGCGGAGTCCTGTAGCGGCTCACGCATTTCCATTATATATAACAGTTTTTGTTATATAAATTAAAATTTGCTCACCACCACATACACACAGGGTTTGCGCATAGGATATTTCTTTGCGTAACATATTTTACTTGTCATCAAGCGAAATAGTATAGACATGGACACAAAATAAAATTGAACACTGAATTATATTTTGTGGTATTTACTCCATCTCGCTTCCAATATTCTTCTTTTCGAACCCATTTCGAAATTGTCATTTTTCTCTCTGTGACTCCATCTCATTTTCAAACAACGAAGATTGATATGCTATTCTTCTCGTATGCCAACACACAAATTAAAAAAAAAACAAAACAAAATTGTTTTTTGAACTCAGCGTCACGAGTTGGCAGAAGATCAACAAAAAAAAAACAATTAAACAAAAAAAATCGGATTTCGGATTTTTTTTTTTCATTTCGGCTTGTAAAAAAAGCACTCTTCTTTTGGTTTTCTTGCAAAACGGTAGTGCGTGCAGTGGTGAAGAAAATTAAAATATAACGTAGTGATTAAAAAGTAAATTGTATTAACAAAATATAATTGTGTAATTGAATTAATATAAAATAAGTTTTGTAAATAAATTAAAATAAAATAAATTGAATTTTTATTAAGTAATTAAAGTAAATTAATTTATTTCGTGTACTACGATAGTTCTTAAGGATTCACTGGTCAGTAACATGCAGTTTCTGTTTATCGCACTTGAAGTTGTTACTGACTCGCTGGTTCCTCCAGAAGATGTATATTATTACTAGTGTACTTTTCTTTGTTCAAATGTATTTCCATTTCGGTTTTTAAAGTCACTTGCACTACACATACATAATTTTTGTGCCTTTACATTTTAATCTGACGGAAATTGTAATTCGGATCATATAGTATGCAAGTTCGGTGCATTTTGTGTTCGTTATTCTCATATATAATTTGCAATTTCGCTCGTACCGGATTTTCCGTTCCTTTTTTATGCATGCAATTTATGACTTACCCCCGCTAAAGATGTTTTCACATCAGTAATTTGATTAAGAAATTTGAAAAGACATTAAACTCAAAATTTAATTTACAAAATTTGAGAGAATTCAAATCATATCTTGGCATACAATTGATTAGAAACGAAGATGGAATGTTTCCATAAATAAATCAGTTTATATTAACAAAGTGTTAAAGGAATTTGGAAGGGAAAATTCAAAAGTTTCCGAAATATCATTGATTGCTAATTACGGAAAAGGTGGCGAATCTGAATTATTGCGAAATAACAACTATCGAAAACTAATTGGAAGTCCATTGTACATATCAACCAATACCAGGCTATACTATAACAAAAGGTTTCCAAGCCCACTCAAGAAGATTGGAATGAGGAAAAAAGAATTTTAATATACATATTTGAAAGGATCAATTGAAATAAAAATAAATTTGTTCCTCAACTATAATGAAAGTGAGCTGATTGGATCTTCCGATGCTAATTTTGCGGGGTGCAACACTAAGTAGGAGAAGCAAAAAGCAGGATGTAGTGGCTGTATCTTCCATGGAATCTGAATTCATTACTTAGCGATCAACTTAGCGATTTTGATATTGATAAGAAGGGTTCCACAATTGTGCAAGAAGATAACCAAAGTTGTCTAAAGTTGGCCAAAGAAGAAACATTCTCTGATCATTTCAAACATATTGACACAAAAGCGTGTGCAGTGAAATGAAAGTGAATGTATTTATTAGCCCACTGATGAAATGATTGCAGACGTTCATTATGTATCAAAGAATATGTGTCATTTTCACGGCATAGGGCCGAAAGGCCAAATGTTGATAGGCCGAATGTTATAGGCCGAACGCCGAAGGGCCGAATGCGTCGAAAGGCCGAATGCGTCGAAAGGCCTAATGTGTCGAAAGGACGAATGTCGAAAGGCCGAAACTATCGAAAGGCCGAATATCGAAAAGCCGAATTTCGAAATGCCGAATGTGTCGAAAGGCCGAATAGGTCGAAAGGCCGCCAGGTGAATGTTTGTGCCGGAATGGATTTAAATTTTTCATCTTTTTATGAATGAAAATTTTCAAAATTTATAGTTTTATATCTTATATTCTCATTAATTGATATCTTATATGTAGCCATAAGCAAGCTGTATCCATTGCCTACAAAACCTATATCAAGCCGTGCTCGTTATTGATATCTTATATGACGTTAAGGGACTATATCTGCCTAACGGTTAATACAATTTTTTTCTACTGTGGCCATAGGAAAGCTGTAAATTCATGGCCTACAAAACCTATACCAAGCCGTGCTCGTTAGTTGATATCTTGTATGATTTCTAGGAACTATATCTGCCCAACGGCTAATAAAATTATTTTTTTTTACTGTGGCCATAAGCAAGCTGTATAAATTGCCTACAAAACCTATACCAAGCCGTGTTCGTTAATTGATATCTTATATGATGTTTAGGGACTATATCTGCCTAAGAGCTAATACAATTTTTTTTTTCACTATGGCCATAGGCAAGCTTTATCCATGGCCTACAAAACCTATACCAAGCCGTGCTCGTTTATTAATATATTGTATGACTTCAAGGGAATATATCGCCTAACGGCTAATACAAATTTTTTTACTGTAGCCATAAGCAAGCTGTATCCATGGCCTACAAAACCTATACCAAGCCGTGATCGTTAATTGGTATCCTGTAAGACTTTTAAGAATCCTAGTGCGATCTAAAATCCTTATACTTCTGCTGTGATGGTTTCTTGCACTAATTCTTGGAATTACAACTTGCGTTTGACTATAGCCCCGCTTTTCGTATTGAAAATGTGCAGTTATTGACTAGAAAACTCAAAAAATTCCCGTATAAATTTATCCCAAAAAAATATTTGTACACGTTATTAACTCATATATCTTGTAAAAATATTTTTTCGGGATAAATACTGTCATGACGGTTTTTTCATGATGACATAGAAATGGCATGATAGTTTTTTCCGGGCTGACACTAAATAATGTCAGGATAGTTATATTTTTCTGGGATCTGGGATGGCAAGTAAAATATTGTCATATTGTTGTATCGTTATATATTAGTGTTGCCAATACACTTTTCTGGGATAATTTTCGGGCTATCTTCACAGACATGAAAACAGTGTGATATTGAAACCGCAGCTAAAGTACGTGAGTTTTACTTGGATCCTGACAATAGTCGTGTTTCCCCCAGTTTTACAAAGACGGTTATGATTAAAAACGTTTTGACTGGATTTTTCACTCATGAAGCTAAACAGCGACTAATACTTAATTTAGAAGCTTTATAGGTATGCAGAATTCAATAGAAAATATCCTCAGTTCAAATTTTCTATCTCAACGTTTGTTAAATTACGGCGGCCCAAGCAATGCCTCTGGCCCGGGAAACACGGCTACAATAACACCTGTACTTGCATAATCCATGAAAATTTCAAGCTATCTGTTAAAAAAACAACAACTCTGATAATTCATTCTGATGTAATAGCAGGCACCCCTGCATTATTATTTTGACATTTGTTTGTGGTGAATAAAATACATTCATTCGAGTGAAATATATAAAAGATAAAAGTCGTGTTTTATAATTTCAACAGGTTATGGGCCCAGAATCCTTTAGATTCTGCGGCATCCGGCTAAAAAAATAATCAATTATAGTTTAAATTTGTGCAAAAGGATAAAATAATTAATTTGTGAACTGTATATCGTGAAAATCGTTCTTGAATTCTTAAGACAAAGGATACAGAATGTCAAAGCTGGATGGTAATTTGGAAAAGCTGAAAGGCAGCGAAAACTATGATTCCTGGTCATTTGCGCTATAAAACATTTCCTGGCATTGCACAAGTTGAAGAATTGTATTGTAAAGAATGATACATCAACCGAAGAAAATCCCATTGCTGTTGAAGACAAAGATGAAAAACTTGATCAGACTTTTTCATATTTAGTTTTAAATGTTGAAAAATCGCTCTATCCATTGGTGAAGAAATGTGAAACACCAATTGTCGCATGGAATACATTGCGTGCAGCATGTGAAGACAAGAGAGCACAACATTGTGTTAGTTTATTGCATAAATTTGTATCAATTAGACTGGAAAATCATGATTCAAGAGGATTGGGATTTCCCAGTTGGTGACAAATGGTTGACTGGAATCATGTTATTGGGTTTACCAGAAGAATTCAATTCATTCACTCTGGGTTTTGCCTAGTGTTAAAATGGAGTAGACACCGGATCAATTGCGGTTAAAATTATTGGATTTAAATTATAGTGGAGCTGTGAACCAAAGCGCATTTCTGAGTAAAAACAAAAATTTCAGACGAAAAAGAAACAACAACAAGGTTTTTTCCCTTTCAAATGCAATAAGTGCAATGAAAAAGGCCATAAGGCAGCCGATTGTCCGAATAAAAACTCGAATGACACAATTAAGCCAACAGTCAAAAAGAAACCAAATTCCAAGAAGGCATTTCTTGCTTTCGCGTCAAATGATGGAATGAAGAACAAATCAAACGACTGGTTTATTGATAGCGGCGCGTCAATACACATGACACCAAATGAAAATTTGATCAAAAATCGTGTCACGTCTACAGTAAATCAAATTACAGCAGCAAACAATTCAACCATGAAGGTAAATGGAAAAGGCAAGGTGAACCTCAAGGTAAATAATTTTGATATTGAAGTGGATGAAGTTTTACATGTTCCTGAATTATCGGCGAATTTAGGTACTATCAATATCGAAAATGGTTGAGGAAGGAAATACAATTACTTTCAAAAGTAAGGGCTGCACCGCACCGTCTATGATGATCAAATGTGTCCTTTGATAAATTGCAGGCCAATTGATGGTATTTACAAAATTGATGGTGGTGTCGAAAAATGTATGTTGACGACGAAACAAGAAAACTCTATGGTTTGGCGAGATGGTGTGGCTTCCGGAATAAAGTTTGCAGACGATATATCGATGATTCAAGCTTGCGAAACGTGTGCATATGGTAAACATGCACGATTACCGTTTAAATCAAGCAAAGCCCGTAGTAAAAATAAACTGGATCTGATTCACTCAGATTTATGTGGGCCGATGGAAAACAAATCAATCGATGGTGCCAGATATTTTCTGATTTTCATTGAAGATTTTAGCAGAAAATTTTTTGTTTATTTTCTGAAGGTTTGCAAAGGAAGGTTTTACAACATTCATCGAATTTAAAACGTGGATTGAAAAACAAAGTGAAAGAAAAATTAAAATTTTACGTACTGATAATGGAAACGAATATTGTTCATGTGAATTCATCAATTTCTACAAGCAAAATGGTATTGAACATCAACTGACGAATGTTTACACGCAACAGCAAAATGGTACAGCAGAAAGAATGAATAGAACGATAGTCGAGCGGTCTAAATGCATGTTAATTGATGCAAAATTAAGTGTCACATACTGTGCTGAAGCGGTCAACATGGCTGTTTATATAATAAACAGATCAGTATCATCATTGTTGGTTGATACAACTCCGGAAGAAGTATGGAGTGGCTCTAAAGTTGATTTAAGTGATCTGAAAACATTTGGTTCTCATGTTATGGTGCACATACCTAAAGAAAAACGTAAAAAATGAGACGTGAAGTCAACGAAAATGATTTTGTTGGTTATGATAATGAAAGGAAAGGTTATCGGTGCATAAATAAATCAACAAGAAAATTAACTGTTAGTAGAGATGTAATTTTCCATGAAGCACCGGCTGAAATACATTCAGTGATTTCAGTTCAAAACGAATCATTATTGGAAGAGAAAATGAGTACGACAATGTCAGATGTACAAGCTATATCGAGTGATGACAGCTATACGTCAGTTATTGGTCCTGATACGTCAGTTATTGGTCCAGATGAGTCAATAACACCATCCAGTGAAGTTCGCCGTTCATCAAGAACACCAACACCAAATTCAAAATATGTTGCTGAACTAATATGCAAAACAATGATCAACAATCAAGCAGATGATTCAGTCTCGGTTAATCAACCAATGTCGAGACATGATGCAGTAGATTGGAAAAATGCAATGCAGGATGAAATAAATTCATTAATGGAAAATGAAACGTGGTAATTGGTCGATTTACCGTCAGGCAGAAAGGCTATAAAATCGAAATGGGTTTTTAAAACGGAAAACAGATTCCGATGGTAATATTGTGAGACACAAAGCGAGATTGGTTGCCAAGGGTTGTTCTCAGATTTACATATGGTCTGGATTATGAAGAGACATATTCACCTGTAGTAAGGTATGCATCGATTAGAGTATTGATGGCAATTGCTGTGAAACACAAGTTGAAGGTTCATCAGATGGATGCTGTTACTGCCTTTCTTCAGGGTGAACTTCATGAGGAAATGTATATGCAGCAACCTGAAAAATATGAACTGGAACATGAAACTTGAAGCAGCACTCAAGTCATTTGATATTGAGAAATCAAAAATGGACCCGTGTGTTTACTTCATCAAAGGTAATCACTTAATTTTGGCCATTTATGTTGATGATATACTTATTTTTTGGACGGACGAAGCTTAATTGAAGAAAATAAAAGGGGCTTTTGAGTACAGCGTTCAAGATGAAAGACATGGGACCGGCTAAAGAATGTGTTGGCATTCACATAACTCAAGGCGAAGATAAAATTCAATTGGATCAATCTGCGTATGCTGAGGAAATATTGAAACGTTCTGGCATGCAAGAATGCAAACCGATTTCGACATCGGCGGATCCAAATCAAAAATTGTCATTAAATATGTCGATGAGTAAAATTAATGGCGAGGAAGTCAATAATGTGCCATATCAGAAGGCTGTAAACTCATTGCTCTATTTAGTTCAAGGCACTCGTCCAGATTTGGCATTTGCGGTAAACTTAAAGGGCACTATCGATTACAAGTTAACATTCACAAACGAAAGTGATAGTGAATTGGTTGGTTATTCAGATTCGGACTGGGGATCCGACATCGATAAACGGCGATCGTGCACAGGCTATGTATTTAAGATGTGCAATGGGGCAAAAACGTGGAGTAGCAAAAGACAACCAGCGATTGCTTTATCAAGCACAGAGGCCGAATATATGGCATTGGCTTCGACGGTCCAGGAAGTAATTTGGTTGAAACAATTTTGTTCAGATTTTCTTGATGAAATCAATACTGCGACAACGATTTTCTGTGACAACCAAGGAGCAATTAAATTAGCCGAATCAGATGGGTTCAGACAACGTTCTAAGCATATCGATGTCAAGTATCATTTTTTACGTGAAAAAGTTAAGGATTCAACCATTAACATCAAGTATATTTCGACTGACGAAATGGTTGCTGATGGTTTAACGAAGGCAATCACCAAAGACAAGCAAGTTTTTTGCAATAAACTCATGAATTTGCAATAAGATGTGATTTATGTTTGATCTAATTTAGATAAATCCGTTTATTTTTCTTAAAGTTTAATTTACTGGATATTGTTAAATTAATGTAATATTTTTTATTGGTTAAAATTTAAAATTTCTTTAAGATTTGAATTAACGATAGTTTGTTAAAATAATCTGAATAGTTTTTGAATTTGATAATTTTAAAGTGAGGGTGTTAAAAAAACAACAACTCTGATAATTCATTCTGATGTAATAGCAGGCAACTCTGCACTATTATTTTGACATTTCTTTGTGGTGAATAAAATACTTTCATTCGAGTGAAATATATAAAAAGATAAAAGTCGTGTTTTATAATTTCAACACTATCTATGGAGATTATTACTTTGTCAACCAGCAACAAATATGGGTTGGTTTGGAAACTGTGAACATTGCCCTAATCAAGAAGCCTACGGACAATTATTCCGAAAAGTCATAGAGGAAGAGGTCAAAGTATGGGAGGGATGATGGAAAATAAACAGCTCATACTTAAGCAAGTAGTTTACGTAACAGCAGATTTTATCGAAAGGTTTAAGCAACAACTACCTAAAATCTCAACTCGTCACTACACCATGAAGCTACAATTGCAGTATTTCAAAGAGCTTAAGGAATCAATTACCAAAGAAAACAGCGGAACTATAAAAGTAGACTTCGCTCAAAATTATACATTTCTAGTTCAAAACTCTGTGCAAGGATTTCATTGGACTATTATTATTATTATTATTTCCCGCTTCAGCAAAGACTGCAACATCTAGGAGGGAGAACAATGAACCCAGATAGTATGTATCTTGTACCGGCCAGTATAGCACAATAGATCTTTTAGGTCGCAGGGCGAGATGGCTTATCGCCCACATGGACCTTCAATTAATTATAATTCATTGGACTAACATTCAGGCAATAGTTGATCCATTTTTACTTCAATATTACTCCGAACTTGAACAAAAACTAATGCAACATACTTACGTGGTAATTAGTGACTGTCTTAAATATAACCATACAACGTTTCATGTCGTTCATACAACTTCATTAACCTACTTTACCATGCGGATGACTTTAGTGTTGAAGCGGAATGGCATTTCAGAGCTACAGCACATGGAAAATCGGAATCGTTAAACGATGTACTAGAAATGTGTCAATTCTGCGAGAAAAACTTTCCCAGAATAACAGAACCTATCTATTTGTCCCTCTTCCCTTAACGGAACGTTATTCAAGTGCAAGAACAATTAAGGGAACTTGGAGTGCACATTGCTTTATCCCAATGTCTAAAACAACGCTTCAGATTAAAAAGTTCTCTGCTTCCACTAATTTAAGAATAGAATGAAACTTGAATCCAAAGTAGAACCACAAACTATCATTGTTCAAATTGAAAACTATGTAACTAAGCTGTGTAACTAAGCAACTAGAAAGAACTATTGAGGTGGAAGAAGAAGAGGGAATGGTAAAAGTACATTTGATGTGCCACAAAGGAAAAGGAAACAGGTTTGTACACAAAATAAAAATAACCAATTATTATTAATTGCAATGTGTCACTTTTAATTACAGTTTCGTTTGGATCGATCCGTCTTCTGAACAATTAGTTCCTGCTTCTGACATTTTCCACGTTTGTTTGCCTCCAGTATCCAAGTGATTGGAATACTTTTCGTAAATTTAAGCTTTAATTATGTAATTCTCAACACTATACAATAAATTACTTGAATCTCAAGATGTTTGAACTTTCTCCTTGTTTTTTCAAGTTTTGCATTATTATTGACCTTTGACCTTGTTATTAACCTTTGACATTTAAAATTTTTTTTTATTCTTGCTGTTAAATTAGTTGATTGGTTGATGTGGCTGTCAATCGGCCTTTCCACACGTTCGGCCAATCAACCCATTCCGCCTTTCGACATTCGGCCTTTCGGCTCATTCGGCCTTTCGACCCATTCGGCCTTTAGATATTTGGCCTTTCGACGCATTCGACTTTTCGACACACTCGGCCTTTCGACATTCGGCCTTTCGACATTCGGTCTTCCGACCGATTCGGCCTTTCGTCATTCTATACAAGTAGAAGAATTATTTGTTATCCAAGTGGCGTTATTTATCAGAGACTTAACCCGTGCGAAGCCATCATAAGAATATATTCATCAGCTGTAGGCTGCTGGCTAAGAATATTGATGTTCATTTCACCAAGAATGATCAGATTTTTAGGTGTAAATATTTGCTCTTTAGACCTTATTAAAATCTTCAACAAAAATTGACGTTGACACAGAATGAAAATTAAAGTTAACAATGGTTAAAAAAAATATTTTACTTCTAAATCGATTTTTATCTCAGGATTGTTTACGCTAGCTGGTTAAAGGCATTAGAGAAGATGAACCGAATCTACCATTTTTGAGATTTGTTTGCCAAGATTACTTCGTAGCTATAAGATCATCAACATGACAGTCTATTTCAAAATACATATGCTGTAAAGTTGTAAAGTCTAATCAATTTGGTCCCCACAATCTTTCTTCTACAAGTCAAGAACCGCTTTATTCTTTATGTGTATCCACACACTCATTTACAGTTTTTGTAATTTGCTACTCTTTTACTTATGTAAACTTCGTGGAAAATCTGAAAATGTATTTCACCTTAGGGAGACCTAAATATCTATGGTTTAAGTCTTAGAATAACAATCTACTTAAGATAGCAAATAACTATCTATAAGCATATTATTAGCGTTAAATTTGAACGACCCAGACCACAATATTTAACGAATAAGAAGGTAAAAATATAAATTGTAACTTACCCAACATTTTCTTAACTTAACACATTATTTTAAATTACACAAAAATTCACAACTGTGAAGCACAGATTAAATGAAACCTTTCGCAAAAAAAAAATCAAATTTCGAACCATCACAAGAAAAAAATCAATAATTTTTTCGAAATTTTGAAAATATTTAAAAACCAATAAAACAAAAAATCAAACGAAAGAAGAAAAAAAAATAAAATTGGTAAACAATAAAACTTTATTTAAACAAATCAAACAAACAAATTAATAAATTGAAAAAAACATAAAAAAATAAAAAATTATTTTACCAAAAAAGCTTTAAAATTCCCATTGCCAATGTCTAATATCAAATCAATTAAAAATTTGCGCAAATAGCTAGGAAATGTTAATTGACTTACCAGCTCATCAAATTTCAAGGCATCATCGTCACTGAGGCCCATGCTCCGCGTCATATTTAAATAGGTTGACGTTATTGGATTTATTTGATAAACATTGTTATTGTTACTACTATTACAATTATTACCACTATTATTATTATTATTGTTATTGTTATTACTGTTATGCTGTTGATTTTTCATTTCACATTTTTTTATAATATTTTCAATTTTTTCATTTTTTTGTTTAAATATTAAATTATTACTATTATTAGTAGCGGTATCATTATTATTACTACTACTACCACCATTATTATTATTATTATTATTGTTATTATTTAATAACAAATTGTTCATAAAGTTTAGGTTATCGTTTAAAATTGATGCTGACGATAATGAAGACGACACGGACGATGATGATGGCGACGCAATTGTATTCGAAATTGTTGGTGTTAGTGGGGTAGGTGTTGTGGTTGTAAAAAAATTATTGTAACGTTTTTTTGGCGGTGTTGTATTACATAAAATTTTCACCTTATTCTTATCGTTGTTTGTCGACACATTAATCGATAGATTATCAAAATTTTTCATATTTATATTGATATTATTGATAGATTGATCAGATTTTGGTGATAGTGGCGGTGATTTAATTGCAACCGGTTGCGGTGATGGTGATTTCGTTATAGTTAAATCGATTAATGATTGTGGATTTGGTATGGCCGATGATTGGGATGCGAGTTGTGACTGTTGCTGTACTTGTAACAATAAATTGTTTTGCTTAAACGATTGGCTCAACGTGGACATAATGAGCGGCAAATTTTTATAATCTTCCATCAGATTTTTTTGTGGCAAACGAATTTGTCTCAAATTTTGTTGTTGTTGCACTAAATTTACAATCTCATTGTCACTGTTGGTCGTAATGTTGGTGGTGGCCGTAGTGGATGTTGAGACAGACGATGATGATGATGGTGATGGTGTCGTCGGCATTGGATTAAGTTTCATGTGATGTTGTTGTTCATAAAATTGTTTAAGTAGATGGTAGTATGTGACCAACTCGTTTGTAATTGTAATATTTTTAATGCAATTTTTATCATCGCTGACCGAGGCAGCAGCGGCGGCGGCAGAAGAGGCGGATAAAAAAAAATTCTCATTCAATTCGTTCAACAAATCATGTTCAATTTTAGTATTGATATTATTAATATTCGAAACAAATTTTTTCTCATTCGATTTGGATGTTTCCAAATTGATTTCTTCTTCCCAATCAACAGATAGCTTTACACCATCACCGGTATCTTTACTAGTCGATATTGTATTATTGTTATTACCATTGTTATTGTTATTGTTATTGCTACTAGCATTATTGTCATTATTTAAAATTTTATTATCATTTTCATGTAACTTTTTATCTTCATTGTTGTTATTTATGTTATTGTTATTATTTAAATTTTCATTATTTCCACTGAGTTCCGATTTTGGGCTGTTTTCGACGAATTCTGTTGAGCTGTCGGTTAGTTGTTCCTCTAAAAATTTCGACGTGAACGTGGTGAACGTACGAATCGGGAATTTACGACACAATATGCAGCCGGACAAAAATTTAGTGACGGCCTCGCGTGGCAAGAACGCGTACGACTCAGATATCTGTAAAATTGACGAATTAATCGTGTGTACAAGATAAATTTTATATTAAATAACATACCGTTCTATAGGTTCGTTTTTGGCCAGCATGCCGACCAGACCGGCCACCAAGTCCGACATGAACCTCGAAAATGATGTCGAAAAAATATTCCACAACAGCTACTTTACGATATGGCTGGGCAGTCGAGTCCTGGAACAAAGGGTAAAAATATTTTGCTTCAATATAATCATATATAATTCGCTAGAACAAATTAAGGTAAATTTATTGCTTTACAATAAAAATTCGGTCTATCCAAATATACATAATATAATCCAACAATAATTAACAATTCTATTAATTATAAAATAAAAAATATTTGTTTCATTAATAACATTTTTTTTTTGTTTTGTTTTTAATGCATCATATTTCTGCTGTTTTTGTTTTATAGCTCACAAAATTTTTAATCATCAGTAAAAACCCCATTAAAAATTATTTACATTAATTTTTGTATATTTATTTATTTTTTAATCAAAAAAAATAAAAATAAATAAAAATACCACTCAATTCAAAATTTATATTGTTGTTGTTTATTATTCGGCGAATTGACCAACAGCCGAACATATATTACCATTTAATTACAGTTTATTGTAATTTCAACTTATAATGTTTTATTATAATTAGCGCTTTATGTTTTTAAAAAAGCTTTTTCCGTAGAAAAAGCTCACCTGACTATAAAAATAAAAAACTCACCACTAGAATGTGGTACAAATCTAATGAAATACACGCCATTCTGATAAAAGTTGTCAATTTACGTCAACCAAAGCTAAACTTTTACATTCACGCAAAAACAAAAAAACACCTAAAGCTACAGTAAATTAAAACTTCTGTTTTGTACATCCAGTGACATCAAACAAAAAGTACAAAATTCACTTTGAAATGATTTTAATGAGTGAATTGCAAAAATTATTATCCACCCTGTCAACCATACTTTTAAAATTTTTAACCAGATATTCGCGAACAGTACATATATTTAACATTTTACTCATACCCACCACTATTCACAAACTAACAAAAATTTTATTTTCATTTCATTCGTGTTGGATTTCCATCTACTATCCGCTTTTATTTTGGATTTTGAATTGGTTTTTCCGAAAACTGAAAATGAAAGCAACAACAACAACGACTGACTATATCAAAACCACCCAATAAAATGCGAACAAAAAAAATGTAATTTGCTATGATAGCGATGTTTGGGGAGCAAAAAGCTTTTTCAAGTGTTTGTATGTTATGTACATAATTATATTTGTTGTTAAAAACGTGTTCGTATATAGGGTGATTCTTTGGGTCGGTAAATATAGGTATTTGTGGTATTTCGATAAAGGTGTGATCTTTGTTTGCTTGAGCACAAGGCAAAACATATGTCGTGACTCTGCGGCGCCGATGGAAAAAGGATTGTCAATGTTTATAAGTAAATGTTGTACTTTATCAATTTCCTAAGGTTATAATAGGTGAGGTGAATAAGTAATTTGATATTATGCGGTTAGGTAAAAAGGATAGGGATGTATTGAACAAAGTATAGGGTGCACACAAAATATAATTGTGGCAGCAAAACTAAAAATGTTTACATTCGGTAATGGTACTCTTCACACGTTATACTAAGTGCTTGAATTTAATCCGAAACAGAAAAATTTAGTTTGAAATGTTGGCTGGTATATAACAAAAGCTGTTCCTAAAACTTATTTTAAAGAACACAAAATCAAATTTTTGTATTACGTGTTTCACTTTTGGAATTAAAAAACATTAAATTGGAATTTTGCAAAATGCATATTCCTTAATTGCGATACTTCGGGGAGGGAATACCCTATTGAAAATTGAAACGTTCTTGTTAGCTTCCTTTTTTTACCGTTCTGTTTTATAATTTGTATTTAATAATAGTTTCTGAATTAATTAACCCACCACCTTAATTTCTTTAATTCTTTAATCCATCATTATAAAATATCTCCCCCTATCTGTTGGACAATTTTCCAACTCTTGTTTTTGACCACCAGATGAACCTAACAAAAAATTATTTGGCGTTAAAGCTTCTGGCACATTATTCGGTTCTACTGGAATATACGTGAGTGTTCTACTAATGATAAACATTTCCACTTCACACTTGCAGCTTGTTAACAATTCATGTGTTGGAGCCCTTGATGGAAGGACCTTCTTAATATTCTTTTTATATATTGGACGAGCCGCTCTCAAACACCTCCCATATGAGCTGGCGGGGATGGGTTAAATGTCCACTTCATTGAGAAAAAGCTGTGACGAATCTTATCGTCTTATATTTCACCAACCGATTTTTTAAGTTCATATTGGCGCGCCTCTCCTTGCCAGGAAAATGCGAAATGTAAGAATGAATGAGGCGGTTGATAACAGTCATACTGTCTCGTGGTTTTGGTGTAGGTAAATTCGAAGGTAATAATCTACGATGAGTGTAGTTATCCGGTGTATCCATTCACGAATTTCATGGCATCAATTCTGCCTTTTACTCTAAGAATAACAAAAACATCCAAATATGCTGAAAATGATTTTATCTTGCTAGAATTATCGATTCTTTCAGAATTAGAGAGTTGCAATATTTTATTTTTATAAATTTTCCATTGCGCAACCCTATAGCATTGCTCTTCCGATTTTTTTACTTCATCGCATAGAAGAGACCTTCCGTTCTTAATATTTATTCCTCCTTTTCTTTTGTTGAATATACAGAAACGATTTACAAAAGCATTTACAAGGACTAAACAGTTTGAATATTTTTCAATATCGATAAGCATATAGCTGGTTTCGTTTTAAAAGAATTATGTTGTTTGTAGAATTTGTGTTGTGTGTTTTCATTTCAAAGTTTTCCAGGCCATTCAACCGAATATGTAAAGGTGATGACATATTATGACATATTCGGTTCATATATGGTTTTAGTAGCTATGTCTGCCACATTTTCACAATCTATCGCCATTCTTTAACTGTTATTACGTCTAGAATTACTCTAACATGATTTAATACAAATTGGCGATACTTACGAGAATCTCCATTCAACCACTTTAAGACTATGGTAGAATCTGTTCAAAACAGTCTATGAATAAATTCAATTTGATGTGATTTTTCTATGTTACAGGTTTTACACTTCAAATTGAACCTTTTACAGTTCAAATTGATCATTTAGCAAATTATATGTAAGGTAAATTAGGATGGAACTTACCTATTTCTTAACGGGATTCTAAAATGATTTTTGGATAAAGCTCAAGATTGTGGTCAAGTATGAAAGAACTTGGCTATTATGATGGAATTTGACATGTGCGATGAAAATAAAATTCTAAAATGATTTTTAGATAATGTTCTGGAATATGACCAAGTAGGATTGAACTTGGCTATTCCTTAACCGATTATGATGAAATTTGACATCTGCGTTGGAAATGGGATTCTAAAATGGTTGTTAGATGAAGTTGAGGAGTAAGACCAAACAGAACAAATCTTAGTCATTTATAAACCGATAACGAGGAAATTCGATATGTGATGGAAATGGAATTCTAAAATTATTTTTAAATGAAATTCTGGAATATGGCCAATTAGGATAGAACTTGACGAACAAGAAATTCTTCCGCAATATTCAAGGAGGTGCCTTCAAAACCATTTTCCAGAACTAAATCAAAAAATCATTTTATAGTATTATTTCCATTACACAAGTTAAATTCCACCATAATTGGTTAGGAAACAGCCAAGATCCATTTCGATTCATTTCTAAAAATTATTTTAGAATCTTTTTTAAATCGCACATGTCAAATTTTCATTATCTGTTAACACATTGACTACCACCATATTAAAAAATTTATTACAAAAATGCAAAAATGGAAGTCATATCACATTAGAATCCAAACCAAATACGCACATTCGCGATTTTATAAGGTGGTAGTATCAGTATATTACAAGCAATATGACGGTAAGCCAACTTTATTCTTAGAAGTTTTCAATAAAATTCATTAACGTGTGACCCACAGGTGGGCCACGTAGCAGCCAATGTGTTAAGAACGGACAAGTTCAATTCCAATGGATTCCAAAACGTCATCCAAAAATCAATTTAGAATACTATTCCCAATGTATATGTCGAATTTCATCCTAATCGTTTAAGGAACAGCCAAATTCCGTCCTATTTAGCCATTTTCAAGAACTTTATTCAAAAATCATCGGTTAAGGAACACCAAATTCAATCTTACTTGGCCAGAAATTTATCCAAAAATCATTTTAGAACCCCATTTCCATCGTTGATGTCAAATTTCACTAAAATCCGTTAAGAAATAGGTTCCATCCTAATTGGCCATATTACAGAACTTCATGTTAGAATCTCATTTCTAACGCACACCAAAGATATCAAGTGCTAGAAACCTTACGATTAATACCAGCAAATGATAGCCGTTGCCGCATTAAGGAATTAAGCGCAATGGCAATAAAAAATCAGTCATGTATCTTATTTCGGACAATCATAGTTTGGAATGCTGCCACAAGTTCAACAAAATGAGTCACATAGAACGGATGCAACTTGTCAACTTGCATGATCTTTGCAGAAGATGCTTAACTACTGGACATAGTAGTTTGCATTTGCAACAATGCTCCAATCAAGCAAGATGTAAAGAATGCAATGGCAAGCATCATAATCTACTTCATACAAATTGAGGCTTTAGTACTAGCCAAAATAAGCAAAAATCTGCCAGAAACGTTACAAGTACTTGAAACGTTTAAAGAATGGAAATATCTGAACGAACTGCTATTGGCTGATCCGAACTACAACATTCCCGCACCGATTGACATACTATTGGGTGCAGATTTTTATACTCAGATCGTGAAGCCGCAGTTCATCAAAGGAAATAAAAACAAACCAGAGGCGCAGCACACAGAATTTGGATGGATCATCCTAGCAAGAATACCCAGCAAAATAACAGAGCTAAAATATAACTCACACGTCTCATCAAATGAGATAGACGAACACCAAAAAAATTTGGGGAATTAGAAGAATTGCATCCCCCAAGCATTCTCACAAAACCAGAGATGGAGTGTGAGGAATTTTTTCACAAAACGCACAGGCGGCTGAAAGATGGGCGCTTCGAAATACGTATCCCATTCCAGGAGGGCCCAACTACGTATTTGGGAGATTCTAAACGTATGACAAGTCGAAAAAAGATTCTCCAGAGAAGCGAATCTCAGAGAAGGTTAGACAAACTTTATGCGTGAATACGAACAACTTAAGCACATGTAACTATTAAAAGATGAGGAAGAATCAACTGCAATATACTATATTACCTTCCACATCACGCAGTGATGAAGTCAGACAGTATGACTACGAAACTGAGAGTCGTGTTCGATGGGTCGGCAAAAACAACGTCCGGCGTATCACAGAATGATTTAATGTTAAATGGTCTAACGTTACAACAGGATAATATCTTATATAATGCGATGGAGAAAACATCAATTCGTTATCAAGATGTTCCGTCAGATCATAATCAATAAAGCAGATCAAAATTATCAAAGGCTGGTGTGGAGAGAATCACCAAAAGAGGAGATCAAAACATTTAAACTGAAAACAGTGACATATGGGACCTCGTCTGCAACATATCTAGCCACTAAAATCTTATGTCAATTAGCAAATGATGAGATAAAAAATTACCTACTCGCCTCAACGATAATGTTAAGAGATTTCTATGTGGATGATCCACTTTTAGGAGCGGATACATTAGAAGAAACGCTAGAAGCCCAGTCACAGCTCATACAACTGCTGAAAGCAAGAGGTTTTAATCTAAGAAAATGGGCGAGTAACAACAAAGAATTGACAACACATCTACCTGCAAATGCTCGCGAAGATGGACTGTGCTCTATTGAATAAAGATGCTCGGATACAATAAAGACGCTCGGAATTACCTATGGAACCCCGATTTCGAAAATATGCGAGAGCCGCTAGGATGGTTTGCAACGATAATCATCCAAGCAACGTTATTAATGTAGAACTTATGGATGGCTGGAGTTGAATGGGATGAAACAGTCAGTGTTGAACTACGACAACAATGGATTTAATTCATAGAAGGTTCTGAATGAGATTGAAAATATTACCATATGTAGATGGATAGAACACAGACAACAAGGAAAAATGAACTGCATGGATTCAGCGATGCATTACAGAAAGCATTTGCAGCAGTGGTAAATTACAAAACAATAAACTCCGAAGGAACACCAGTCGTTTATCTAATAGCAGCAAAAACCAAAGTCGCTCATATAAAAAACAAAATATCATTGCCAAGGTGAGAATTATGTGGTGCCGTACTATTGGTAAAGTTATTAAACAAGGTTCAAGATGCCATGAATTTGGAGTACGCTTCTACTTATGCGTGGACGGATTCGATGATAAAAGGCAATCCCGGCAAATATAAAACTTTTGTGGAAAACCGGATAGCTGAAATTCAGTCACTTATGCAACCAAGTCAGTGGCATTATGTAAAATCCAGTTGCAACCCAGCAGGTATAGCTTCACGAGGAATGAACGCTCGACAATTGCGAAATAATCAACTTTGGTGGAAAGGACCAAGTTGGATAAAAAACTCAAATTACCCACCAACGCTTGAACCAACTGAAGAAGCAGCGAACGAAGAATTAAAAATAAATTGCTTGCTTACCAATGCAGCTCCTCAACCAGAGTTGGTAGAGTTTTCACGATTTTCATCAGCTCTTAAAATCAAAAGAACTTTAGCTTACTGCTACAAATTTATTGCTACCCTTAAAAAAACGAATACATCAAGTTCCTGGAGAGATACCAAGTTTTTTAACAGTAGATGAACTGACCAGATCCCACAATGTAATCTTAAAAACAATACAAGTATCGGAATTCGCCGCAGACATTAAATCGCTCAAAACAATGAAGAAAGCTAAAAACAACAGCAAACTATCATCACTCAATCCTCTTATTGACGAAAATGATTTGTTGAGGGTCGGCGGAAGATTACAAAAAATCTCAGCTTAAGTAAGATCAAAAGCACTCAGCTTAAGTAAGAGCAAAACTTATCACTCATGAAGCACACCATCTCGTATTACATGGAGGCATTCAAGCAAGTAGCACAATTACGTACAAAATATTGGGTTCTGAATGCTAAACGTCTAGTACGCACAACAGTCCACAATTGTGTTACATGCTTTCGATTCAGGAAAACAGCACCAGAACAATTAATGGGTATGTTACCAGAAGCTTGAGCCACTCCATCTGCCCCTTTCTCCAATAAGGACATCCGTGTATCCAAGGGAAGACGAAACAAGTCCTATAAGGGGTACATCGCATTATTCATTTGTTTCTCTACTAAAGCAATTCACCTGGAACTGGTGAGTGAGCTAACAACAGCAGCCTTCCTGGCAGCATTAAAACGATTTACCTCAAGAAGAGGAACGCCTTTGAACATATACAGTGACAACGGTACCAATTTTGTTGGAGCTCGGAACGCGCTAAGTAAAGAGTTGCAGTTAACTATACAGCAAGCAAACAACAATGCAGCTCACGAAGAAGCTAACTATGGAACAAACTGGCATTTCAACCCCCCCGGTAGTCCTCACTTCGGGGTAATTTGGAAATCTGGTGTAACATCAATAAAAAACTACTTAAAATAATGGTATCGGTGAAACAACACTAACTTATGAAGAGTTCAGCACGGTGTTAACAAAAATTGAAGCATGCTTAAACTCCAGATCGATTCTTTCTTTGTCAAGCGATTTGAATGATGTTGATGCTTTAACGCCTGCGAATTGCTTAATCGAGAGATCGCTGATTTGACCTCCTGAGGCAGATAAAACCAACATAAGCGCCCGAGAGCAAATTACGAGATTGGTCAGCTAGTTCTAATCTAGGATGACCAACTTTCACCTACAAAATGGGCAATGGTAAGGATAACAGATACTCATCCAGGGTCAGATGGTCGAACCAGAGTTGTATTTATAAAAGGTCCTAAAAACACCATCTTCAAGAGACCTGTTACAAAGATAAGTCTTCTTCCAACTGAGGATAATCAAAATCTAACAGGAAAATAGGAATTGAAGCAACCAACCTCTAGAGGCGCTGGTATAAGGCGTAATAATCTTCAGATCAGGGCCGGGGAGAATGTTATGTACTATAACAACAATAACATCAATAATAAGGAATAACATGTACAACAACGACATCTACATTAGTTAGTACACGAGCAAGTACTCGTATGTCACATATTTTATTTTATTGATGACCTTAGTTATGTAAGTTTTTTATATTAATTATGCTGACTAGTGCATTTATGATTTGCACAGTCAATAGTTTTATAATTGATATTCCTGTACATAAACCAAATGAATTATTGAATAAACATTAGTTTCTACACAACTATCAACGTGTTTCTGTCTAGCCCTGACCAACAGCAAGCGGGAAACATTCTCAAAAAGTCAACTATCAAATTTATGATTTGACTAAATTTACGGTCAAACAACATAAGTTTCAAAGTTGTCGTTCAGTGTGTATCAAATTTTTAAGAGATGGGTGTTCAAAGCCAAATTTAACATTATCAATGTTATTTTGTTTTTAACTGGGAAAAATGCTGCTGAAGCTACGCAAATGATTAATTTGACTTAAGGAGATAATTCTGTTGGTAATTCAACTGTTAGAAAGTTGTTTACGAAGTTTCATGGCGGAAATTTTAACATTGAAGGCAATCCACGTCCAGGTCCTTCAACAGTTTGAAGATGAAGAACTTCAAGCTTTTCTTGATGAAAACGTATGTTAAATCAGAACCATCTTGATGTAAACAGAGCCGGCATGTGAAAAAATGAACTTAAAAGAAGGGATACAGAAACACCAAAAATTCATTTATTTTCATAGAGATTGTATGGAAAAACGCGATTTTGATTGACGAAAAAACATGAATTAAAAGTTTAACTCAGTTAAATAATTTTTTCTAACTTCACTATAAAACAACTCAATGTCTTACTCATTTAAAACACAGGTTCTCAAATTTCCTGATTTTCCAGCAATAATCAAAAGAAAATAAGGGAATTTAAATTAAGAAACATTCTACAACAATAACAATATGTATTAAAAGAGAAAATTCAATTTAATGACGTCATGATTTGTCAACCAATGGCAACAATCGAAATTAAAATAAATCAAAAAGAGCCAAACAGAAAAACTTAAATCAATACTCAATACAATGAGCGTGAAGAAAACAAAAAATCGAAACAATCTAGCATGCCTCGCAAATTCAAAATTTTTTTTTTTTTTTTTTTTTTTTTTTAATTTAGAATAAATTTTATTTATTTATTTTATGTAATTACAATCTAGTCTCCTGGACTAATTAGCAATTTGTTTCTGACTTAATTTACTAACTTAAATTAATCTATGGCTTCTTCCCATTGGCATTCCATAGTGTTTGGTAAATTGATGTAAACCACATCTTTGTTATGGATTTTATATCAGCATAATGCTGCTTAAACTGACAATCACACCAGCTCAAAAGGTTTGGTTCTTTTAAGTCTGCGAACTAAATTCGTGATGCTTAGGAGCTGAGTTGCCTCAATGTTCACATGTTGGCGGAGCCTTTCTTCATGTCTCCGTGCTTTTTCCTGGATTTCATTTAAGATGAGGTTCATTTTAACGTCCCTATGAAGGTCATTGTTCCTAAAATACCAAGGTGCATCAACGATGTTCCTTAATACCATATTCTGAAATCTTTGGATGATATTTACGTTGCTCTGTTTGGTACAACCCCAAAGCTGAATACTATAAGTCCAAATCGGTTTCAATATTTGCTTATAAAGTAGAAGCTTGTTGTATGTTGATAAAGAAGAGTTCCTTCCCATCAGCCAATACATTTTTCTGTATTTAAGTCTTAATTCTTCACTTTTCTTCTTGACGTGTGCTTTCCATCGTAGTTTAGCATCCAGGGTCATGCCGAGATACTTGCTGAGCTGTGTTCGCATGCGGTATTATTTCCCGATTTATGGTAATCGGAATATGTTCGATTCGTCTGTTTATAAAGTTGATGTGAACTGATTTAGCTTCATTTAGTTTTATTCTCCATCTTTTTGTCCATTTATATATTTGAGTTATAGCTGATTGTAACTTCTGTGTTGATTCTTCGTTGCTTTTTCCAACAGCTAAGATCGCCGTATCATCTGCAAAAGTTGCCACTGTCTTGTTTTCTAATGTAGGAAGATCATAAGTATATAGTAGGTATAAAACCGGCCCTAATACACTGCCCTGTGGAACTCCTGCATTGATTTCTTTCAATTCAGAAAATGTATCATCTAACTTAATCCTGAAGAACCTATCTTTCAAGTATGATTCTAGTATCTTAGCAAATTGCATTGGTAGAAGATTCCTTAACTTGTGGTTAAGTCCTTCATGCCACACTCTATCAAACGCTTGTGCAACGTCTAGAAATACTGTTGAACAGACTTTTTTCTCCTCTAATGCTTTCTCAATTATACTGGTTATTCTGTGTACTTGATCAATTGTTGAGTGTTGGTTGCGAAAACCGAACTGATGATTTGGGATCAAGTTTTCACTCTCGATTATCGGATTTAATCTTTTTACCAGAAGCTTCTCAAAGAGTTTGGACATGACTGGCAATAGCGAAATTGGCCTATAAGACGATGTTATGTGTGGTGGTTTCCCAGGTTTTGGGATCATAATTACTTCTGCAATTTTCCATAAGCTTGGTACACATTTGATTCTAAATGCTGCATTTATAAGATTGGTGAGTTTCACCAGAGCTTTCCTTGGCAGTTCTTTTAAGATTTCTGCAGTAATAAGATCGTACCCAGGAGCTTTTTTCGTATTCATATTAGCTGTTATCTCACGCATGACTTCTTTTGGTGTTGTGGGTAGGATTTCTTTACTTTCTTGCACAGCTTGTTCAGTTATTAGCTCGGCTTCCAACGTTTGGTCTTCATGTGGCTGGAATATTTTTTCGAGGTGTTCGGCAAATTCTCGAGCTTTGTCTTCATTATTTCTAGCCCATTTCTCACCTGCTATTTTTATTGGGGGAATCTGCATTATTGGTCTTTTGATTCTTTTGGTTGCTTTCCAAAGAGAATAATCAGTACTGTTATCATTAGTTAATTTTCTTAAATAGTTGCTGATTGATTCATCTTTCAATTCTTTGATCTCTCTTCTTAATTGTTGAGTGAGGTTGTTCAAATGAGTTTTATCTTGGGGGGCCCTTGTTTGTTGCCATACTCTTCTCGCTCTTCTTTTTTCTGCGAGGAGTTCCCTAATTTCCATACGGTAATTGTTTCCCTTGATTTTCGTTTTAATTTCAGGAGTATTTTCCCAAGCTGATTGCTGTATATCGTTTACAAATTTGTGAACTTCTTTGTCTAATTGTTCTTCAGTCTTTAATGGAACCATTAAGTTAATTTTTTCTTCTAGCGATAGTCTAAAGCATGCCCAATTAGTGTGATTATTTACTAGGAAAGGGTTTCTTTCTTTCTGAATGATTTTTTCACTTAACGTTAGAAGTATTGGTGAATGATCAGAGTTTAAGTCGTGGCTTTCATCTACTTGTACATAATTTACAGATATGTTCTTTATTATAAAGAAATCAATCAGATCAGCAAATTCAAAATAACAACAGAACGATATTCAAATTCATATTGGAATAGAGGCAATGAAAGAGATGATTATTGTATTATTTGTGAATTTGGAGTTATTAGTTTATGACGTATATTACAAAAACAACAACATTTTAAAGCTCAAAAATAACTTATTTTTGAAGACGACTTTCACTAAAAATAAACATTTTCATGATTCGCTTTTTCAATCAAATAAAATTACATATTTTATGAATATTTGCATATTAAAATAATATAGAAGCTCATAATTTTTATAGACTAAAAATGTAAATGAAAACAATCGTTTTCCCATATAGTTTCATAGTAAAGAAAAAATTGTATGTACCTTATTTTAAGCTTAGTAAAAAATACAGTCAATGTGGAGGCTCTTATTTATAGAGGAGGCTCTGGTTAAACTCAACAAGAACTTGGAAAACAGTTAGGAGTTAATCAAGAAAATGGCTTCCTCATGAGCTAACCGAAGAGAACAAAAATCGCAGAGTTGACATTTGCTTGAATGTTCTTTCTCGCTGCAAAAGAAAAGAATTTTTCCACAAAGGATATACGATAGCCCTAAATGAAGAAAACATTGATTGATAGCCTAGTTACTCGTATTTTAAAGTACTCGGGTAGTCGAGTAATATTTTCTGTTTTCGTTAAAATCTTCTGGTTCTTGAATGGATGTGCCACACAATATTATTTTCAAATTAAAAAACAAAAAACTTTTTAATTTTCTGAGAAAATGAAAATAAAATTTTTTCGGTTCTAAATAAATTTTTCGGACGAAAATAATTAAATTTTGATTTTCTCGGACAACTAAACATTTTTTGAATTTTTTAAATTGAAAAATAGTATTGTTTGGTAGATTCGGTCAAGAACCAAAAGATTTTAACGAAATCCTAGCAATAATTTTGGAATTAGATCGAAAAAAATAAGGAAAAAAAAATATTGCCACCCACTGGGTGGAAAAAAAAAGGAAAAAAAAATATTGCCATACACTACATTTTGAGTTCTACTTCCCTTCCTTCATTGAATTTCCAAAAATTTGAAATTAATTTCTGTTGTTGAATTCATGATTACAAGCCGATTAAATTAAATCATCTTACTTGATTAAATTTATTTGAATCCAGTTAATTTCTATTTTACCATGTATTATTAAAAAGACGCATTCGATACAAACTAACGTCGTTTTCGATTGATTTTTCCCCCCTTTATGAAAAGCAATCGCAATTTTGGCGTCTAAAAAATTCGTTTGGAAAGCATTGGACGCTTGCAGGTCCGCCAACTGTTGCCTGTCAACATGTTGACTAAAACAATATAATGTTTTCTGAATTCCTTCGATTTATCGAAAAGGTCATGGGGAACATGATAGATCGAAGATCTGAAAGCGCCCATTATTGACATTAATTTAATGATATTTGTAAACCAACATAATAACCAAAATAAAGGCGGGGGAGGGGGGTTAAAACGGTCAAGGGGAGATTTTTAAAAAGTGCTCTCGAGCAAACATTTTTTGCCCTCAGAACAACGTTTTTTCTTCAATAGATCAAATTAAAAGCAAAAAAAGGAATTTTTTGTCCTTTAGAGTACTTTTTTTGATTCAATCGAAAACGACATCAAAAGTATCACAGAGCGAAACAAAATAAAATTCAGCCTTCGAATATTTCGTTTGAATCAAGTTGCCCGGGTGGTCGATCAAATTACCAGGGTAATCGAGTACTCGAAAAAGCCCAAAATAGCCAAGTAGCCGAGTATTTGATAATCAATATTGGGTACCTTTGCAAAGCCCAATATTCATGCCAAGAAAGTGTTGTTGTGTGTCTGGTTTAAACTGGTCAACGGCTGAACGCTATCAAGCTCAACTGAACAAAAGCTGATGCATGGATTAATATGACGTATAAAATCATTGTGTTTTTGATGACCATTGCATGTTCGGCATATTCGATGGCTTCGATTTCGTTAGCGTAGAGTAAGGTTTTGATTTCTGTCACTAGACGTCCAATTTCGTCTTTGTCTAATAAGTTGGAATTGATTATCCCACCTTTAGCAAGTTGCGTAGCTCTTACAATTTCTTTTACTTCTTCTTTAACTATTTGTAGTCGATTGAACATCATTTGTTGAAAAACCTCGTTTGTATGATCATCCAGATGTAGCAATATTTCGTTATGTTGATCGAGAAGCTTTTGAATCTTGTTCGTTATGGCAGTGTTTATTCTATACTGCTCGTTGTTGTTCTCAATGATCCGGTCCTTACTTTTCAGAATCTCGTCCCAATCAGTTGCATCTGGAGAGCCGGCGATACACTTCCAAGCAGAGCCAATCCAGTTGCTCGTTTCGCCCTCGAAGGTTGACCTTGAAGTTCTTCCAGTAGTTTTTCTGTGTCATTGATTTGGTATGTTAGTTGAGATTTCATGATGTTTGTTGAATCGATTCCTTTTAATTCCGATTTGATGTTTGCCAATATTTCCACATAATTCTGCAGGTCAATCTGATGTATGATCTTGAAGTTCCCGCTTATTATATTTCCATTTCCTTGTTTTACAGACACTATTGGAGTGTCATACTTGTGTATGCTCAAAAATGTCGTTATTGTCCATAGACATGAGCTGAAAAGATATACGTGAAGTGATTTAAGTTGGTGAGTTTTTGATATGAGTTTTATAAATTATTTTTCCCGAGACTGTGGTCACGGTGACTCTATTATCCTTCGCCAAGATTTCTTTTTCGAAATTTAGGTTAAGTTTTTTCCTGAATTTGTTTAACTGCTCCAACCTCGTATGTTCTTGGCACGTTCTTTTCAAGTTCTCTCTTTGTAATTTAAGCCTCTGATTATTTCTGATCCTTTGTATTTATTACATTTTCATTTACTTTCTCCTTGCAGTTTAATAAATTTTGATAATTGACCCGTTGTGTCCGTCCAAAAAATATGTCACTTGGCTTCCTTCCGGTGAAAGAGTGTATTGAGTTGTTATACCTATCAACCGCTATATTGACCAATTCTTTAGTCATGAAATCCTTGTATTCATTTTGCAGACACCGGATTATTTCGATAATGGTGGAGTGAACCCTTTCCACTGTTCCGTTTACTTCTCTTTTTTGTGTAGGGGTTAAGTAAATTTGAATCCCTACTGTTCTTAGGTAATCCGCAATCAAGGGGCTGATGAAGCTTGCTTCGTTGTCCATAACCATTATTCTGGGTGTTGTGAAATAATGCAGGATTTTGATAATTTTGTCTCTCATATGTACTGATGTTCTGTCCGTTCTTATTCTTTTGTTCGTTATTGTATATCCTAGGAATTCGGGCTCCTCTTTTAAAAATTCGGTCTTGTCTAAATTGACTCGGAGATTGGCTTTCCATAGTCTGTCTAGCATTTTGTTGACATTTTTCAGTTGTTCTTCTTGGTTTTCTCCTCCAAATATGATAATATCATCGACGTATACATAACATATTTTGCCGATGTATTCCTTTAAGACGTCGTCGATTATCATCTGAAAAATCGCGTTTTTCAGTCCAAGCGGTAGTCTGGTGAATTCGTATTTCCCGTTCATTGTCGAGAATGCCGTCTTAGGTATATCCTTCTCCATCATCTTAATGTTGTGGAATCCGGATGTAAGGTCTATCGTTGTGAAGAATTTGGAGTTTCCTACATTTGCGATGGTATTAGGATATGTCTGGTATTGGATAGGTGTCCGAGACGGTAACTGTGTTTAATCTTTTATAATCTATGACCATTCGATACTTTTTTACTCCCGATGCATCCATTTTCTTCTCTATAATCCAAATGGGTGAATTATAAGGACTTTTTGATGGTCTTATAATGTCGTCATTGAGTAGTTGTTTTATTTGTTGGTCCACTTCGGCCCTCATGTTGATCGGGTATGGATATGATTTGGTGTAGATCGGGTCATTGGTAGTAGTTTTGATCTCCGCCCTCACGTTCGTTTCAATAGTCGGTTGGTCTCCAATGGCTCCGAAGAGTGTTAGATATTTATTTATTATGGTTTTTAATTTTAGCTTTGTTTCTTCGTCCAAATGGTTGTCTCTCATTTCAATGTTGTTGACTTGGGTTGAAATTTTCTCTTTCAATGGGATGTCGATGCCTGGAGAGATGGTTAAGATATTTTGTCTCCTGTCTATCATCGCCTCATCTTTTTTTAAGGTATCATCCCCAATTATACCGTCGAATGAAGTTAGGTTCGGTAATATAAAGAAGCCGACTTGCATATTAAATCCAAATTTTTTGAATATAGGTGCGGTTATTTTCTGTTTTATTTGTATATCACCTCTAGCTGATTTAACGGAGACTGATTTATTTACGGGCTGAGCACCCTTAGCGAGTTCCTTTTTTACAAAGTTTTTATTTTCGCCCGTGTCTATGAGGAACTTTAATATTTTATTATTGCGGCACTGGTATTCTATGTAAGGTAGGCTAGAGAGGCCTCCTCTATAAAATTTATTTCATCGTTTACATCTGAGTCTCCTTTCCCGTTGTCGTCGTAATTTCTAATATATTCTTCATACGGGTTTTCGTCGTTTTCCTGTTCCAGGTGAAATACTCTTTGATGTTTCTGAGCTTTTTCATTGATATCCGACTTTTGTTCTCTCTTGAAGGTTGGGTTCGGATAATTATTTGGTCGATTCATGTAATCGACCTTCCTGGTTTTTATAGATTCGTCCACCTCCATCGGTGTTGGTGGTTTTGGATATTGCGACCTTTGGTACAAAGTAATTTTGTTGTTGCTGGTATGGTTGTTGATATTGCTGTTGTTGGTATGGTTGTTGCTGATATGGTTGTTACTGGTTTGGTTGTTAATACTGCATACTGTGCCCCATATTTCTCTGTTGCAGCGATATTCTTGGTAGCGGTATCGGCTTCGTGTATTGTTGAACTCTATTCGCATTGATTTGGTTTACGGGGATCGTGATTGAATTGTTAAAATTCCTATTGTGTATTGGCATACTCCGAAAATTGATATTTTGTATCTCCAGACATGATGAATACGCCTCTGGGAGATTCGTCGGTCTCTGAATAGTTACCATTCTTAATATATCCCCAGTTAAACCTCTAACGAAGACATCCAATGCCCGATTCCTCTATGTGTCTATCAGCACTGTCATGGTGTCTGCATTGTAGTTTTCAGTTTTAACTTTGTTGATAATGAGGGATAGACATATGGTTTACAGTTGCGTAAAATTCGTTGATACTTTTCTTTCCCTGAGTTAGGCTGCCCAATTGATATTCGAGTGTCCTCACATCTCTTTTGTCGGCATAATGTAACGATAAACATCCTTTTATCGCACTCCAATTTTCGTCGAAAATGTTATTTGATAAGAGAGCTGCGTCTGCCGTTCCTCTTATTTTCTGTCTTATACTTTGTAATATGGCTCTATATACAGGTTTATCCTTCACTATTTCGTAGTCTTTTAGGATACTTTCTACACTGTATATCCATGACACATAATGTGATGGATTTCCGTACGTAGTCTGGTAGTTTGCCGATGTCTTTAAGCTCCTGTTCTGTTCTGGGCGCCACGTGTGTTGTATTGTTTGGTGTGTTGTTTCCACTTGATTTTCTAACTGGCCGATTCTTCTTTCCAACTTTTTATTTAATTCGATTTGGGCGTTGAGTGCCCCGTCAACTGTCTTATTGCTGCTTGAATTTCTTCCATTTTTACACTCTTTGCAATTTTGTTTTTAAATAAGTTTTGAATTTCGAATGACTATTTATTAGTTTATTATTATCATATGTTTTATTATTACTTGAATATATTATTCTTTATAAATTTTCACTTTTTCTGTATTAATTTGTTAATTGATTATAAAATTTTCATTTTTTTTGTATTCATTATTATGCGTTTTTATTACGATTTTATTACTTGTACTTATAAGATTATTATTTTCAATATTTTTGAGGAATTTCTCCTGGGTAATTCTTGATCTGAGGATTAGAGTTTCCTCAGAGGTTTTTTAAGTGCACTCCGGGTGTTGTACACTTGATCAACTACTTTTGTCCGGATGATCCGTAATTTCCTTTTTAGCTGCTAGCGTTTATGCTTGCTGGCGGCCTACTACGGTACGATATTCACTCACGGTAGTGTGTAATAAAATTGGCTATGCTCTCGTGGGTATAGCTATATTTTATTACGTTCGCAGACAAAATTCCTAAGTTCTCGTGGGATTAGTTGTCTTTTGCCTGTTATTATGTTCTCACGGTAATATTAACTTGAACTTTTACACTATTCACTTTCACTTAGCTCACTGTTTCGGCGCCAGTTAAGATTAATAATTCCTTAATCTTTAAAAAAAAATGTTTTTTTTTGGGCTATGTCCGTTTTATTCTAAATCATTCTTAAAACTAATTATATTTTTACAATTTTTCAATTACAAAAAGTTCTATATTGCGAAAATGCTGATTAAAGAAGTTTTATGGAAATTTACAGAAATTATATTTATGTGAAAACAAATGAAATTTGATTGTCAGGAATTTTACTTCTACGCAAAATATGTCTTAACTTATATATATATATATATATATATACGAGGGCGGATTGAAAATGAAGCTACCTAGCGCTAGATGGCAGCACAAACACAACATTTTTTGTTTTTTAGAAATTGCGATCTGTCAAACGTCAGCTGTTAAAATTTCACCCAAATTCATCGATTAGTTTATTGGTTGTAGTCGTTTGAAGTAAGCAACTTTTGTGTTTCTTGAAAAATGGGAAAAAACGAATTTCGTGCAGTGATTAAACACTATTATTTGAAAGGGAAAACGGCGAAAGAGACAAAAGAAAAGCTCGATAAACATTACGGTGAGTCTGCTCCGTCAGATTACATGGTAAAATATTGGATTGCTGAATTTAAACGCGGCCGAAGAAGCACTGCAACAATACCATCAAAAGGAAGGCCAAAAGAGGTGGTTACTGAAGAAAATATCAAGAAAATCCTCGATATCGTTATGAATGATCGCCGAGTCAAGTTGCGTGAGATTGTTGAAATGGTAAACATATCATATGAACGTGTGTTCAACATTTTGCATGAACATTTGCATATGAAAAAGCTATCGGCAAGATGGGTGCCGCGTTTGCTCAGTGTCGAACAAAAACGAGTTCGACAGACCACTTCACAGCGGTGTTTGGACATGATAAAGCGTAATCCTGTTGATTTTTGGCGTCGATTAATTACTGTTGATGAAATGTGGGTCCACCACTACACACCTGAAACCAAAAATCAATCGAAACAATGGGTGGAAGCTGGTGGAAGTGCTCCGAAGAAGGCAAAGGCAGTGAAATCGGCTGGCAAGGTTATGGCCACTATATTTTGGGATGCACATGGAATATTGCTCATCGATTATCTTGAAAAAGGATCCACAATCACAGGAAAGTATTATCGTGCATTATTGGATCAATTGGTTGATGCAATCAAGGAAAAACGACCACATTTAAAGAAGAAAAAAGTGCTCTTTCTTCAAGACAAGGCATCGGTTCACACAGCATTAGATACGATGCTAAAATTACTTGAAATGCACTTTGAATTGGTTGATCATCCACCTTATAGTCCAGATTTAGCTCCTAGTGACTTTTTCCTGTTTCCAAACTTGAAAAAAATGGCTCGCAGGACAAAGATTCATCTCAAACGAAGAAGTGATTATCGAAACTAACGCGTATTTTGAGGGGTTCCCGAAATCGTATTATTCAGATGGTATAAAAAAGTTGGAATATCGTCTTACTAAGTGTATCGAATTAAATAGAGACTATGTTGAGAAATAAATGGTTTTTGGCAAAAAAAAATTTTGTTTTCCTACTTAGGTAGCTTCATTTTCAATCCGCCCTCGTATATATATATATATATATATATATATATATATATATATATATATATATATATATATATATATATATACATATGTATATATATATATATATATATATATATATATATATATATATATATATATATATCGATAAATCTAGACGGTAGACAAGTGGTTGAAAAGTTTAGTTCAACTTCGTGTAAGTTGGATGAGCGTGAGTTTTTGAATTCTTATGTCGATGTTATAAATTTCTTAAATGTGGAACCGCACATTAATACAAACAGCTTAAGAATTGCTCATTTTAATGCTAGAAGTCTCAGAAATAAACTTCGGAGCTAACAGCTAAAGCTTTTCTAAAAAACCAGACATCATAGTGGTTGGCGAAACATGGTTAAGTGAATCGGAAATTACATTTTTTAATATAAGTGGTTATGTGTAGTTCCACAGTACTCGTCAAAAAAGATTGGTGGTGGAGTTTGTGTTTTTATAAATGAAAGATTTGCTACACAATACTTGCTTCGAAGATTCCAACTTCTTGGTAATTAAACGGTTAAGGAAAGAAAGAAAAAATTGTTTATTAGGTTACATGATATTTCGTATTCTGATCATCGAATGATTCTAGTGGACATACCAACTGCTAACTGCGTTCATACAACTAATAATATTACAGCGGCATTCGTCATATTAAATCATAACGAAATTAGGAAATGCTTTTCTTCAACTAACGAATTTCCAAACACATTTGAAAGCTTAATTGAAACAATAAAATCCATTATAACTTGTATTATGTAATTTGGAAATACAGTGTAAGGTAAAAAGTCAAAAGACATGGTTCAACAAACAACTTTTAAAATTAATTAAAAATCATGATAAGGTGTATGTTCTGAACAACTTAGGCAGCTCAGAAATAATTGCACCTCTATGGTCAAACCTCTAAAAATAAAATTCTATTCCAATAAAATTACTGAAAATAATGGAGACCCCAAGAAGAATTGGGACTTAAATAATTCACTTATTTGTAATAAACCTACACGGTTTCCAATGTTATCAAGCTTTACCCTTTGTTGTGATAGTCATTTAACATCTGACCCCTTAATTGTGGCTAACTATCTGAACAAATATTTCATAAATATAAGCAAAGAAAACTTTTGGGCCTCTAATGCTTCCTAGAGCTTAACACTTCATTTTCAAACATTGTTCAATAATAACGTATCAGCTAAACTAAAGTTTAAGGAAACTACTATACAAGAAATTGATTTAAACATAAGTTCTCTCAATACAAATTCAGCGGCTGGCTATGATAAAATTACAACAAAAATTTTACAATCATCTAAGACATATTTTATAACATGTTTTGCTCAAATTTTTGAGTATGTTATCAATAAACAGCTTGGACAGTTTTTTAGAGACCATCAAATAATAAACAAAACTCAATTTGGTTTCATCAAAACCAGCAACACTCAAGCCGCAGTTGTTAACCTATGTAACTTAATTTATGATGGAATTGAGGACGGTCTGTTGATATACAGAAGGCATTTGATTGTGTTAACGATAATATTCTAATAACTAAGTTAAAGTCTTGTGTGATTATATGAGTAATTGTACACGGTTCATTACCATTGAAAATAAAACTAGCGAATTCCTTGATGTGATTAGTGGAATATCTCAAGGATCAATACTGGGCCCCGCGCTATTTAATTTTTGTATTAACAACATGCTCCAACTTAATTTGGTTGGCTCTTTACAATGTTATGCAAATGATGATGCAATTGTTTATCAAGCTGTGAGTGCTTATGACATAATTAAAAATATGTCCTATGATCTAACACTAATTTATAATTGGTTAGCAGCTAATTCTATGAATATTAATACTTCTAAAACTACTTGCTAACTTCATAAAAGTAAACTAAGTTAACTCCACTACGTACCTAGGTATTGTTATTGGTGCTAAGTTTAAGTGGGAGGGACACATATTAAAAGTAAAAAAAAAATATGCCCTGTTATATTTAGCTTAAGAAAAATTCAACATTTAATTAATGAAAGTAGCGCTTGGTTAATACATCATGCTTATATTAACTCTCACCTCTGCTACATGAATTTGATCTGGTATACAGCGACTAAGGAAAAATTAAAACAAAGCAATAAAATTCATAAAGAGCCTTCCCCGCTTGACACGCTCAAAAATGTATAAAGCCTTGTTTGTTGCCGCTAACTTTGATGTCTGATTTTGAAGTTTTAGATTTTGTTCACAAAATCAAGCTGGACTTGCTTAAGTGCAGCATAAACTTAAGATGTATATCGGATATCACATTCATACCTTACAAGATCAAATTCTTACGTTTATATCAAAGGCTTAAAGAAAAGTTTTGCCAGTAAAAATCTTTTTTACCGTGGATTTATGGAATATAACGAATTACCACGTGAGCTAAAACTGACTGATCAAATTATATTTATAACAAGTCTATTGATTTGAAATTTTTCATTTGTATTAAAATTTATTCATTGTATAATTAAGACTTATTGTAAATAAAATCAAAATACATGGAAGTAATGTAACAACACAAATTTTTAGAAATGAAAAATGTTTTATTTCAACACAGAAATTCAACTATTACCACCGTTAGCGATTATGATGCTTTTAAATGATTTTTCACGGACTAAATAAGCTACTTGATATTATCATGTGGGATAGCACCGCACACTTCTTACAATGCCGGCGTCAGCTCGACCGCAGATGCTGGAGTTGAGCCTCAGACTCGAACCTCCCTCTTTAGGCTGGACTATTTAAATTAAACAATTTTATACTTATCGCTGCTCATTCGATGAAAAAAAAAACTGAGCTCTATTGTTCCAATAACGGTGATCGATGGCAAATCGAAACCACCCAGACAGGCCACTTTCGAATCAGATTGGTTTTATTGAGTCTTCAACTGACAATTCACCTAGTTTTCTCAGCTCTTACTGGGCATTAACGCCAATAATATGGATTGGCCAGTGGTTAATCCGAACATGAACCTCATTGAGCATTTAAGGGATAAACTAAAGATGAAAATTGGAGCTCTAGAACCCTGGTCAATGAACTCTCGCTGTGCTGTATGGCGATGTTAAGGAAGTGGAACACTTTCCCTCAAAAAAAAAATCCAAAAGCATATTAAAATCATATTGAAGAATTTTTCTATTTTTATTTTATTTTTTTTTTTTTTTTTCATTTTCCACTTTGACTTTTTTTTGCAAATTAATATGTTTTCTTCTCTTCCTGCGTGCAATCTTTTCTGAACCCAAATATTCCTTGTTTCAAAAATTTAGCATTTTTGGAGAAGTAATATTTTCGTTATTCAAACGTTATGTGAAATAGTTAAGCTCCATTTAAAATATCCCCTACCAAAAACCGAAATGCATGATGAGTTGATAATTTTGCGCGCAACTGTAAGAGGTGTGCTATGCTCGTTAAAAAATCGGTCACTCTAAAAGTTTTTTTTAAATGTTAATATCTTTCTTGATACTACCTATCTTCGTAAAACAGAAACAAAACTCTGGGCCATTTAAATCCCTTTCAGAAAATACTAGCGCATGTGTTAAAATACCGAAAATATACCGACTCACAGTGAAGAAACAATGGGCTGTTGGATTACTTGGTCACGACCACGTAAGCAAATATTTCCATTCGGATCTCGATACAATTTCTTGGATAATTCATAAGGACCTTGTAGCCAACTCATATTGCAATGGTGGTACTTAGCTTGCACTCAGGATAGAGAAAACTACCATTTGGCATCAGCAGATGTGTTTGGAAATTCTTTAACCACTATTATTCCACATTTATGTTTATTATTATTTTGTATGATAATTTACAAATTGTTTTTTGATTGCGAAAGATTTGTTGTCAAATAATTTTAAATTCAATGCTTTTAAGGTTAAGGTGAATAATCAAGCACATTTTTGAGTATTTTAATTTTTTTGGGATGAAACTAAAATAATGCGTTTTTAATACGAAAATTTCGGGCCAGCCCGAAACTTATTAAATTTAGCCGAGGCATAACCCTACAAAATATTTCGGGCTAACTTCACATACATTATTGTCTGCAAGGAAATTGAATCAGCTAGAATTTCGGGTTCCTATCTAAATTCTCTAGTTCATTTTCAAAGGTATTCGCATTTGAAAACTGTGTCTTACAGATGGTTAAAATGGTACTTAAAATGTGCAAATCGTTTATACAATACAATATTTTTTGTGAAAGAGATTTCAATAACCTTTAATTTGATTTTTGATTCAAGATTATGGGCTTCAAAAGATTCACATTAACAAAAAAAATTAGAGTGCTCAATTTTTTTTGTTATCGGTAGTGCAGTTGAAGGCATAAGCAGTTAATTTTAGAGATTTATTTTTTTTTAATTATCAATAAAACATGAACATTTTATAGGGCAATCCAGTTTAAATATTGGCCTGGGGTGAGTCAATAATACTCTTTACTACATTGATATGACAGAAATTCAGGTAATCTCATAGCCTTAGCGAGAGGATTGCGTTTTAAAGCATGACAAGACGCTACATTTATTGATGTAGTAAAAATTCCAAATGAATTGAATTTGTTACACTTGTTTTGTCAAAAGATGTCTCTGGGTGCCAATCTCACAATTTTGCGCGATTTTTTTGATCACACCATTCTGAAACAAAATTTAAAATCCAATTTTAACATTAATTATGGAATAATGAAAATATAATCTTGCTTTAAGACATTTGAGATTAAATACGTTTGTAATTATACACTGCGCGATACTTGATTACCCTCACTTGAAAATTTTCCATAAAACCTAAGATAATGCGCCTAATTATTTGAAATTTTTTCATCACCTTGGTTTCTATCTTATCTAACTTTCCAAGGACAAATACGCATACTTGCATGCAATGCGAAGTGGAAAATCCTCATTTCGATTATTTTACTTATTGAAACTGCGACACTTGATTACCCTCATCTGTGAAATTAAGTAATAAAACCCATTACGTTTTATTGTTTTGATATTTTTTCTTTATTTAATATTTAGTGTGTCCTCCATTGTTCCTTACAACATCATAAATTCTATTAGGCAAAGACCTATAAAGATTTTGTATTAATTTTATCGGTTCTTTCTCGGAAGCATCATAAAAAGCTGTCATTAGATCATTCCGGCATTCGTATTACCTTCCATTCAAATAAATTTGTCTCGATAGCCACCCCCAAAACTTCCACGTTATTGTCTTCAAACCACTGTTTTACTCGTGCAGCTGTGTGGATTGCTGCGTTATATTGCTGGAAAATTCAGCGTTGGCCTTCAAACAATTCGTCAAAATTGATTTTTTGTACTTCTAGGAGCTCGATGTAGCTTTGCGAATTTTGTCGGCCCTCCAGGACAACCAAATCAATAGCACCATGAAAAGAAATTGCTGCCCACACCATGATGGAACCAACACTGGTGTGGTGGCGGAACAAAAATAGCTCAGATTTCCTCAAATCATGGAAGTAATGTCTAAAACCATCTGGTCCATTTAAGTTAAAATTTTTCTCGTCCGAAAAAATAGCCTGGAACCATTCTTCCTTCCAATGCAGATGTCCACGGCAATATTCCAATCGAGCACTTCTATGTTAATGAAGCAAACGTGGTTTTTTCTTAAGTTTTTGTCGCCGGAGATGTGAACACTTTTTTATTATACTCTGAACAGCACGGATACTGGCTGAATCTCCAATTTTCTGCTTTACTTTTTTTTGCAGATTGCATCGAATTCGAAGCTTCGCGCAAAATAGCTCTATGTTCCCATTCTGTTGCCACCCTTGCTGTGCGACCTCTTCGATTTTTTCCGTTATTTTCTGGATCTTTGAGATAGTTATTGATAGTCCAAGAATTATGACCAATTTTTTTGGAAATCGCACGAATGGAATAATTTTCTTGTTTAAGCGCCAGATTTTTTTCCAATTTCTACCTTTGTTAGGGTTTTTCCACGACCAATTTTCACCACTATGAACTGCAGCCGGTAATAAACTTAATAAATTAATGGTAAACTATTAAACTGAACACAACTAAATTTATTCACACGCACCTTATGCCATCGACGCCAAAAACAAAGTGATGAGGGTAATCAAGTGTCGCAGTTTAAATAAGTAAAATAATCGAAATGGGGATTTTCCACTTCGCATTACATGCAAGTATGAGTATTAGTCCTTAAAAAGTTAGATAAGATAGAAACCAAGGTGATGAAACAATTTCAAATAATTAGGCGCATTATCTTAAGTTTTATGAAAAATTTTCAAGTGAGGGTAATCAAGTGTCGCGGAGTGTATTTCGATATAAATTTGTGTGAATTTAATTTAATATATAAAAAACCGGTCAACACATGTTTTAAATTTACTCAGCTCTTCGTGTTATATAGCGTTGAATTTAAAGCATTGGATTCATTAAAAATGTATCTTCAAATAAAGTTTAAATCTATTACGTTCGCACCATAAAATGTTCATCAAGTTATTTAATAAGAATATTAAAAATGTTTTTTCTCGTATTGCATTAGCTGAGCTTAACTAATTGCATTAATTAGATGAACGAAATACTCTTCAATTGCTATAATTAAATTTAAATTTCCACTCTGGATTTTCAATACGCTCATATACCCAAACAAAAATAAAAACTTCGATACAAATGTTAATTCTTTATGATGTCCCATTTCTCCATTTGAAACAGGATGAGTACCATTTTATCAAGAAATTAAAAAAAAATAAAATAAAAAGGCGGCAGAAAAGTGGCAACAATTTAATGATGAGGGAAATCCATCTTAAATATTTTTTACTTTATTTTATTTAATGTTCCCGTGTACCCCACAATTGTATATACCGTTTAACCATCTATTCTATAGCACATTTCGAATCAACTGTGTGTACATAATAATCACAAATATATATCCTCTACATATTTTGTATATGTATGTATGTATGTACTACATAATAATTTTCCCAAACAAAAACAGAAATGAAAATTCCAATTTTTCCATCTTTTTGTGTTGTACATAATATTGTATTTATAAAAGCATAACATCTATGTATTAAAATTTTCTCTTCTCATTATGAATATAAAAAAAAAATTCCGAAATAGTGTTCGAAAAATTTCATGTCTACACCCGAACGTCAAAAAACAAGTTTTTACTCAAGCGTAACATTTAAACGAAACAACGGAAAAATTAAAAATTTCCCGAATAATTTCGAAAAAAAAAAATGAAAAATTTCAAAAAAAAAAATTTCCAAAATAATTTGGCTCTGAAAACCCTGTGTTTGTGTTTGAATTTTATATAATTTATCCTTTAGTCCCATCCAATTCGAGATAGCAGTATAGCACACAAAATATCCACTCTCTGTTTTTGTTTTATATTTTCTCGTACCCATATATTCGTGTGTGGTGGGTTACTTATGTACAGTGTACAGTCAATGTTGTTCTTGTTTTTGTTATTATTTTCCAGTTTTTCGAAAAAAAAAGCAAAAAAAAAAAATATAAAAATTATCCTCATCCTACTGTGGCGTTACCCGACTCGACTGTCATTTTTATCATTTCAACCCAGTCACCCTTCCAACCATCATCAAATTCGCCCTCACACTCACAGTCGGTATTTTCACATTTTATACAATTTCTCATCCCTAGCGTCGATATAAATACATACATACATATATAAGTAAATGGGTGAAAGGGATGGTGGGGTGGTTTCTGTGCTGTGTGCTTTCCTTCTATAGCAAATAATTTTATATTTTTCGGTTTAGTCGTTTTCAATATACATCTACAACTCAGTTTCGTATATAGGAATAAAAAAAAAAATTGTTGATGGAAATTATTTACACTTTAAACAGAATAAGAAGAAAATTTAGATTTTCTTATGTACATACACAAACACAACATTCAATAATGTATACTATATAATAGAAATGGGAATTAAAAATTATTTGAATTTTAATGCTAAGTCAGCTGAATAAGGGATTGTAATTAAAAATGAAATGACAAAAAATAAAAATCGGAAAATGATTGAAAAAAAAAAAAATGTCCTAGACATTTCCCGATTAAAACATTTAATTATTATTCAGACTTACCTTAGAAAAATTGGGTACATAAAGTAAACAAACATTTTTGTCCTCCAAACGTTGTTCATTCGATAAATTGCTTCGATCAATTTCAATTTCCTTGAATTCTTTTGGTTTTTCAGTCGTAAAACCTATATAGAGATAAATGGAAAATCACCAAATATTAATCTAAAATATTTTCATTTACTATCAAATTTATTTGTATACACACCTTTAGATTTAACCCAAAAACGAAATTTTGAACTATCCGGATTATTAACCTCCTGCCCCGTCAACGTTTTTATAATACGTTCTTGTTTTTTCTGCGTTATTGTTTTGGTTTTCGCTGAATCGCCATACGTTTGCAATACCCACGGTTGATACACCTTTAATCATAAAAAAAATAAAACAAAAAAAAATTAGTAAAGGGCATTAACCTTTTTAAGTTTTTATCTAATATGCTAAATTTAAGTAGTATTCTAATTTCTAAACTATTTAGTTTAGGGTGGTTTTTATACCTATTTGCTAATCTAAAAATAAAGGGTTTGAACAATAATACATAAAAAAAGGTTTCGTTTGTACCCACATTTTCAAATTTAAATTGAGAGACAAGTGAAAGGGTTAGAAAATTAATAGATAGAAAGATAGATACGGAAAAATTTTATCATTAAAATATTATAATCGAGAAACCGGTTTTCCTCTGTTTGAATGAAAAACGCGTTACATAATTTCCCCTTTTTATGTTATACACATGAATTGGTATACATAATAAAACGCAGACAGACTTCATCATACTCGTATATATGTTACATATTAAAATAAATTAGATTGATGATATGTGTGCTACTTTTATATATGTTAACCTACAAACTGACCTATAAGATGACCTACGATGAAAACCACCATGTATCGATGTCATTTCAATGAATGATTTTAATTAGCATAATCAGGAATATTTAAAGATTTTTTTCTGCAGATATAGGTTAAATACATAGGGAAACTTGATATTTTTTTGTTTACCTCGCAGCGAGAAAGTGAACAGATGGTACAGTTAAAATTATATAAGCTAAATACCTAAAACTATTTTCAGAATAATACAAGATGTATAGAACAACAGCTATTGCAAAGTTTAAAAGTTTTTGAAATTTATTATCCGCTTCTGCACAATTTTGTTTTTGTGTTACATAATTTATTTGGATTTATGAAACTGTTTATTCAAGGACGCTTTTTAAAGCTTATTCCAACTCTTCCTTCTATTTAAGTAAATTTAGTTAAATAATTCAAGTTATTTTAAGCCATATAATCATTAGTTCAAAACAAGTTAAACATTTCAGGAATTCCAACATATCGTTTAATCACAGAATTAATAAATTCTTATTGTATTTCCAAATTCCACCTAGCTTTTACTTAAAAGTAAAAACTACCTGAAAACATTTGTTTTAAGTTAATAAAGTCTTTACAATTTAAATCGAACTTTATTAATATACAATTTTTTTTTAATTTAACTAAGTTATCAATATTTTAACCATTCTGTCTTAGAAGAATAAAATATTGAAAAATGGTTCCTTGCAACCTTCAGTCCGAACAGTAATACAACGAAAAGCACAAAAACTATAACAACCATAAATTTAAACAAAACTTAAGCAAATTTGAAAATTAAAACACTTTATCGATATTAACCGTATATAAGAATTGCTCTATATAGAGTTTGCCACCCAGGGCATCCCTTATTCGGTTAATTTGGTAATCCGACGATTTTTAGGTATTCGAAAAAAGTTTCATTCATAAGGCCCTTAAACTTTATAAACTGGAACATTTTGTTTCAAACTCTTAAAACTTCAAACGGATTTTAAAATTTAGATAAACGAACTTTGATAGTTCAATTTACTAGGGGTATGTATTAAAAAATTAGATATTAATCTCCAAACATTTCAATTCGGATTGAAAAATTAAAATTACATATATAACGAAATGTATTATGAAGGAGACCTGATTGCGACTGTTGTAAAGTAAAAATTTTAAAAGTTTATCGGCGGAGATCAATTTTCGTTCCACATATGAAAAAATGGAATGTAAAAATGTTTTCATTTCGTTGATAACACGTGTTTTTGTTGTTTTCATTCTACAACAAACAACAATTTACATTTTAATGAATTTCAGATACAGTTCGCTAGATACAGTAATTGGTATAAATAATTGCTAAACTTTAATTTTATTTTTATTGAGGTTCCAAATTCCCAGAGAGGCTTAATTTTAAGTTTTAATAGTCTCATCATACGTCCAGTTGACGTTTGTTGATATTGGTCTGATAATTTTATTCGATTTAGAACGCGACTCACTTTAAATTCAAAAAAAATATTTTTTTTGAATTTATCAAAGCAACGTTACATTTTGTTGCAGTAAAAGGCAGTGGTGTACTTTTCATTGTTTTAAAAAGCGCAAGCAAATTTAAAATTATTAGGAAATGTAATACCCTAAACAGACTGTGGTTTAATAAATCCGATTTAGCTAAACTAGTTTAAGTATTATGCAAAATTAAAGGGATTAGCTAAAATCGAGGTTGACATACTGCGACTAATCTCGAAGAATTCACTAAATCGGTTTTATTAAATCGAAGTATGTCTATAGTATAAGCCTATTGAAAGAGCTAAATCTATTCGGCTTGCTTTTGCCTAAGATTTTTATTGTCATAGAAAATAGTGTCAAAACTAATACTCCTTAAATTCATAACTTTGGAGTACAGTTACAGGCCGAGACGAAGCAGATAAAACCTGAATAAAATGCATACCGTTATGTTTGAGAAGAAGAAATTTACAATCTTCTGCTCTTGAATTTCACAGGAAGTTATAATTATTATAATCCGCTATCCATATTTTAATTTCACCTGCTGGATCTACCTTTGGGTGTCGGTTATGTATCTCATAATTCAAGGTATTTCGAGTTACGCAAATTTTGACTTTGATATTCGATATTTAATGTGATTTTTCGAGGTTGTTCAAGATTTTCGATATTATTTGAGTTTAGTTTGAATTGAATTAAACGAAACAGGAAGACTTAGGTGAAATTCTCAAAATTACAGATTTTTAGAATAAAACTAGATTTCTTGGAATGTTCGAAATTATTCGACATCCCCAAGTTATTTTTTCCAAAAAAATGTAATTGTTCCTCTTGAATTGCTTAGTAGTTTAGTGATTCTAGAAATTTAATTTTATTCTGGAAAATTCCAAATTTCGAGATTATTCGAGTTTTCAGGAATATTTGAAATTTTCGGTAATTGGATTATTTTAAAATTCTAGGGTTTTTCGGATTTCTCGAGGTTATTCGTGTTATTCCCCCAAATTGTTTGAGATTATACTTCAAAATTATTCGAGTTTATTGAGATTTCGAGTTTAGGTGGTGTTACTCGCATGACGTTACAGATTATTGGAAAATATTGCAGATGGCTCCAGATTTTTCGATAATATTGAAAATTGTTCGATGTTTCACAGAAATAAATAATTTAACAGGGCCGCATGATCGTCCTCTGGGCATTTTTTTGTTAATCTGTTACACAGGTCAAGTATCAAGTTGCCCGATTCTCGATTCCGCCCTCTACAGAAAAATAAGACAGGAAAACCTAATTGTTGCTGGGACAAAAATTTTAAAAATAATTTGCTTTTTAATAATTGGTCATTTAAAAAGTAACCGACAAGATTTCGGTCGAGGAGACAAAAATAATCTTTTGCTCTTTAATTTTATTCTTACTTACATGCTCAATTGAAAATGCTTTTGCACCTATTTAAACGGCGAATATACACTGTCTCAAAAAATTGTCCGTACACCCGTCGGTTACAGAAACTTTGATAAAAAAAACAATTACAAATCTAACAAAAAATTCAGTTTTAACTTTTTTTAAACTCAAATTACATTTAACAACCTGCAAAATAATAATTATCATGATGGAAAATAATTTACTTTTACGTTTGATTTGATTTACTACATGTACATTTGCACTTTTGTCAAAATTAACACTATAGCACATTAACAATTTATTATTTGTTGCACTCTTATTTTCAACTAGCGGTAAATTACGAAAAAAAAAAAATTCCCTAAAAGTTATTTAGTCGTACTTTGTTCATGGCGAATGAAATATTGTCCAATTAATTAAAAATCAGTGATTTTTGTAACAATAATAGTGTAGAAATTAAAAAATTGATCTTTAAATTGGAGAGTGAAGGTAAAAGTTTATAGGAAATTCCCAAAATAACTAATCGCCCGCGATCTTCGATTCAAAATATCATCCACAACTCCAAAAAAAGGTCCGACATAAAAAAATATAAAACCGCTTGGAATATGCATTGGGATATGTGAGTGAGCCCGAAGAGTTTTGGGAAAATGTTATTCCCTCGAACGAAGCTAAATTTAACGTTTTTGGTTCAGAGTTATGGTGTGGCGGAAACCCAACACTGACCTTGAGTTAAACATAGTGGCGGAAGTATAATGGTTTGGAGAGCTTTTAACTGAAGGGGTGTAAGACATTTTACCTTCATTGAAACCATAATGAATCAGTTTAATTATTTGGATATTTGGAAGGATAATTTGTTAATAAGTGCTGAGAAAATGGGACATGGACAAGATAGCCGCTATGTACATGACAATGACCCGAAGCATTCCTCAAAACTGATCAAGGAATGGTTATTGTACAATGTAAAGTCAACACTTCCTCCAGATCTCAACCCCATTGATAATTTATGCCATTATTTGGAGCGAAATATCCGTAAACACCAAATTAGCGGTAAGCAACGATTGAAATGGTTCAGTGTGAAGGAATGGGCCAAAAGTCCCCCCCTCCCCCTATTCCGAAATAACTCGGAAGTTGGCTTTCTCAATGAAAAGAAGGTTACAAAGTGTCATTGCATGAATAGGTTACAACACCAAATATTAGACCTAACATTTCTACCAAATTCCCTCAACTTCTTTGTGTATACGGACAATTATTTGAGATCGTTTTAGGCGGTTTAAATAGTAAATAATATCAAACGTGAAAGTAAATTAATTTATATAATGATTATTATTATTTTAAGGTTCTTAAATGTAATTTGAGTTTTAAAAAAATACTATAAAAGCTGAATTTTTTGTTTGATTTGTAATTGTTTTTCTTATCAATGTTTTTACATGGACAATTTTTTGATCTATATGGACAATTTTTTGATACCGTGAATGTATGTAATTTATTGCATGTGGTAGTTTGATTAATGAAAATAAAACGAAAAATGTTGCTTAAATTTGTTGGTTATGAAAGAATTTGAGAAGTAAAGGACGAGACGGTTATATTGAATTTTGGGTAAGGAGATAATACAAAGCTCTTATTACCGATTGGATAATATTTCGCTGAAAAGGTTGATAGAGAAATTAATTAGAATTTCTTTAAGCATATGAAATTCGTTCATTCCATTTATGGATCAGCTGCTTTTCTACACAGTTGATAAAATATTGCTTATGTAATGCAAATTGCATTACATATAGGTCCAGTGCAAGGCTGTATTACAAAATAATACAAAGCTTACATTAAAAATTAGTTTCATACAATTTGCATTGATTTGTAATAGAGCAATTAGATTAAATTTTAGTGCAACATTCTATTACAATATAAAGCAAATTGTACAAGAATCGCCAATCAACTGCATTAAAATTTATCAAAGACTGCATTAATAAAATATTTTAGAAGTATTAAATTTTTAAGCAAGTTGCATTAAAAGCTCCGTAATTTTAGGGATTTTTTTTTGTTTTTCCGGGGTTTTTCTTTGTTTTTGGTGCCTTGAGTTGAGGTTGAGGATAGAAACCTCACTGCTCTGTGAGATTTCTATCCTCAACATCAAAAAAGTAAAAAAAAACTTTTATGTTAATCTCATCTTCCAGTGGGCGGACTAGCCTAGTTCACTTTATGGTCGCCCAAGGTAATAACTTATAAATTATGAACTGAAAAGCTTACGTTGAAACATAATAGATATTTTCGAATCCGGAAAACTAAATTATTAAACATTTATTAAGCTACTTATATATCATGTAATCGGTTTGATTTAGTGAATTTTATACCAGTAATCCAAAACTCGTGCATGATCTTATTATTCATATATACTATACATTTAAGTCCGCTTGTTTTAGCGAATTTTATGTTAGTATAATTTTTCAGTTTGAGCAGGTTGCTTTAAAATGTTTAATTGTAATATGGGTTTACACATTATTGTTTATTGGGTTAAAATATGGGTTTTGTTAGGAAGATGCGTATGGGAGTAGAAGCTGTCAAATATATAAAGAGAACACATGTAATTCTAGAGACGTACAAAATAAAATCATAAAAGAACTAAATTGGAATCTGTTTTATTTAAATATAATAAACATACTACATGGTGTCAGATGTGTGCTTTTAATTATTGAGTTAAATTATTGAAAAATATAAAAAGATTATACGAATAAAGATGGATAAAAACTTAAATAAAGTGCAACCATTAAATGATGGGTCAACGTGGCAATGTTCTTGGTGTTGAAGAATAGTCACATGAACTAAATCTACTAGAACTGCCATCAGGGTCAGGTGAGTCCGGTTTTGATACAAATAACCAAGAGGAGCTTTATGATAGTTTGGTTTGTGTTGGTGCTATTAAATCAGCTAAACTTAGTTGGTATAAAGATATTATGCTAAAGGGAATAAAAGATAAATTCAAAATAGACACAGGTGCTGAGTGCAATATTTTACCTAAAAGTAACACAGCGGGAACAAATATAGTTATACAAATTTATCAAAAACGAACGACATTGGTTGCTTACGGAAATTATAAAATTCAATGCAATGAGAAGGTCAAACTGTGTAGTGAAATTGATGGTAAAAAACCAATTCTAGAGTTTATTGTAATAGAAGGGAAGTTACAACCCTTGCTAGGGTTGGATGGCTGTATCAAATTAGGAATTATAAAGGAAATTAATTTAGTTCAAGAAGATGTACCACTTCCACCACATAATAAGTGTGAGTTAATAAAAACGTATAAGGATATTTTTGAGGGATTGGGTAAAATTCCAGGAGTATATAGGATTAAAATTAAAGACAATGCTGTTCCAATCATTAAATATAGAAAACGAGTTCCATTTTCTCTACATGACAAACTAAAGAGCAAACTAGATGAAGTTGTAAAGCAGAGCATAATTTTACCGGTTGAACATCCAACCAAATGGGTTAATAATCTAGTAATAATTGAAAAATCAAATAGAGATTTGAGACTTTGTCTAAATCCTGTATCACTTAATAAATACGTGGAGAGAAAGCATTACATGATACCAACAGTGGATGACATTCTTGCCAAACTTAGTGGTAAATCAATTTTTTCTGTAATTGATATGAAAGATGGATTTTGGCAGATACAGCTGGATAGGAGTAGTGCAGATTTATGTATGTTCAGTTCAACATTTGGTCGATTTCAATTCAACCGGCTTCCGTTTGGACTAAATAGTGTACCAGAAGCTTTTCACCGAAGATGTGTAGAAATATTTGGATCTATTCCTGGTGTTTAAGTTTACTTTGATGATTTAATCATTGTTGGAAAGAATGTGGTGGATCATGATAACATATTAAAACACAGGTTATTTTTTTGGGCCATGTTATTTCCAAAGATTTTGTTCGGCCTGACAACCAACATATTATCGCAATAAAACAAATGGAAGTCCCGAAAGATCGGAAAGTTGTGCTGAAATTGCTTGGTGTTATTAAATTTGTAGCCAGATTCATTCCGAATCTGTCAGATAAGACAGCTAATTTGATAAATTTGGCAAAAAATATCGTGATTTTTGATTGGAAATAAAATCACAAGAAGGAATTTGATCAAATTAAAGAAGTTTTAAGTAGTCAACCAGTATTAAAGCAATTTGATCCTAGTAAACCATGTGTGTTGCAGGCTGATGCATCAAACAATGGACTTGGGGCGGTATTATTACAAAACGGACATCCTGTTACTTATGCGCCACGCAGTTTAACTCCTACACAGAAGTACTATTCGCAGCTTGAGAAGGAACTCCTGGCAATTGTTTTTGGTACAGAAAAGTTTCAACAATATATTTATGGCAAATACATAACAATACAAACTGATCATAAACCGATTGTAACAATAGTTAAACAAAATTTGGACAAGCCAACAATTAGAGTGCAGAGGATGTTATTAAAACTCATGAGATACAATTTTAGTGTCCGTTATGTTCCTGGGAGGGAGATGTATATTGCTGATACATTATCAAGAGCCAGTTTGCCTCATATAAGCTCAGATGATACAGAAATGAATTACAACATAAACCACATTGTAGATAGTGTCTGTATATCTAAACAAAATAAATTATTATTTACAAATGAAAATGAAGAAAGATGAAGTTCTTTGTCGAGTGAGACTTTATTTGTTAAATGGATGGCCTAAAAATCAACGAAACTTAAATGGAAGTTTAAAACAATACTATAAACTCAGACATGAATTAACTGTAGTGGATGGATTTTTATTTCTGGGCAACAAAATGATACATAATTCCAAATTCATTGCGAATAAAGATTTTAAATGAACTTCAGATGCCTCATCTAGGCATTACAAAAATGAAATTGAAAGCGCGGGAACTCTATTACTGGCCAAAAATGTCCAAAGATATACAATATTTTGTAGAAAAATGCAAGTTGTGTCAAGTATTTTCAAAGTCTCTACAAAAGAAACCATTGAAATGCTATGAACTGCCCAGTTTCCCGTGGGAACGGGTGTCGTTAGATATATTTGAATATGGTGGCCTGAGCTACTTGTTGTTGGTAGATTCTTACTCTAATTGGATAGAGATTAGTCCATTAAATAACAAATCAATTGATGAAATTATCAGAGTGTTAATGGAGATATTTGTTTCAGTTGGATTTCCATGTAAAATACTTTCTGATAACAATCCGTTTTGCAGTTGGAAGCTTAAGGAATTTGCTGAAAAATTTAATATTGAACTTAAATTTTTGAGTCCTTACCATTCTCAAAGTAATGGTCTAGCCGAAAAATCCTTGGGAATTGTGAAACAAACAATGAGAAAATTGAATGGATGTCAATCATTGAATGAAATTAAGTTAGCTTTACTGGAATACAAAAATTCGCCGCTATCAACATTAGGACTATCACCTGCTCAATTGTTTTTGGAAAGAGTGATTAAAACTAGAGCAATTGTACCACAAACTAAAAATCTTATTCCACGATTTATTGATCCAGATCCATCCAGAAAAAATTGTCAGTGTGGGTCATATTATTAACCTGTAACACTAATATATCTGCGGATGTAACTTTTAGTTCGGTTCTTTTAGCAAAATGAAAATAAATTTTCAAATTTTAAATGATTGCTCTTTGGTTTACATGCCAAGTCGCTATATATTTTTGAAAATTCTCAGTTGACCGTGATATTTAATTTTCAAGAAGAACTATACGAGTCTATCAGCAGTTAATTGTACAACCATCATTGTGTTAATTATTTCAAAAGAAATTATTACCAACTCTACAAACAACTGTTATTGCGGGTTGTTATTAAATTTCTTGCTACCCATAAACCGATTTATCAAATTTTTCGAGTTTAGTCACAGTAAGTCAACCTCAATTTTCCATAATCGCTTTGTTTTACATAGAGTACTTGAACGAGTTTAGTTAAATCGAATCCATTAAATCGAAGTCTGTCTACGGTACTAGGGAAAGTGATAATTTACTTTGAATGAATAATGATTCGACTACAACAAAACATTCACAACTTCTAATTAAGCAAAATGGAGTCCCGTACCTTAAAACACACATACAGTTCTACGTTTAAAGGTTGTGTCTCACAAACTGGCTCTTTCTTATTTAAACAAATTCTCAAATCATTTAAATATATTCTGTATAAAAAATATTTCTTGTCAATAACTGAAAATTTAAACAAATAATTTTATTTAATAACCAATAACTCTAGAGTCGTATGCTGGCCATAGTACAGTAAACAAATTTGATAAGAGATACGTTTATATCTCTGTACAAAAGTACATAATGTATAACATGGCCTTATGTAAATTACATACATTTTACGTGTAAAAACTTTGTAAATTACATAGTGTAATTTACTAGCCCAACTGTGCCGTCATCCGTGCGCAAAGCGTCCAATGCGTCTCTACTTTTAGTAAGTAAATAATTATTTTAAAAACCATAAAAAATTTTGAAAAATGCTCCATTTTCTATGAATGTTAAAATTTTAAAAAAATTTGTTGTATTTAAAAAACTTGTTTTTTTGATGTTTTTAGGAAAGTCGCTTCATTAATCTTCCAGATGCAGATCAAAGGAATTGTTTTGATCTTATAGATAGTTATTACTGATAGACGTACCACAAATGTTTTAAATTGTGAAAAATGTCGACTGTCTAAAATGTCTAAAAATTACCATAAAATTGAATGAGGTTTTCTTTCTTGGATTTTATGCGCTTCATAATTCTGGGTTTTAAAATTTCAGTATAATTTTTTTCGGAAAATGAAGAAAGGGTCACTTTCTGTACCTGCGTAGAATTTATTCAGGGGTGGGATGTTGTAACATCACTTTCGATTCGATTTCGACAGAGTTTTATCGTTTATTTCAAGAATAAAATTTTTTTTTACTTGGCTCTTCAATTAAGCTATGTTTGCTGCTTTCAAAGCTTCCTCGAATAAAACGACATTCTATTTCTACTTCCATTCCTCATTCTTTATCATCCAAATATTTAGTGTGCGATTTTTTATCGATGTGAAGAAAAGAAAAGTACATAATCTAGCTGAGATCGCAATACAAAATGCGTAATTAAAAAGCGAAAAAATTTACAATTTTACTCTTGAAATAAGAGACATAAAGGGAATACCTTCATATTCCCGAAGGAATCGAAAAGGAAGATCCCTTTAAATTTTTGTTAACTGCAACATGAAAACAAAAGGAATCTACATTTTCATGTCATCCTTGCGCGGAAAGGGGCGATGCTAAGCGGCTTTGGGGAGTTTTTTTATTTTAGTGTGTGAATAATTATTAAAAAACATACTCTAAGGTATAAAACGACTTAAAAAATATTTCAAAAATTTGTTATGTTTAAAAAACTTAACTTGTTGGGATTTTTGTTTTTTTTTAGGGGATTTTTTTATTCTGGCTAACGATACAACCCGATAAGCCAAAAAATCCCCAAAAAATTAATCCCAAAAAATAAAGTTTTTTAATTTTAACAAATTTTTGAAAAGTTATTTTAATTCGTTGTGTACCTTAGAGGATGGGGGCTGCAGCTCCTAAATCCCTGCTTTGACGATTTATTAGGATTCCAATATTAATAGAAATTAAAACCTTTCTCGAATTTTTTTTTTTTTTTTGTAATTATTCACATTCCAAAATAGACTAGAACTCCACAAAGCCGCTTAACATTGGAGCCTTTGCGCAGGGATGACAGGGAAACGCGATAATTTTTTTTTACGTCTCTGTTTCACAAACTCCTGAAAGCCACTTATCATTGATTCTCTCTTTTGTTATCAAATTGTAATTGATCGTATTTAATAAAAATCTTATGGGACATTCTGGCATTTTATAAGTGTTTTTCGAAATTTTTTGATTTTTTGAGATTTTTATTGTGAAGATTTTGAGGTGCTCCTCACTGTTTTGTGTTCTTTGTTGGGCTGTTTCTCAGTTCCCATAAGACAGATGTGAGGCGAATTTTACCGGTCTTGTTTAATGTTTTTATAACCTAATGAAAAACCGATAAAACGAAATTTAATTTAAACAGGTAAACACACACACACACACACACACACACACACACACACATACACAAAACCGACAAATGGGTTGTGATGCGATCATATAGCTTTTCCATCCCTATTCCTACTGCCTACGTGAGATTGGTTACGATAGAGGGAGTAGGAAACCCAGTACCGGCTAAAGGAAAGCAAACAGGCTCCCAACAATCGAGATCCAGCAACTGCAATGTTACAACGGTGGCGGACCTGGCTGATGTGACAGATATATTTACAAGCGATGTGAGAAGTAACGGTAAATCTGTGTATGGAGATGACACGCCCACTAACCCGTTAAAAAAGAGTGTCATGGCACAGAGATCTCCGAAGAAGGTAGCGACGACTAGTGCATTGGAGAGGTGTTTCTCATCGCCCTCTCTGGGAAGCAACAAGGCAGAAAGAAAGGAAATAACGCTATTGCATTTGTGAAACCGACAAATAACGTGCATGGCGAGATTAAGAGGATGGTAAGCACCATTAGCATGCTCTATGAATCAGCTTTCTCTAAGATGAACGTTGAGGAAAAAGAGTGCCAAACTTCACCAATTAGTAATAATTGGAAGGAAAGCTTACTCCGTCAACGAATTACAAACAGAAAACTGAACCCGAAAGAAGCTCCTAACCAAAGCACATCAGTCTGAGAATCCAGTACAAAAAAGTTATGCACTCCGGCCAAGCGTGATGAAGGCCGGCAAAATAAGAAAAGTAATATTAAGGCTGTTTCGCAAAGTGCTTCACGAAAGGACGTGCAAGCTCCTCGAATGCCGGAGATACTTACAAACAAGGAGGATGGAAACAAACATCAAAATACCACTGCACCACCTGTTTCGGATAATGCTAAAAGGACCGCCATGATTTCGAATCAATTAAATTCCGCCATGAATTCGAATCAATTAAACTAATTGACCCGCAAGAAGGATGGCAGATAGTGAAGCAGAAAAAAAGAACAAAAAGAAGAGCACGACCGCGAAAAAACGGGTTCGACCCGATGCGTTATTGATAAAGAAGAAGGACGAAATTTCATTTGCAGATCTGCTGCGAAAAGTTAAAGGGGACCCAACGCTAAATACGCTCGGTGAAAAGGTATCGAACATTCGTCAAACTCACAGCCGAGACCTACTTCTGGAGCTGCAGATTACGGGAGACCAGCCCCAAACCTCAAGGTTCCGTGAGGAGCTGGCGACAGCGATTGGTGAGAGTAAATCAGTAAAATGTTTGACTCAGGAAACATTATTGGTAATTAAAGTTATTGACGAGGTTACCACTTCTGAAGAGGTAAGAGAAGCTCTAGAGGCGCAGTTTGACGACATGAAAAGTGTTTGCACTGTTAAGTCATTGGCAAGGGCCTACAGAGCAACGTAGACAGCCGTTATTAGCATACCAAATAATATAGCTGAAAAAGTGCTAGAAGTAGGCAAAGTCAGAATCGGTTGGGTTTCATGTCGAATTAGAGAAAAAATACTGCTAATCAGATTCTTCAAGTGCCACGGGTATGGACATCGGTCCTGGAATAGTAGAAGTAGCGCCGATCGATCAAAACTCTGCAGGAGATGCGGTGAAGAAGGTCACTTCGCGAAGTCATGCCAGAAAGACTTAAAATGCGTGCTATGTGACGGAACGGCCAAAGACTGCAGTAAACACGTGACTGGTAGCTTTAGATGTCCGGCCTACCAGAAAGCGCTGCAAATAGAACAAAGGAAATGAAAGTCATCCAACTAAATCTAAACCACTGTGAGGTTGCCCAGGACATGCTGCTGCAATCTGTACAGGAAATGAAAGTGGATGTGGCAATTATGTGTGAACAGTTTAGGAATGGGGATAGGAGGAATTGGGTTTAAGATATATCAAATCGAACTGCTATCTGGGTTTACGGTAGCCATTTACTGCAACAAATTGGAGGGACTTCTGTATCCGGGTTTGTCAGAGCCAAAGTGAACGGCATTCATTTTTTTAGCTGCTATGCACCTCCTAGTACATCGATTGGAGAGTTTCAAACATTTCTCGATCGGTTAACGGATGACGCACAAAGCCACAGCCCATTGTTGATAGCCGGTGACTTCAATGCGTGGGAAATCGAGTGGGGAAGCAGAGAAACCAACAGCAGAGGTTCCGCGCTGCTAGAAGCGTTTGCATGTTTACCGGTCATGTTAGTAAATTCGGGGAATGCGCCTACCTTCTCTAGAAGTAACGCGAGCTCGATAATTGACCTGACGTTCATGAGCAACTGTCTTGTCGATATACTAATAGCATGGAGAGTGAGCAAAATATATACATACACATAGTGACCATCAAGCCATTGTATATGAGCTGACAGAGAGGCAACCTCGAAGGACTTTAGCTAGGAAACATAAGAAAGCAATGGGTTGGAAGTTGAAAGAGTTTGACGAGAACATATTTCATCTCATGATGGAGGATCCTGCCTTGTCTGGAACCGCAAATTATAAAACCGTTAATCTTATGAGACATATTACAAAAGCCTGTGATGCATCAATTCCCAGAAGAGTAGTGGATAACCGTAGAAAACCAGTCTTCTGGTGGAATGAAGAGATTTCGGAATTGCGTAAAAAATGTCTCGAGGCAAGGAGGCAATACCAGCGAGCCAGATCTCAAGGAAACTCCACTCTGCGACAACGATATTGTGAAGCTAGATCGAAGCTTAAACATGCCATCAAATTAAGTAAGCAAATGTGCTTCCGTGAATTGTGTGAGGAAGTTGACAGCGATCCTTGGGATAGACCTTACTTAACGGTAATGAAAAAATTTAAAAATAATCACACAACTGCCCCCACATGTCCGGTAATGTTGTTTGATATAGTAAGTCATCTGTTCCCGCAACAACCCGATTGTGTACTGGAAATATCAGAAAATGCGAAGGAAGAGGTCTTGAAAGCACTTTCCAGAGTGAGTAACAAAAAAGCCCCTGGTCCGGATAACGTTCCAAATATTGCGTTGAAGTCAGCAGTTAAAGCATGTCCAAACATTTTTACAGAGGTGCACAGTAGATGGTTAGTTGAGGGGATCTTCCTTACCAAATGAAAGGAGCAGAAACTAGTATTGTTGCCTAAAGGAGACAAGCCACCAGGAGAGCCATCCTCCTACCGCCCAATTTGTCTTTTGGACACTGCAGGTAAAATTTTGGAGAGAATTGTATGTGACCGGTTGCAAGAAGTTATAGCCAAAGCAGGAAACCTGGCAGAACACCAGTATGACTTTCGGAAGGCGTGCTCAACACTGGATGCGATAAAGTACGTTGTAGATACGGCGCAATAGGCGATATCCGGTTCTCGATGGCTGCTGAAAGGCAGTTGAAAAACGCATTCAATACGGCCAACTGGAGTTGCATATTTAATGCACTTACCCGGATGGAGGTACCGAAATACCTACTGAGAGTAGTTGCGAGCTACTTTGACCAAAAATTCCTGACGTATAACACCGATGAGGGAAAGAAAACGTACGAGGTGGAGTTCCAGGCTCTACGCTCTGGAATGTGATGTACGATGATATTCTTCGACTCGCCTTACCATGTGAAGCACGGATAGTTGGTTTTGCGGACGACTTGGCGATTGTGGTTGTCGCAAAACATAGAGGGGAGCTACAGGAGATTTGTAATAAGACCGTTATACTGATTCAGCAATGGTTATCGTCTGCTGGTCTGCAACTGGCAAAACATAACACGGAAGCTGTCCTTATTACTGGCAGGAAAATAATCGAAAGCATAACTTTGGAGACTGGTGCTCAACAAATAGTGAGTTTACCATACATCAGGTACCTAGGAGTAATGATTGATTCCAGATTGTCATATAAGGCACATCTCATTACCTCAAGCGAAAAAGCAAGTAGAGTTAACGCGGCGCTATCACGAATAATGCCGAATACAAAAGGGGCGCGGATGATTAGTAGGGTTCTGCTCGCCAACTTTGTTAATTCCATAATAATGTATGGAGCACAAATTTGGGCCAGTTCGTTAAAAAGGGAGACTGTTAAAGAAAGAGTTGCAGTAGTTCAAAGGCTAAGTGCTTTGAGTGTATTGTGCGCGTTTCGAACGGTGTCCGATGATGCTGCATGTGTCTTTGCAGGTATGCCACCAATAGATCTAGTGGTAAGGAGCGTCAAACAATATACTTGCGTCGTAAACAGTCAACTAAAATGGAGAACTACAGAGTTGCGCCGGCTGATACCATGAACCTATGGCAGAGACGATGGAATGAGTCGACTAAAGGCAGATTGACCCATCGCATAATTCCCTCGATAGAGATGTGGTTGAACAGGCAACACGGAGAATTGGACTATCACGCCGTAAGACAGCAAAATAAAATTCATCAAACAAAAATTGTTTTACAAATGCGAAGAAATTGTTACATTTGTGAGCGGACCCAAAAACTGTACATTTCAAGAAAATGAAATAATAGCTTTCCATGCTACATATGTAGTTTTTGATTCACCCGCACGGATTCTATAATCGGTCTGTATATGAGTTGGCCATCTTACAACCTCGATCCTTTTGAGCCATGAGACATTTACAAAACCATCTTGTGCAAAGCATATTCAGGATTTTATTCACATTTCCAAAAGTATCCGTTGGGTTTCGGGAATTTCCCGTCGAGAAAAATATTCAAGATTTTCCATCCCAAATCTCGAGAATTCTCGAAATACCTCGAGATTTTCCACCACGAATCTCGAGAAATGAAATTTTTACCATTTTAGGAAATCCCGAATCTCTAGAATTCTCGGGAAATACCCAACGCTAATTGGAACTTACTAAAAGTGTAAAACAATAATTTGAAGTTAAATAAAATATTAAAAAATATAAATGGTTTCTGTTCCCTTTTTATGTTTTCAATTCATCAATCATGTTTTGGTTTCAGATTTTTATTTTTTTAACCATATTGATGAGTAGCTAACTAAATAAAGCTGAAGTAAATCAGTTTTATCGGTTATCAAAACCATCTGTCACTGGGTTGTAGAAGCCGTTAGCGGGTGCTTTAAGCATGATTTAAAAATATTCCGCCAGCAATATCTGAACGTTGCCATGCCTCATATTCTTCCGGATTTCAGAATTGCGCAAGTGAATCAATGAATACTTTTATAGAAAGAAGAAAATAAATTGGCGAACTAGACCATGATTTGGGAAAATGTTTGGCGATTAACCGGAATTCCAAGACTTGAAGTTTTAGATGAAGTTAACGTCATTTTAATCGCATTATCAAGTGAAGCTAGCTGGAAGCTACAGTGGCGAGCATTTGCGAATTGGCATTTATATTGTAGAGATACATCGAGATATTGAAAACCTGACCGAAATGTTCCGTTATGATCCTATTGGTTGGTTGTATCACGAGCCAAATCACGATATTGCAGATCGAGGATTTACAACTCCAGTAGTGTGCACACCATAATAATCGAAAAGAAAGACGTTGAAGTTCTGTTCCCGTATAATGTAAATTGTATGGTTAATTTGTTTGACTAGACCCAAGATAATATTAATGCTAAAGCACAATTTTTAGATTATTTAATAATTGATAAATAAAAATACCATAATTAATTGTTTTTGCATGTACATATTTGAACAATTCCTTTCTCCCAGAAGTTATCCCTTAGATCCCATAATAAAAATAAATGAACTCACTAAGATCTTTCATCTTAGCATATGGCTCATTAGTGTACTTGGGTTAATAATTTTTTTTTAATAATATAATTTTTAACGATAAATAAAGTTTTTTAAGGGTGGCCGCACCTCGAATTCTCAACAATAAAAATCGACAGTAATAAGTTTTTTAATTATAACGAATTTTTGATGTATTAATTCATTTTATAACTAAGAGGACGGTGGCTGCCGCCCCAAACCTTGGTTTAGACGGTTTTTTTGAAATTCTAACATCAATTCTCATTCTAAATACGATCAACTATAGTTTGATAAAAAAATGATGCTACATAATTTCTTATCTCATTGGGCAGAGAGGACCAATGCTAAGACGCTTTGGGATGTTTCCTCTATTAGTAAGCTTCACGGTTTGAAAGCAGATTTATTTTTCCTGAAAGATTGCAGAAGAGAAAAGTGCTTCCTAGTTTTATAAATATTTCGTGTAAAGTGAAAAACAACTGGATAGAAAGGGTAACAGATGAAAGTAAAGGAAAGAGGTTTAATCTGGAAAGGAAATGTATCCATGCGAAATTAAGCGAAACGGAGTTACAAGTATAAAATTGTAAAATCTCTGAAGCAGAAGAATGTACATACATTACATGAAAGCCGATACAGGGAACTCATTACTTATTCTGGATAAAGATGTTATACGGTTTACTTAAGATCCACAAAAGCGGTCACAAAATGAAACCTATTGTTGGCAACATTAATGCACCATCATATAACGTAGCAAAATGACTAGTTTTCGAATTCACAAAATATGTTCCACCTGACGGATTGTACGTAAAAAATAGTTTTGAGTTTGTGGAAAAGATCAAGAACAGCCAACTGACGAACGATGAGCTTTTAATATAGTTTGATATTGTTTCATTGTATCCGAACGTACCAGTCCTAGAAGCAATGAAAGTAATAAATAATTGGCCGCAAAATCTAGAGATTTTAGAAGCGAAACGAATCCTATAATCACATTTAACCGAAATGTCTATAGAACGGAATGAGCTGCGGTACAACGGAGTTTTTTATAGTAAGTTAATTCATGGTACAAGTATGGGAAAACCGTTATCGTGTTTCATCTCAAATGTCTTCGTCGGTTACCTCGATATAAAATTAAAACAAACCAACAAACTACCAAAAGTTTGGTTTAGATATGTGGACGGCGTATTTGCGATAATGCAGAGAGGTGAAGTAGAACCAGCTTGAGAAATTCTCAACAGCCAATATGAGACCATCAAGTTTACGGTAGAACTAGAAATCAATCACAAGCTACCACTTTTAAATCTTTTATTAATGCGAACCAACGATGGAATCGAGATAGGTATTTACAGAACACCCACAAACAAAACCCGTTAAATTACTAATGATTGTCATACCTCAGTCAACATAAAAATACAGCCTGCTGCTGTCAATTCAAAATTACATTGCAGAAATAAACGGTTTTGTGGAAAATTTGGCCCATTGGTGCGGAAACATTAAAGGGCGATATGTAGACAAATGCTGTTATGAACCTGCAATAACGAACAAATTAAAATCATTATTCAAGAAACTTAGAAAACAATCTTGTATCAATACAAACGCTTTCGCGTGACCAACTATATATTGGTAAAACTAAACGGTCAATATATACCAGATTCAAAGAGCATAAGGTATATATTAAATATAACAGACCATCAAAATCTTCGATCGCCTATCACGCATTACAAAATAATCATCTCAACATATGTTTAAAATAACCAACTCGATGATTGGAAAAGCCTGTACATATGAAAACACAAAGAGAAAGTGATGAACGTTGAAGAAGAGTCGATCCCCTCCACGCTATTTGGATGTTGCCGCCAAAAATAATCAGTTGTGTTTCTATACATATAGTATATGTACGTATATACTTTGCAAATATCTGATTCACGATCACGAATCAATAATTAGCAAACAATTTCTCGTTTTACTCCCTTTATAATTGTATTGTACCTTTAATTGTTTTACAACCAAATTCATGATATATACTAAGTAGTAGGTTTCAAGTCCATACTCGTATATGTATAAAAAAAATAACTTTTTTGACTTTATTCTAGACTTTGTGTTTTAAACTTTATAAAGGTGGTTTTTGGTCTAGATCCTACATGTAAATAGTTTATTAAATTATTTTTTATTTAACAAAGTAAATTTAACTCTGTTTATATATGAACCAAATCCAAATCTGAGTTAACGGTACTTAAGAAGAAGAATTGCAACCTTATTCGAATACATGTTGAAATAGTTTGACGACGAGTTTATTGAACATTTTAGATGTTGAAAGGTTTTAGTAACACAAATAAAGTTAACTAAACCAATCACAACTGGCTGATACGATTTAATAAATACGATTTAGAGAATTTTTCTGGTACAGTCGCATTGTGTTATGCACAATTTTTGCTAATCACGTTTTATTTCTTATATAAAACTGTGCCGAATTTTTGTGTTTTTTAAATATTTTCAACGCGATTTCAAAAGCTTTTGTTATTTTTGTGACGAGAAGTTAAGCGAAATTGTTTGCCTTAAAAATGTTTTAAAAAACTCGGAAAATTCGGCACAATTTTATAAAGATTCATTAAATAAAATTTAATAAAACATAATTTGGTCTATAATTACCCACTAATAAAACAGTTTAAAATAAGAGACCATTAACCAGTGATTAAGAAATTTCTCATAAGGGTTTTATTCGTATCAAAACTCAGGAAAAGCGATTCCGGTTTGGTGACTGAGAACAAAAACTCATAAAAAAAAGTAAGAATATAACGTCAGTTTGATGCAATCAATAACAAATATGTTTTAAGTTTTAGAACCCAGAATGAAAATTTATAAACCTAAAATTATTGTGTTGGCTATCAAACTTATTAAAAAGAGATTAGTTGACCGAAAAGGGACTCACATACCACATTACAATTTTTCCAGTTTCCCAAATTAAATTATTTATTTGTAAAATAGGGCCTATACCAAAATATATCTTGCGTAATAAAATCTCAGCTGTTAATATACTAAATACATCATACAAATATGAAACACGGGTAGCAAAAGCAATGCATGAATTTTGTAAATAAATCTGTTGAAAAAATTTAAATCACCAAACACAATTTTCGGGTTTGTTATAACATTAATCTAATTCTAAATTCTAATTCTATTTTCTTCATCATTCTTCTTCTTTCGGGAACATAATGATAAATTCTCCAAACTCTTCTTACCAAATGACTGCGCTTGGAATTAAGAGAACGAAGATACCAACATTGCCCGAAGGGGTTATGTGGCTAAGTTGTAGCTGCTAGCTTACATTTAAGCCGAAATTATATAAAAATTTATTTATGTTTTGTACATGTTTTTGAATACTGACGCCTTATTGAAAATAGATTCATGCTCATCTGTCCCAAAATTTTAGTAAAGAAATAAATAAATCTCATGAATCTTTTCAATCTAGTCAAACTTACAAGCCTTATGAATCTTATAAAACTTTGACTAATCTTATGGTTTATCTACAAATTTCGGACCCTCCGCAACATTTTTTGGGTCCCTAAAAATGCCTCTTATACCTATAAACAAGTAAAGCTTCCAGTGTAAAACTTATTTCTTCCTATTGTCTAGTCTAGCATTAATTAAAAGTATCTGATTTTGAGAGTAGATGACACGAAACATCTTGCAACTCAATGCTCTGACGGTTTTTAAATATATCGATATAGCATCGCAAATTTCGAATATAATTTGAAAAATATAAAGAATTTCGAAATAATCTCAAAAATGTCGAATTTTCAAATTATCTCGAATATTCTTGAAAGTTCTTAAATATCGAATTATCCGTAACTTAATAAAATTGTATAAGCATAAAATATGTATTTGCAAAAATTGTCAATTTGTTTAAAGTTTGATAATTAATTTAAACAATTTGGGTTTTGACTTTACTTTTAGCGTTGAGCATTTTTCATATTGCTAGATTTTTGCTAAAATGTTTTATGTACTTGCAAAAAATCAAGAACTTTTAATCAAAGCTTTTTTAACCAAACCATTTTACTCAGAAATATGATTTTACAAAGGATGACGGACTTTTGCTTAAAGTTTAGAATATTTGTTCTGAAAGTTAATCATCAATCATCAAAAGCTTTAAATTTTAAGAATTTTTCAAACCGGAAGGTGGAACCGGAATGTTTTATGAGCAAAAAACATTTTGCAAGAAATTTCAAGAATTATTGTTTATAAGAGCTTTTAATTAGGAAAGCTTTTCAAAGCAAACCATTTTACTCAGAAATTCGATTTTACAAAGGGTAAAGGAATTTAGAGATGATTTAGTGTATTTGTTCTCAATGAAAATTATCAAGACCCTTTAGTCAAACCAAACCATTTTACTAGGAAACCTGTAATTATAATATAAGCTTTCGTTTATCAAAGCTTTTTGAATCAAATCATTTTACTCAGAAATTTGGTATTAAAAAGGGCGACGGAATTTTGAAATGAATTTAGAATATTTGTTTTCAATAAGGTTTAAGCTTGACAATTAATTCATACTTTTTGGGTTTGAACTTAACATTTTTGAGCTTTTTAATAATTTCAGGTTTTAAACAAAATGTTTGATGAGCATAAATTATGTGTTTGCAAGAATTGTCAAGACCTTTAGTTTTAAGAGTAACCCAAACAACTCATGCTACTCGTACAATATGTTACTTAATAAAGACGACAAAAGAATTTAATCATTTCTCATTCTAATTTGTGATAGAAATGGAACTTAGTGTCGATCAAGTTTAGCTAATTCGAATTTATTAAACCGCATTATGGCAACACTATTAGAAATGGTATGTATAGGCTTTAGAAATAACTTATAATATGTAGTTAACACAGAATTTAAGGATGAATCTTCTCTTACTTATAAAACGATGAAGAAAGACAATCAATCAATCAATCAATATACCCATAATGTTGCTAAAAAAAACAACCTATTAAGACAAACCCACGTAGGTTAAACAGACAGAGTAGAGTGCTCTTCGACAACATAATTTTGGTTACTCTGTGTGGTTCAATATGTTTTTGTCATTTTTAACTAACTTCCCCATAAGAATACTATAGAAAGTAAAAATGTGGCGCATATTTTAGTGCCCTGTTTATAAAAAAGCCTGTTTCTTATGGAATTTAATTATAAATCATTTTAACAATTCAAAATGTTACCTTCCTGACGTTATTAGAATATAACAGCAATAAATTCTTCTTTTAACTCTCAATTGTGTCGACAATTTTGTTTCTGTGTTGATAAACAAATCAGTGACTTTTAACCCGGTGCAAATAGGCTAAAGGATATTGGATTTGAAAATAGAAAGAGATGAATTTTTATATTCCCAACGTTTTAATGAACCTGAAAACAAGCCATTTTGCAATTTATAAGAATTCAAGTTCAAAAATTTGAAGCAAATTCTAGAGTGAAAGAGTTAAATTCAGCAGAAATTTAGTTTTTAATGCATATTTTTCCTGATTATGCTCATAATTTTGTCCAGAACCTGAACAAGAAGAACGGTTGGAATACCATTTGGCTGTGCAACATCTGTGGGCTTCTAAGTCTAATGAAGCTTTCTGGTTAACATTGCTTAATTATTAATTTTAGCTACAAGATAATAAGATATTGACACATACTTTGATCGCTAGATTATTTTTTTTTTTTGCCAGAAAAGCCCGCAAAATATAGGCTAGAAATCGTTCATCTTTGTAAAATTGGCCATTTAATTGAATTCTTAAATTTAATTGTTTACATTGCGACTTCAAAAGGGATGCAATAAGGGCAATGCTCAAAAGCTCAATGGTCCAAGGGAATAAAGGAGCATTTATTATAAAACTCCTTCGTGTATTTCATTTTCGTATTCGCTTCATAGTGCATTACATAATCTGAGAGATTCCTGTGAGGTATTGTAAAGGAAAATATAAAAAATATTATGAATTGGTAAACGAAATATGTGAGTACAACAATCGAATAAAAGTTATTTTTGTTGACATTTAACTCTGTCTTTGAATTTGGTTTGTATGGGATGCCTCATAATATCCCCCCCCCCCTTACTCACAAACGATGTTCAAGAAAAATATAATAAATTAACCGCTTGTAACGAAAACTAATCTGACTTGTAGAGAATGAAGTCCACTTACTGTAAATACCCACAATAAATCAGTTGGACGCGAAAAGTCGCCAAGTCGATTTCAACCACTATGGAGGTTTCCAGTAATAATCAGATAAGCACAAAAAGTTTACTAAATAAATATAAAACACAAATAATCCAGGATAAATTGATTGTTGATTGACATTATGTTAAGGCAATGTTGAGAAAACATTAAATTTCATGAAAAACATTTCTCTGTTCGATATGGTTACCATTGGCGCGAATGATGGCATCAAGTTTTCCGATGAAGTATTGCACCGGTGTACGTATGTGGAATTCGTTGCCATTTCTGACGTAGTGCTGACTTCAATGTTTCCATACTTTCAGATTTTTTTTTTTTTTTTTTTTGTTAACATCTTAGTCTGCAAAACGAACCATATGGAGAAGTACATCGGATTTAATTCTTGTGAATATCGAGGCAATAGAACGTGATTTTGTAAAAATTGTCGTGTCGAACGAGCTTTTTGGGGGCGGTGCCGAGTTCTATTAAATGGTCCAGTTCTTAGCACCAAATTGTTTGTGAGCCCAATGGATCAACGCATCACTTAACATCTTTTGTTGGAACTTGGCTTGGTGGATAATTATCTTATTCATATCCGATCCAACTAACAAAATGACATTTTTATTGATACTGGCGCGGACCCTTCTGTATTGCAACTACTCATTCAGTTATTAGGAGTTTCATAGGATAAATCACTTGCGGGGGCGTCCTGTAACGGCTCGCTTTTACGAATTTATTGTTACATACATTCATTAATTCAGTCATTTATTTACATACACTCACCGCTACAATTATACAGAAACAAAATAAAATTTTGTTCTGAGGCGAACGCATTCAATAAACCAAAAACAACAGAAAAACCAAATAGAACATTCAGGTTACGAGGATGGTCGCGTCACATATACACATAAAAATAATTCTCCAATGCAGAAACCATTTTGATAAAAAAATTCTTTTTTCGGTGCGCGTCTAAGATGGTGAAGGAAAATTAATTTTTTTGGTAATAATAATAATTGTGTCGATTAAATAAGTTAATTAAATGCGATTGATTCTAAATAAATTTGGATTTATATTTCTCGATTAATTCTAAATAAATTTGAATTTATATTTATTTAAAAACTCAAAAGTGCGTTTGTGCGTTTCGAACGACAAACGCGTTATAAGCGATTATTTACAGTTACATCAGCCCAAATCATAACATTCGCTTACCCAAATTTTCGCTTGACCTGGTCTTAAATCACACACGATCATTTTGTTTGTTTACATGTCGAACTACAAGAAAATGTTCATTAGAAAATACCAAATTTGCTAAATGCTCACACTTATGCCGCGTGCAATGCCTTCCTCGAAAGACTTAATGCCATCATTTGCGCCAGAGGTAGCCGTATCGAACAGTGACATGTTTTTCAAGAAATTTAATATATTTCAAGATTGTCACATATTAGTAAACGGATTCATTATTAGCAAAACTGTCCATTTTTAATTGGTAGCACATGGAGAGACACACCCTATATATATGTATATCAATAAATATATATATATATATATATACATATATATATATATATATATATATATATATATATATATATATATATATATATATATATATATATATGTATATATATATATATATATATATATATATATATATATATATATATATATGTATATATATATATATATATATATATATATATATATATATATAACTTCGCGAGATCGTAACCGATACAGATGTTTACACCTCAATCGATAGAGCACCAACACGTCGGCTAAATAAATATAAGAAAAGAGAGGGATATCTTCAACTCTCACAAAGTAGACGTAAAATGTTTAAGTTTAGGAAATAAATTTTGTCCACCAACTATTGGTACTGCAATACGATTTTTCAAAATTATCTCAGATATTGAAAGGGCAATTTTCGGTTTAAATGATAATGATCGCATTAATGTTCGGAATAATTTCAAAACAGTTACAAGGGGGAGACATATACTGGAGATGGTCGCAAGACTGGATTTATGCGTCCTAAACCAGGGATCTACGCCAACATACCGAAGGCCAGGGTTCGGCAGCTCCATACCGGACATAACATTAGTATCAGCACGGCTGGTGCCATTGGCAAAAGATTGGAGAGTGATGGAGGATTATACCGCAAGTGATCACAACTACATTAGCTTTCAATTGCACGACGATGAGCAAAAAACACAGCGAGCGAAGTATCGTAGTTTACTGAGCTGGAACACCACCAAGCTGGACAGCGAAAAGCTCCTTACGTCTGTCGAGATGAGCCTCACTAATAACCAATCGGTTTTACAGGAGATTACGAACAGAGCCGAGATTGAGGCGGCTGTTGAAAGCATTACACGGATAGTTCAACAAGCTTGCGACTCTTCTATGCCCCGGAGAAAACAGTGGAGTGGAAGGAAACAGGCTTATTGGTGGACAAATGAGATCGCAGAGCTGAGAAGGAAAGCTCTGCAGCTTAGGCGAAGGGCGCAACGAGCACAGGGCGGAGAAGAAGCAATTGCTAAGTCAGCTCAGCACAAAGCCGCAAAAAAAGAGCTCGGCTTAGCCATTCGTGCGAGTAAAGCGCAATGCTGGAGAACCATATGTAACGAGGTGGATAGCGATCCATGGGGCAGAGGATACAAACTTGCCACTCGAAAGCTGGGGCTGTTCAGTACGCACGTCGCGCTGGATGCAGAAACGATGACAAATATTGTTGATGCTCTCTTTCCAACACACTTGCCTAGGGTAGAAGACGATGCTGAAATCCAAGTTGGAGAAATTCACGCATTCACAGAGGAGGAGTTGGTATATGCGGTGACCAGCCTAAAAAATAAGAAGGCACCGGGACAGGATGGCATACCAGTGGAGGCGTTGAAGGTGGCTGTTAGTAGATACCCGCACCTGTTACTAAAACTGTATAATGCATGCTTAGTAGCAGGAGTGTTTCCTTCACGGTGGAAGACGGCCCGTCTAGTATTAATAAACAAAGGGAAAGGTGGCGATCCCGACTCCCCGTCATCATACAGACCTCTCTGTATGTTGGAAACAATGGGGAAGCTACTGGAAAAACTATTAAAGCCTAGGCTGGAAGATGCCATATCTATTCCTGGTGATTTGTCTCCAAGACAATATGGCTTTCGGAAGGGGCGGTCAACTGTAGATGCAATAAAGAAGGTAATTAGCGCGGTTGAAAAAGCTGAAACTGCCTGCCACGCGGCGAGGCCTTTAGTATTTCTAGTGACTCTGGATGTGCGAAACGCCTTCAACTCGGCCAGATGGGAAGACATGATTGAGGCTTTGCAACGATCTTTCGCTGTCCCGAGCTATCTTCTACAAATAGTTCGAGACTACTTGAGGAATCGTAGACTGGTATACGAGACGAAAGACGGCAAAAAGATGAAGGAAATCACTGCTGGAGTAGCCCAGGGGTCAATTCTTGGTCCCGATCTGTGGAATGCAATGTATGATGGCCTGTTGCGACATGAGATGCCAGAGGAAGTATTCCTGGTTGGATATGCAGATGATGTTGCCGTTGTAATAACATCCAGAAGCACAGCTTTAGCTCAATACAGGCTGAATCAGGTGATGAGAAGAGTCAACGTTTGGATGGATGAGCACGGTCTACAGCTGGCAATCTCAAAAACTGAAATCGTAATGCTTACAAAACGGAGGATTCCAACAGTCATCCCTATGCAGATTGGAAGAGAAGAGGTGATGACAAAAGGTGCGACGAAATATCTGGGGGTTGTTTTAGACAGTCGACTAACCTACTGGGAGCATATTCGCAGGGTTTGTGACCGGGCATCAGTTGTAACAGTGTCACTCGGAAGACTGATGGCGAATGTGGGCGGCCCTCGCTCTAGCAAGCGAAGACTCCTGATGTCAACGGTGCAGTCGGTCCTGCTGTATGGAGCTGAGATCTGGGCTGGTGCAATGGAAGTAAGGAAGTACCGCACGAGAATGTTGTCAATACAGAGACGCGGGGCACTAAGAATTACATGCGCTTATCGCACGGTGTCCGGAGCTGCGGCCTTGGTTGTCGCTGGAGTCATCCCGATAGACCTGATGGCGCTCGAGCGTCGGGAGATATACCGGTTGAGTGCAGAATTTGGAAGGAGTGATTCTGCGATGAGAACCCGCAGTGGCACGCTCGTAGCATGGCAGCAACGGTGGGACGAGGAGAGTAGCGGTCGATGGACGGCCAGGTTGGTAAAGGTACTTAGTACCTGGATCAATCGGAGGCACGGGGAAGTTAACTTCTTTGTTTGCCAGTTCCTGACGGGGCATGGTTACTTTGGAGCCTACTTATACCGAATGGGAAAGCTGAGGACCCCTTATTGCCGGTACTGCCCTGAAGAAAGTGATGACGCTTGTCATACTTTCTTTGGGTGCGCTCAATTCAATGAAGAAAGAAACCGGCTCACCTCAGTGGTGGGGGTGGTTACACCTGACACCATCGTGGAGGTGATGCTACGGTCGGAGGAGGCGTGGGATGCAATAGCACTCTACGTCGAATCTACGCTACGGAGAAAGAGGGAAGAGGGGTGCTTAGTGGATTCCTAGGCGAGAAGTAATCGAGGGGCCCTGACAGGGCTGGCAGCACGGGACAGACTGAAGTAATACGAAAGTGGTTCCGGTCCGGTTTTCCCGTGGGCTGTAGGTGATTTTTAGTGAGTAGGTGACAGGAGCAGCTGTCAAATCTCACACTGTCGGGCGGCGTTCATCGCCGTTCGACGAAAGTCTTTTGAAGATTTTTTGCACCTACAGAAGAAAAAAAAAAAAAAAAAAAAAAAAAAAAAAAATTTCAAAACAGTAAAAATTCACAAAATATAACACCAATTTAAAAAAGAATTTTAAATAACATAGAACAAACTAAGTCATTTTTAAGAGACAACCCAAATATTATGGTGACGAGAGCGGACAAAGGGAATATTACGGTTTTAACATTACGAACAGATTATATGGGTAAAATCAATATTTCTTTAAGTGACACATCCACATACGTATAAATACCAAAATATAATTCAACACCAATACAAGCCAAAATAAATTCTATAGTAAAAGAATGGGAACAATTTGGCAAGATAGATTTAGAGACAAAGAAAAAAGTCACGAGTTATACTCCAGTGATTACAAAATTATATGACCTACCCAAAATCCATAAATCAAATTTCGTGTATAGGCTAATTGTAAGTTCCGTAGCAAGTCCTACATATTCTTAATCATCATTTTTAGGCAATACTCTGAAACCTAGTGTAGGGACAAAAAATTATTTTATTCAAAATTCTGAAGATTTCAAAAACAAAATTAGTGACGTAACCATCCCTCCAAATTTTCTGTTAATATCTTTAGATGTCACTTCCTTATTTACTAATGACTAAATTGAAGAAATATAAAATGAAATTATAAATCAAAATTAACAAAAAATACAATTTTTTACAGCATTGGATATCGTTTTAAATAATTCAGAATTTTCTTTTGACAACAAAATTTAAAAACAAATTTTTTGCACGCCTATGGATTCCCCAATAAGTTTCATCATTACAAATTTACTAATGGAAAATTTAGAAATTTCAATTTCAAACTCTTCGGATTTTCAACCATTAGTTTACTACAGATATGTTGATGACATAATCACAGCCTATAGATAATCACAGCAATAGATAAGATTGAATATTTCCTACAAGCTTTTAGTTCCATAAACAACAGAACAAAATTCCTTTTTTGTACATTCTTTTGATTCATCAACCAAACGGTAAAATTTCTTGTGATTGGTATCATAAAACTACTTGGCCTTGTAGGTATCTAAATTTTCATTCTTGGCTTGCCACCACTTACAAAATTAACACTATAAAAATTTTGACCCAAAAAATTCTAAAGCTTTCCGATAATAAATTCCACCATAAAAATTTAAAAATTCTAAAACATAAATTAATTGAAAACCAATATCCGGAGGAATTAATTAATAATACATATTGGAAACAAAGAAATTTTCATAAAAATCCTGATTTTCAAGTCCAAACTGAAACCATACATTATTTGGCCATTACAAAACACCTTTTTAGGAATTATAATTTTAAAATTATAGGACGTGCAACCACAAATTTAAATGACAAATTTTTTTCAAAAATGAAAGATGAAATACCTTTAAAAAAACCGTCAAATATTGTTTACAAAGTATGTTGCAGTTGCAACGCAACGAAAAACGGATTTATCAACACAAAAGAGGCGCAAATCCAAAGATAAATTCAAACACAGTGCACTTTTACAACATTTGAAAGATATTAACCGTTTAATCAGTTTAGATAACGTCAAAATTACCGAAAAGCCAAAAAATTTTAAGAAAACATCGACTTTAGAAATGTTGCACATTAAAGCAAGTACTAATTATATAAACATTGTAGAAGATTTTGCATATATTGGTCATTCGTATGATTTGTTTATCTAAGTTTTTGGGCCTCATACAATTTATTTTTGATTCTAAAATGTACAACCTTTTAAAATATTTATTAAGGTAGCTTTGCAAAATTAAAATGTGTATAAAAGAAATAATTTTGATATAAATTTCTCGTAACGCTTTTGAGAATGATTCCGAATAGGAATCGAAAGCTAAAGCTATAACAAAGTTTTTTAAAATAAAAAAGAGCCCTACACCAATATTTTAAAAATTTGTTTTAATTTTAAATCATTGGCTCAATAAAATAAAATTATTTAAAATGTCACGAAATTTAAGCGTTGAAGAATGCACGGAGACGACCACTGCCAGAGAGAGGAGCTATCACTTATGTGTAGTACGAATAGCCTAACTATAGGTTTAACCTCACTCTATCGAGTCAGCAGAATATACAAGACTCACTCTACTACTGGTTCACTCTCAATTGACGTCCCTTGATAGCCATTTATTGTAAGCTGCTTAAATAGCAAACAAAACAAAAAATTGAGGTGTGGCCAACACACGACTTTCTCTTAAGAATAGAGAATTTTAAAGAAATTTTATTTTTTTCTTAATTTTTTTTTTTTAATTTTTAAATTTTTAAATTTTTTTTTTAATTTTTAATTTTTATTTTTATTTGTTTTTAATTTTTGGAAACATTTTGTATTAAGTAGTTTTTTGTAAGCCTTATACTTTTTAAGATATTTGCAAAATAAATTTTCTGGACCAAGGGAGTGGCCACTTCCGGTTAGCCGATTTGTAGTAAAATTCACTGGGATCTCCCAATTTATTAAAAAAGCTAAAATCTGAAGTTTCAGTTCGATTGGTTAAACCATCTGGGCTGTAGAGAGGACACAGACAGACTGACAGACAGACAGACAGACAGACAGACACCATTTCGAAACCCACTTTTTCGGACTCAGGGGACCTCAAAACAGATAAATCTCTAAAAATCTCAAGGTCCAAAATTTTCATGATTACTATACTTTATTTTACTAGAGTAAAAGAAAGTAATTAATCGAAGATTTCCTGATATTTCCTTAAAAAATTTTGTTGAACTATTTCCTTATACACTAATTTTGGTTGGCCATGACTTTCGAGTCAAACGGTTGTGTTTTTTTATTCGTTAATTTATTTTGTATTAATAATAATGTGTTTATTGTGAATTTGTAATTAAAATTAAGTTTGAACTGTGAGAATGAATTGTGTATTGTATTTGGGTTTCATAACAGGTAATGGTATTTACTGTTTAAGTTAATACTACTAATATGATTTTCAGAATTACAACTAAATGTGCATTTAAATGTTTATATTTAAACTTAAAGTTAATGTATGACTTAAATTGTTTTACCAGGAAGAAATTATTTGGGGGGGGGGGGGGGGGGGAGAAAGTTAATGAATGGAAATAAAAGAACTATTTATAATTGGAATAATAAATTTTAGATGGAAAAGAAATTCTGAATTCGTAGAATCTAGACTTCATTTACTTTGTTTTCAGAATGCAGCTTTTATATTATACTACATATACATATGTTTTATGTAGATTAGAACTGTGCTGTACTACTAACTATTGACTACTTAGGTGTCTGTAACCGGATTGATTCCTCCTTACTAATAAACCCTTCATATCCTTCCTTAAATATAACCAGGGTATCCGGTGAGCCCAGCTTCTCCGGGAGTCGTGCTTAACACTTGATTGTGTACTTAAAAGGAAAATGCAATTTTTAAAAGAGTTAATCTGTAACAGAGAACTTTCAGCTAAAGAACTTAAAAGTCAGCCTTTTAAAAAATGCAACTTTAAAGAGTTACTCATTATTAATTAATAATAATTTTCTTAATATTTTAATCGCTCCACATTTTTATGTTGTATATTAAGTTAACGAATAAAACGTTCAAACCAAATAATCAAACTTTTACAAACAACCTAATTAAATTGAAAATACGTTTATCTTAACAGTTTAAGAAGACACAAGACAAATGTTATTTCAACATAAAAGAGAATATTGCCTAAATGAGAATCAATTTACGACAGAAATAATAGTAAAACTGTAACTCACTTTTGCAACTCAAACTAGCGTAATTTGCCATCAAAAAGGTTTTCGGGTATGATCAAATATTTAAACAACTCTAATACTTGCAGTATACAAAATTAATTGAAGTTCGATTAGCTAAAAACTATTACAAATTGGTTTTAGTAAATATAAACCAAAAACATAAAGTTCTGAAACCTCATAAGGTGATCAGAACTTCGGCCTTCATTAATTGAATATCCAATTTCCAACCCACATGTCATATTTCATCATATTCGGTAGAGAAATAGGCAAGTTCCCTCATACTTGGCCATGTTCAAGAACTTAATCCAAAAATCATACAGATATGATACATACAGATCATGTACATACATACAAACACTCACTTATATAGATTGCTCAACTGCTCACTAAACACTAATCCAACCCAATTCAACCCCAATTAAACAAACGCAAACGGTGCCCAACTCAACCCTCTGCCCAAACACAAACTCTCTTTCAATTCAATCCCCAAACCAGCATATATCAAAGTTAGCCAACTGCTCACTATATCTTAATCCAACCCCAACTTAAGTTCAACTCAACTCCAACTCAACCCGCAAATTGACCCCTGACTTAACCTTCAACTCAACCCCAAAATCAATGCCCAACTCAATATTCAAACCAGCATATATAAAAAATTGGTAAATATTTCTATAACAAGATATTTTGGGTCAATTCGTATGGCAGGTACCCCACCCCCTTGACATACAGACTTCAAGACCTTTTCAAATCTCGCCCTTGACCATAGAAACAGAATGGCAAGCCGTTATCGAGGTAGCATGGCCAAAAGACATCCGGACAGACGGACGGAAATTTTTTTTTTTGCTTTTTTAGACTCTGGGACTTGCAAAACGTCGAAAAAAGTGGTTTTGGACCAGCCAAATTGAACATTTTTGACAGGATTTCAATACTTTGGTCTTTTTAGACCGAAGTAATTGATTAATATTTCTTTAACCAGGTATTTTGGGTCAATTCGTAAGGCAGGTACCCAACTTTCTTGACGCAGAGGTTCCAAAAGCTTTTCAAATCTCGGCCTTGACCATAGAAACAGATTTGTTGACCATAGAAACAGAGACTAACCAAATTTTTGATCATTTTTGACAGGATTTCAATACTTTGGTCTTTTTAGACCAAAGTAATTGGTTAATATTTCTATAACCAGGTATTTTGGGTCAATTCGTAAGGCAGGTACCCGACTTTCTTGACGCACAGGTTCCAGAAACTTTTCAAATCTCAGCCTTGACCATAGAAACAAATTTGTTGACCATAGAAACAGAGACCAACCAAATGTTTGATCATTTTGACAGGATTGCAATACTTTGGTCTTTTTAGACCAAAGTAAAAATCATCTTTAAAAATAAAGTTCTCTGATTGTCGAAAATAGGATTATTAGCTAAATTTCATGAAGTTCAAGGTTTGATCCAGTTCAAATCTTCTTTAATGAAAATCAGTATCAAAATCCTACTGCTTTGTAAACATTCTAAATTTTGGATTCGACTTTTACCATTTAACGTATCATATTTTTAATTTAAATGAGTATTATTGTGATTTGAACGAATGACGGATTAATTTGTTGAAATCTAGTGGAAGATTGGTCTTCTCACAAGAAATTTTCAATTTGAATATTAAACTGAAACCTTTTCAGCACAAACATCTGATTGTGTAATATTTTCAATATTACAATAGTTACTGTATTACCTATAGATGCAGCATTTTTCTTAAGAAAAATTTGAAAAAATTATTTAATCACAAAATCTTTACAGTTTTGTAATATTTTCAGTTTGACTTTATCAAACTGCTAATCTATTATGTTATTATAATGATAAACGTTTAAATGCTGGTTATTACAAAATTAATTATTACAAGAAAATAAAAACCACTATCGTAAACATAACATCTTTGATTATTATATTATTAAAGAATTTGTGACGCTTTCATTCCAAACCCTGGCTTTGATGAAACAGAAGTTTTCCTTATGTTTCATAAAACTACAAAAGTGTACAAAATATAGGTTGCTCTGATAAATAGCAGTGAGCTTATATTATTTCTTTGTTGGGGTATTGTCGGGGTAAGCACCCTTGCATTTTCAGTCATAATGTAAAACACGGATCTTTTAATAAATGAATTAGAAACGAGGAAAATCTAAACTTTTGATATAAAAGATAAGGAAAATCACTTTTTTCTCTAAAACACATTTTTAAATGAAAATGTTACAAATTCTTAATTAATCCCTAAATCTCTCAAATACTTTCCTAAATGTTTGAATTTCAACATATGGTATGTGGACATCGTTGTCAAATCGTTTTCGTTTTCTTGTAATTATTTATTTTTTAAATTTTCCAAATTTTCATATCAACAGGTCACTAAGTCAATTAATATCACATAGATGACAGCACCAATTTGTTAAAATCAAACCAAAAACTATCATCTCGAAAAATTTCGAGTTCGAAAATTTTAATTGAACAACAATAAATTCACCAAATTGCAAAACTGTGAAAAAGGACTGGAAATTCGAAAAATGAAATGATGATTAAATAATTTGTTTGTATTCAAGTTACCTTAACGTCAGGGGGCGAGTAGTAGGGACAGCAGAGACGCAAAGATTTCAACAACAACGTCAAGCAACACTCTAGCTACAATTAGTACAAATTTGGCTGACCTCATGGGAACATGATGATGGAACGAAATCTCGCCCCCCCCCCTCCGTCACAACCGCCGATGGAAAAAATGGTGGAGGGAATAATAATAGTTGTTTACAGCTTTTAAGAAAAAAAAAAAAAAAGAGTTTGCGGCACCAGGAAATTTGTGTTGTCATTATGCTGTCATAAAAAACACTAACTATCGGCTTTATTAGGTGTCTGTAACCGGGCCGAATCCTATCCTCACTAACATTCCTTTCCCATCCCGCGATGTTGTTATATGTAAAACGGGTGTACGAGATGGCTGCCTGGCCAGGGGCGGATATCACCTATTAGCCTTATGTGGTATCGATGCTTATGTGGTATCAATGTGTGGCGCCTTTCTTGACGGGGTTTGGCCTCATGAAGAATGGTGTCGTGTTGTAACATGGATATGTAATGCTTGATCGTGTATATTTTAAATCAATCAAATCAATCAATCAATTCAAGTCATCTTAACGTCATTTTTGGGGTATTTTAAACTTAGAGAACAAAGAAAACTATAGCTTTATTGAAAACGTTAAACAAATCAAGTGTACGGCAAATAACAAAATAGAGAAAGAATACTGACGTATTTTACTAGTACTACATATTTTATTAAGGCCCGATGCCTACCTTAATGTTTTTTTTTTTCAAAATGACAGTTCACACAATATGATTAAAGGCGGCTGCACGAGTCCGCCTCGTGCGCGTCGCATTTTGCGACGCGCTTTAAAATTAAACATTTTTCAACTCAAGAGGGGACATTTTTTTTAGATTAGGGTGCTTTGATTGGTTTAAAAAGCGCGTCGCAAAATGCGACACGCACGAGACGGACTCGTGCAGCCGCCTTAAGACATAATTTAATTTTAATATTTCAACAATATTTATTTTATGCCATTATACTCTTCTTGTATATTGTTATTAAAGATCTAAAGACCACTTTTATTTTAAAGCTTTATGACAATCGAGCTTGTTTCAGTAAGAAACTTTTAGTTAAAAAACATCATTTTTACTGTCGATTCCTATGAGAAATAGTGAAAAGTTGTACCTCCAGAAGCCTCTGATAAAACTCAAAATATAAAACGAAAACCACATTTTATTCCTTCTTTGAGCTTTACCTAGTTTTTACAGCAGAAAGCTTTCAATTAGCCTTGGGAAAGCTATAATAAAATTCAGTGGCGTAAGCTTAAAGTAGACCACCCTTCCCAATTTGCAAAAAGGGACATTTCTGCGAAATTTTTAAGGAAAGGTGGTTTTGGACAGGCCCAATATTTTTTCTCATTTGCTAAATGTGAATGTCAAAGTAATTAGACGTGATCTGACTTCTTAGAAATAAAAATGACTTTAGGTTCTGATAGATATTTAGATTTACAAGAAAATTTGCTAAACTCGTTTGAAGCCAAATATTTATTTATTTATTTATTTATTTATTTATCAACAACATGGAATAAAGCATATAGCTTTTCTATTCCAACTATTATCTAGTTACATATAAACTTATAAAATATAACATATAGACAAACACTAATTAGAAGTTATTTTTAATAAAATCAAAAACCAAAGATTTAAATTTTGATAAAGGTCTTGCACTTCTAATCTCAACCGGAACCCTATTCCAAATTGTAAAAGTTGTAAACAAGGGTGAGTTATTGTAGACATTGGATCGGTTGGCTGGCAGAATTATGCTGCCATTGCGAATAGATCCAATTTTTATTTTATTGTATAAGTACAAAGGAACCCGATTATTAATAATTTTATATAGTAGTAGCATCAAACGACAACAATTCCAAATTCGACATCAAACGATAACAATTTTAGTGTTTGCTGGGCTGATTTATTTGTAATTTGCATTTTGCACTCCAAATTTACCACTTTTGTACTTCAAATTCAACATTTTAAAAACCAAATTAAGCCTTTAGCGAAACAAATTAAACATTTTACAAATCAAGTTTTGATTAGGAGAGGTTGAATTTCATTTCCAAAACATTGAACGTGATTGACAACAGACTAAATTTCTTTTGCAAAACGTTAAATTTGTCAAGTATTACTTTGCTGTTCATAAAAATCAAGAAGAAATTGTTAGAACTTTCTTCCTAGAAAAATACCTAACAAAACGAACAAACGGCGCACTGATTAAAGGTACGGCGGTTGAATCGGAATGTACCGGGTTCGAATCCCTATAGGGACGTGATGCACAAGGCCAAATTAATCTTTCAATTAGTGATGGTGTTTTGTTTTTATTATTTTCGGCGGGTTCTCCTGTTTCTATCGGTTTGTCTCGGATTTCATCTTTTGATCACTTTTTAAAATTTCTCGAGATTATTGTAGTGTAGTATGGAAAAGAGATACATTACGTTTGAGACTTAATCGGTGATTATGAGTTTCGAGGATTTTCGGGATGTTCGAGTATGTTTGAGATTGTCGGGTGTACTTTATAGTTCAATGTTACTCGAAAATCTTAGAGCCTTTTCGAAGAATATGATTGTTTGATATTTACGAAATTATTCGATACCATTCTTATTGCATATTGTTTTGTTGAGCTTACCCTTAACTTGCTTAGTAAAATATTGCTTAGTAGGATTAGTAACATTATGTTATATTTAGACGAATTTTCGAAATTTTCGTGGGGTTTCTAAATTTTTACAGGCTTTCCAAAATTACTCAATTGGTCGAGATCAATCGAGATTCAAATAATATAGAGATTATTAGAATTTTTCTGGGATAATCGAGATTGTTCCGCGATTAATCTAGATTATAGAAATGTTCACTATAGATTGACGTGCAGGATTTTACCAGTCTCGTGTTCCCCGATTTTTTTAATTAAACGCTTGTGTTTCTTCAAATGCTTATAATTATAAGTATTTACAATAAAGCAATTTTATTACGTGCAGCATCCGGATGGTGGCCGGTTAACTTATTTCTCCGTTTTGTTACAATAAAAAAATACATCATTGTCTTTCACTGCCATAAAAAGTAGAGGTTGCTTTGAAAATTTCGAAAAAATTTGATTTTTGAATTCAAACCTTAGATTTAATTTCAGCATTATCTTCCATCAGAAAATAACACGTTTTGAAAAATCGTTTACATTACATTACTTGAAGTTTATCCATTATAATACAGCTTTGGGCTAAAAATAACTTATCAGCAGAGCTTTTCCCTTCACAATACAGAAGAACTTTTATCAGAATTTAGATAAGTATTATTGCTTCACAAATGAGAAAGATTTAAAAGTGAATGCTTTTACTTTTACTTCTAATGAAATAACTTAGGAATTTCATTATTTACAAATGGAATTTGTAAAATACCATTTGTACCTTTTGATAAAAATCTATTAAAACTGGAAGACAACTCAAAACTCAAATAGGGAATAAGGACTAATCAGTAATATTGTCAAATTAGATTTATAGAAACGTAATATAGCTAAGTTAAATCATATTTAAATTATACTAAATAAACTTTACAATAAGCATAGTGAACCCTTGTGACAACTTGGCATACCAGTTGTTAGAAACTGTCTAACTAGGCTTATAAAAATAAAATTGAATTGTAACAGTGTTTTGAACTTGAAATTTATAATATTTACTGTAAATTGATCAATCATATAAACACATAATTTTTGTCTCATTTCGTTTCAATTTTGTAAGCAAGATTATAAAAAATCTCTTTTGTCAAGAGACATGGGGTCTAAAGAAACGAGATCAAGAATCATTTAAGCGGGCAATCCCAGTACAAAAGACGTCTTATCTGCAACCGCGCTTACATAAAATGCTACTTCTACTAACCGTTAACTGTTGGCTGTCAAAATAGATGAAGTTTGTAAAATCGTAAGCCCCATTTCAGTTGAATATAGTGCAACAAAAATGAAAATGGGCAAAACAGACGATGTTTCTAACCTTGAAACCAATTTAAATATACTACAAAATGTTTCGAACTATATGGAAATTATAAAAACACGTGATAAACTATCTTAAGCAAAAGGAACTTATGAATAATATAATCCTCATCGGTCCACAAAATCCCTTAAATTAAATGAAGTGATGGATAAACTTGAAACAATTTATTAATTCAATAGAAAAACCGCTCCCACTTCATATTTAAAAAACATCGGGCGCAAACCGGATATCCGGCCAACATATGTATCAGCTGATTATAAATTTTATAAGTTTGGAATGTAAAGTAAACTTTATAAATAACTAAAAAGAAAAAATGGTCCATTATACCTCCAATAAATACACCCAACTACTCCAACTTCAGGAAAACGAGTTTTTATTGGAGTTTATTGGAATTTTGTCACCTTCCGTTTAACGTTAATTATGATTTGGTATTGTTTGTGTTTTTTTCCTTTGTATGAATAGTCCACAGCGAGGCCCCGTCCTGACTGAAGCACTGAGTAAACAATTACCATATATCGGCCAATTCTCACGTTGCTCACATAACATTGTGTTCTGAACAAATGGCACAAATTTTTCAGAAAATAAATTTCAACATTGTGGATAATCTCTCTAATCAAATTTTCAATACTATACTGGGGATGTACGCATATTTGGCGAATGCGACATTGATTGCTGTTCAACACGTGCTATTTCTAAATAATCTAACATAATTTGTATTGAAGATTTATATTGTTGTAACCAATTTTGATATTGGAGAAAGGGTCTCCAAATTTAAGAAAAGCCGTAACATTTTTTAAAGACCTTAAATGCCCAAAATCACGGAAAATGTTTGTCAAATATAAATGGTTGGTTTGCTGATCTATAACTGACGTTTTGAGCCGGATAGAACCAATTTTTTTCTAATAGATTTCTGTTTTCAATTTGTACTTTTAGAGCAATGAGTGAATTTGCTACAAATGACAGTATAAATGATACACATTTTCTTACATTAAGTAATTATAAACGAGGAAGTATGAATTAAACAAATTTTGATGCATTCCATAAAATCAGATATTGGGTGGTGTTATATTTATATTTAGTAAGTCTTGATATAATTTCTATTTAGGCTGTTTTTGGTGTGCTCAGTGTCTGTTTTTTGTTAACTGTACTCGTTCAATTCTTATAACAATAAAGAATAAACTAACCGTGAAACATTTACCTTTTTTTATTCCGTTTACTCTCCATTAAAAAAAGGTAAACGCATTTACCGAATTTAGCGGATTTACTCGAGAATTCGACCGCAGCGTTAGTCTTAAAAGACCAACGTTCAAATTCTGAAATTATTATGAGCAAGACTAATACCTTAAATATTAATCAAATGGGAGTGTACAGAGCACCTGACTCGACTATATCGAAATTTTTAGATTTCTTGGAATCAAACTTAGTTGTAGAGATCAATTTTTTGTAGTAATATTTTATCCGGATTAAGTCGAAATTAGTTTAACGAAGCGAAGTTAATTAAAATGTTTAAGAGACGGTTAGGTTGATATTGAACGGTATTACATATAATAACAAAAATAAGCACAAAATGTTTGTCAGACTTTTAGAAGGTCTCTTAACCTGGCAAATCTCTCCAATTGAAGAGTTCCAGGTGCCCAGGCCCCTTAAAAATTACCTATGAAATACAATCGGCGAGAAACGACTAAATAGATTGTCATTATTAAATATTCACAGAGATTTGGATGTATCAATAGACAGTGTCCTGGATGAATTGGTCTTAGTGTCACACACTGGATTTGCTCATAAAACTTTCTGAATTTATAACGAATTTCTCACAAAGTTATTCGAAATTTTCCAAATTACCCATCACTGATGATTTAGTTGTGAGTGTAATGTATCTTCTAATACTTTATTTGTGAATGTAGTGAATCTTACAATATAAATCTCATGAACCATATGAATCCTATGAATCTCAGAAATTTTAATAATCTTATGAATCTCATGAATCTTATTAATTTTACGATTTTTTAAATTCCATATGAAGTCCATGCTTATCTGTCCAAAATTTTAGTAAAGAAATAAATAAATCTCATGAATCTTTTCAATCTTGTCAAACTTACAAGCATTATGAATCTTATAAAACTTTGACTAAATTTATGCAGTGGCGTAACTACAAATTTCGGACCCTCCGCAACATTTTTTTGGACCCCTAAAAATGCATCTTGTACCTATAAACAAGAAAAGCTTCCAGTGTAAAATTTATTTCTTCCTATTGTCTAGTCTAGCATTAATTAAAAGTATCTGATTTCGAAAGTAGATGACACGAAACATCTTGCAACTCAATGCTCTGATGGTTTCTAAATATATTGATAAAGCATCGCAAATTTCGAATATAATTTGAAAAATATCAAGAATTTCGAAATAATCTCAAAAATGTCGAATTTTCAAATTATCTCGAATATTCTTGAAAGTTCTCAAATGTCGAATTATCTGTAACTTAATAAAATTGTATAAGCATAAAATATGTATTTGCAAAAATTGTCAATTAGTTTTAAGTTTGATAATTAATTTAAACAATTTGGGTTTTAACTTAACTATTAGCGATGAGCCTTTTTCATATTGCTAGATTTTTGCTAAAATGTTTTATGTACTTGCAAAAAATCAAGAACTTTTAGTCAATGCTTTTTAACCAAACCATTTTACTCAGAAATGTGATTTTACAAAGGATGACGGAATTTTGGCTAAAATTTAAAATATTTGTTCTGAAAGTTAATCATCAATCATCAAAAGCTTTAAGTTTTAAGAATTTTTCAAACCGGAATGTTTTATGAGTGAAAAATATTTTGCAAGACATTTCAAGTATTACTGTTTATAAGAGCTTTTAATTAGAAAAGCTTTTCAAAGCAAACCATTTTACTCAGAAATTCGATTTTACAAAGGGTAAAGGAATTTAGAGATGATTTAGTGTATTTGTTCTCAATGAAAATTATCAAGAGCCTTTAGTCAAACCAAACCATTTTACTAGGAAACCTGTTATCATAATATAATCTTTCGTTTATCAAAGCTTTTTGAATCAAATCATTTTACTCAGAAATTTGGTATTAAAAAGGGCGACACAATTTTGGAATGAATTTAGAATATTTGTTTTCAATAAGCTTTAAGCTTGACAATTAATTCTTACTTTTTGGGTTGAACTTAACATTTTTGAGCTTTTTAATCATTTCAGGTTTTAAACAAAATGTTTGATGAACTTAAAGTATGTGTTTGAAAAAATTGTCAAGAGCTTTAGTTTTAAGAGCTTCCACTTATCGAAGCTTTTTAAACAAACCATTTTACTTCGAAATTTGATATGACAAGGGATGACGGAATTTTGGGTATGATTTAGAATATTTGTGTTCAATGTAAATTAATAAGAGCTTTTAATTTTAAGAGCTTTCCAAATCAAACCATTTGACTTTAAAATTTGGTATTATAAAGGAAGGTGGTATTTTGGGATTAATTTAAAGTATTTATTTTCAATGAGCTTTGAGCTTGATAATTTATCTATATTTTCTCTTTAATTTTTGTGCCTTTCCATAAATTCTCTTTCCTTAAAATGGTTTATGAGCATAAATTACGTGTTTGCAAGAAATGTCAAAAACTTTTAGTTTTAAGAGCTTTCACTTATCGAAGCTTTTCAACTCAAATCATTTTACTCAGAAATTTGATATTATAAATGGTATTTTTTAGACAAAATTCAGAATATTTATTCTCAATGTAAATATCCTTCATCCAAAATGTATTTCCATTTTCGAGCGTTCCATGTGTAAGAAAAGCAATTGGTTTAATCAGAATGGCCTAAAACGAAAATCTTGCAACTCTATGCTATGACAAGTTCTAAATATATCTGTAAAGCATCACAAATTTCAAATATAATTTGAAAAATGTCAAGAATTTCGAAATAATATCAAAAATATCGAATTTTCATAGTATCTTGAATATTCTTGAAAGTTCTCAAAAATCAAATTAACCATAAAACCAAAGGAAATCCTATATCCTAACCTGAAAATTCTTGAATAATTTTGAAACCTATAGAAGATCGGAGAAATGTCGAAAAATCTCTAAGTGAATGTCAATTGATCTCGAACCATTTCAATAATACCGCAAAATCTGGATAATAATAAATAATATCAGAAAGACTGTACAAAAACTATAAAAGACTACAAACTAGAAAACCCACAGAAATTTAAAAAATTTCGCGAATTCGTGCAAATATTGAATTATTTGTCAAGTAACTTAATGTTACTAATACTACTAAGCAAGTTAAGGTTAAGCTCAACAAAACGTTATGCAATAATAATTGAACCCTAAAACAGTATCGGATAATTTCGTAAATATCGAACAATCATATTCTTCGAATAGGCTCTAAGATTCTCGAGTAACATCGAACTATCAAATACACTAGACAATCTCAAACATACTCGAATAACCTGACTGTTTCGAAATACCGAATCACCAATTAATCAAACTCCAAAAATTTCGAGACATTTTAAAAAGAAATCAAAAGATGAAACCTGAGGCAAGCGGATATGAAATCAGGAAGCGAGAATTTCCAAAATCAGGGGCACCCCACCAAAAACAATTAAAAAAAAACAACAAGTTGGCGGTTGCATTTTCTTTCTCTGTAAATTTAATTTTTATTTACCGTTTACTGGTAATCAAAAGATCCGCTAAATGAGAAACTATACGCCAAACGAACGCCAATTGATTATAGAGACTGACTATGGTTTAGCTCAAGTGAGAGAAACAAGAATAATTTTACAGTCGCGGTTAGGTATTTTTCTAGTTTCTTCTTGATTTTTATGAAAATCGCAATGCAGCAGATTGCTATAACCTCCCTTTTCAAATTCAGGCTTTTCTAATCAAAACTTGATTTGTAAAGGTTGAATTTTGATAAATGCAAAAGGGGTAAACTTGGAGTTATGCAGAACGTATAATACAAATAAATCAACCTAGCAAACACAAAACTCGTTGTCGTTTGATGCCAAAGCTTTGATATCAAACGAGTTTAGCTCATTTTCTTCTAAATCTAAATATCGGTCAGAACCTAAAGGCAATATTATTTCTATGAAATCAGAACCGAAAAGAAATGGTTCAGCCTGTCTTAAGAAAATATTTAATAGCAACAGGAACAATTTCTTCTTTTTCTAAAAATTAGACCACCGCCTCTCCTTAAAAAATTTCCTAGAAATGTACCATTCTGCAAATTTGCACTTTAAGCTTAATCTAAGCTATCCAATCTTAAATTTGAACTAATAAAGGAAATCTCATGCTCCCCTACCCCTCCCTCCGTCGCTTCGGGCACTGCAGGTATCTACTTACGCCACCGAACTTATGAATCTTAAGAGTCGTTAGAATCTAGTGAATTTACTAATTTTATTAATTTTATTTATGAATTCTATGAATTCATAAATAATGATTTCATAAATAAATTGAATATTATGAATCTTTTAGATGTCACGAATCTTATAAATCTTGTGTATCTTGCGAATCTTAAGAATCTTATCAATTTATGAATCTCATGTATCTTATTAATCTTGCGAACCCATATGAACCTTGTGGATCAATTATATCTTCTAAATTTTCGGAATATATCAACTTAAACGAATCTTATGAAACATAGGGATCTTATGAATTTTCTCATCTTTTGAATCTTATCAATCTTGCGAATTTTATGAATGTTGTCAATCTTTCCAATCTTATCAATCTTCCACAAACCTTATGAATCTTATAAATACTATGAATCTTCTGAATTTTATGAATTTTATGGATCTCACTATGAATCTTATGAATCTTAAGAATCTCGGGCATTTATTAATGGATATTGCTATTTGATTATGGATATTTTTAAAGCATTTGACTACGTTGACCGTACAGATTACTTAACAGACTTAAACAGTTTAGGAGACGTCGTATTGCTTTCAAATTAATCAAATCCTACATTGAATGTAGAACTCAATTTACAAACCTAGGGTTGATAAGTCCTTAGATAAAACAGTAATATTTGGGATACCTCAATACCTCTTCTATATAAATGATATATTCTTACTATAATTACCCGGCAGTTGCAATTATTCGGTATACAAATTTAACTTTGGCTGGAATAAACTAGGATATTGAGTATAATTTATCACTACTTCGGGTATAGTTAAACGAAAATTTGCTACAACTAAATATTAAAAAAACTCAGTTTATGTTTTTCTATTTAAAAACGCCGAGAGAAAGTTTATTTGATACAATTAAGTATCAGGATGGTTTAATTACACGCACTGAAAGTATGACATATTTAGGATTATAATATGACTTCAAAGTATAGTTGGATAAGTCACGCTGATCAAGTCAAAATAAGGATAACTCCTATTATTGGTGTACTTTAGAATTGGAAAATTTTTAAACAGAGACGTTCTATTATAAATTTATAACAGTTATATTCAGTCACATTTATTATATCTACTGCCGATATGAGGTTCTCTGCCTTTCTAAAAAATTCGTGAAATACAAGTTCTACAAAATAAAGCACTAAAACAAAGTATTGGTTACCAAGTTTATTTCCTACGAAATTAATACATAGCTATGTATATTCAAAAAAAATTATACCATTTAAAAAATTAATTAATTGTGAATATTGTTTGTTGATATATGGTATACTTAAAATCACCCACCATGATATCACAACAAATACTAGGCTTACTACAAATCTTGAAATTACTCAACGGCAAAATAGATTACTTGACACTTATAGATTATCAAATGTCAACATATGTAGATGTGGCTATGGAAAATTCGTTTTATAAGGGTGTTAAGCTAATGAACTATCACATGCTGAAAAATTAAAAATCGCTTCGACCTGGAACATTGAGGGTGTGTGTTTTTGGGGACAGTTGGTTTACTGCTTTTGTAAATTAATTTTTTTATTAATATTTACTACTGTCCATTTTAAATTTATATCCTTAATTAATAATCCAATTGAAATAACTTATGAATGAATGTTTATATTATGTGATGTTTTCCTTTATACTTTTTTAAGGAATTCGCTCTTAAATGTACCTGTATTAAACTATTTAAGTACCTAAAAGCTCTGAGGGCATCAAACGTACAACACAGGCTAGCTTTACAGCTTGTTGAGGGTAAAAGGAAAGTATAATTTTATCATTTGCATATATGCAACAGAACATCTAATTAAAAGTAATATTGGAGTATATTTACTACAAAACATTTAATCAGTTCACAAAAGCTCAGTGAGATATGAAATTTTTAAGGTTTCATCATGAGCTGTTAAAAGAAAGTTTTCAGATTCGATGGTATACTTTATAATTTTAAAAGCAGTAGGGTCTTAACTCAAACAGCATTCAAAGTAAGCTTTTATGCATTTTATTTCAATAAATTGAAGTCTATGCTTTATAGTTATAAATACCAAAAAATGTTTCAAATGACGTTCAGAAAATTATAGAGCTTTCATAACCCTATCGTTCAGTTTTTACTATAATGAAAGCTTTTCAAAATTTAAAATATGTTTTTAATTCTGTATAACTTTTAGATAATCTTTTAGAACTTTAATTATACGGAAACAAATTATCAGAAACATTATTCACGAAATAAAGCTTCTTTATTTTTAGGTAAAAACTCAAGTTATTTACAAGAAATTCTCAATAGAGCAATTTTTTATTAATTGTTATTGCAATTCTAATACTCAAAAGCAAATAAGTATTTTAAAACATGCAGAGCTTAAAGTAAAAATGTTAAAAATTTAATCAAGGTATTAAGTGAAATATTTTCTTGTAAAGCAGTAACGTAAAATAAAATCAGATTAACAGAAAACTTTTAATAGATTCCGAATAATGAATTAAAAAAAATTCAATAAAAGCATCGACTAACGTCTATTATTATAACACAAATCCACTATATATAGTAAAACATAAGTCGAAGTCGATTAGGAAACACCTACGAGCTTTTCGGTTGCAATGATTTTTTTTGAAATACTGAGATATTTAATTTCTATTCTGAATTTTTCACTTTAGTTTCTAATAGAAAGTTTTTATTGTTGATAGTTCTTACCCGGAGGGCTTACAGAAAATCTGGTAGGAAAAATATTCTATTAATTACCCAAATTTATATTTAAAACACTAAATTAAACATTAAATAGAATTTCAATGGGAGTGTTATTGAAATTCAAATTTTTAACAATAAAGCTTTAGGAATATTTTTTTCCTATTTAAACAAGCTTTCCACTTCAGTTTCTGGCCGAATTTCGAGCCATAACAAAAGTGACAAAAATATTTAACATTAGGAACTTTAATAAAACTTATAATGTGTTATTTGTATATTTAATTTACAGCAGAAACATGAATTGAATCAATTTACAAGAAAGATTTGAGATACTTCTGAAACGATCTTTAAGTAAGCAATTCCGAGCTTTGGTGTTCTAGGAATATTATTTTCATTATATTAAAAGCTATTACTCATTATACAGAGAGATATATAAAGCTTTTATTTTATTTTGAGCTTATAGCATTGATTTGTAATATATAGCTTTTTTAAGTTTTATTCAAATATTTTTAGATTCCCGTTATTTACCATTTATTATCTACACTTTTTTAGTCTTATGTACTAAGACTAGTGAAGTATAGGCGGCACTCAGAAAAGCTGCAGTCTAGATTTAAAACTAAAAAGTTTTCTCGTATAAACACGAAAGTAACAATTCGGTATTTTGACAAACCATATATCAATTTGCGCACTACTCGAGAAATTATTCAAAAGATGTCCAAAGTTGAATTCTAGAATCAAAATGCTATACCAAACTACCAACCAACTTACTTAAGTATTTTTCACTTTTTAAAACAATTTCCAAACTTTGTACATAATGCGCAATTAATAAGGGCAACACTAATATAAATTTCATCAGAAAGCTTTACAGTTGTTATTAAATATTTTCAGTCTTATAACTTAGGATAAACGACTCAAAAGAATATTTTCACGATTAACATAATATTAGTATAAAAGCTCGGCAGGTCTCAAAGAACGGAACTAGCTTTTACAGCGCAATTCGTCATTCTTATTTTAATATAACTTTTAATTTCATGTTTTAGTTAGTGAAATTGGACCATTTCAATTTTTTTATTTTTACGAATCACAAAATATCAACGAGTTTTCTACTTATTTTTTATCTTTTAGCTTTACTTATGGCCATTTTATCTTACTAGAGAAAGCTTTAGTATTTCTTATCAATTATTTTTTTTAAAATTATTAGAGAATCTGAAAAAACTGAATTTTAAAATTTTTAAAAGATTGTTTTTGAAATTCATAAAATCAAGACAAAATTAAAATCTTGAAAGCTCAGAGCCTTTAGTTTTATTTTATTTTATCTTTCCACTTCGTTTCCTTCCTTCGTTTTGGGGCTTCTTTCAGCATAAAGCTTTTAGAATTCCATTATCTAATTCTAACGATAAAGTAGGCAAGACAAGTTGAATTGATTAAAAAAAGCTCTTAATTATTTCAGAAAAATAAGCTGGAATTATTATTTATCCATTAAGTGAAGCTTGTTACAAAAAAAAACAGAAATAAATATTGAAATTGTATACTTATAATTAAAAGCTCTCAAGTTTAGCAATAACATAAATTGAAAAATGAATTTTAAAATATGAAATGAAGTGATATATTTAAATTGAATTCAATTCAATTTGCCGTTTCGGTGTTAAGTGAAATATTTTCTTGTAAAGCAGTAAGAATAATGAATTTAAAAAAATTCAATAAAAGCATTGACTAACGTCTATTATTATAACACAAATCCACTATATATATATAGTAAAACATAAGTCGAAGTCGATTAGGAAACACCTACGAGCTTTTCGCTTGCAATGATTCTTTTTTAAATACTGAGATATTTCATTTTTATTCTGAATTTTTTACTTTAATTTCTAAGAGAAAGCTTTTATTGTTGATAGTTCTTACCCGGAGGGCTTACAGAAAACCTGGTAGAAAAAATATTCTATTAATTACCCAAATTTATATTTAAAACACTAAATTAAACATTAAATAGAATTTCAATGGGAGTGTTATTGAAATTCAAATTTTTAACAATAAAGCTTTAGGAATATTTTTTTCCTATTTAAACGTTTAAGCTTTCCACTTCAGTTTCTGACCGAATTTCGAGCCATAACAAAAGTGACAAAAACATTTAACATTAGGAACTTTAATAAATCTTAAAATGTCTTATTTGTATATTTAATTTACAGCAGAAATAAGAATTGAATCAATTTACAAGAAAGCTTTGAGATAATTCTGAAATGAACTTTTTTAGTAAGCAATTCCGGAAAAAAGCTTTGGTGTTTTAGGAATATTATTTTCATTTTATTAAAAGTTATTACTAATTATTATTGAAATACATAGAGCTTTTATTTTATTTTGAGCTTATAGCATTGACTTTTAATATATAGCTTTTTTTAAGTTTTATTCGAATATTTTTAATTTCCCTTTATATATTATCTACACTGTACTAGTATTATGTACTAAGAGGCAGAAAAGCTGCAGTCTAGATTTAAAACTAAAAAGTTTTCTCGTATAAACATCAAAGTAACAAATCGGTATTTTGACAAACTCATCCAAATGATATACCAAACTACCAACCAACTTACTAAAGTATTTTTCACTTTTTAAAACAATTTCCAAACTTTGTACATAATGCGCAATTAATAAGGGCAACACTAATATAAATTTCATCAGAAAGCTTTTCAGTTGTTATTAAATATTTTAAGTCTTATAACTTAGGATAAACGACTCAAACGAATATTGTCACGATTAACATAATATTAGTATAAAAGCTCGGCAGGTCTCAAAGAACGGAACTAGCTTTTACAGCGTAATTCGTCATTTTTGAAATTGGACCATTTTAATTTTTTTTATTTTTACGAATTACAAAATATCAAAGAGTTTTCTACTTATTTTTTATCTTTTGCTTTACTTATGGCCATTTTATCTTACTAGAGAAAGCTTTATTGTTTCTTATCAATTATTTTTTTAAAAATTATTAGAGAATCTGAAGAAACTGAATTTTAAAATATTAAAAAAAATGTTTTTGAAATTCATAAATTCAACATAAAATTAAAATCTTGAAATCGCATAGCCTTTCATTTTATTTTATTTTATCTTTCCACTTCGTTTCCTTCCTTCGTGTTGGGCCTTCATTCAGCATAAAGCTTCCAGAATTCCATTATGTAATTCTAACGATAAAGTAGGCAAGATAAGTTGAATTGATTAAAAAAAGCTCTTAACTATTTCAGAAAAATAAGCTGAAATTATTATTTACCCAATAAGTGAAGCTTGTTACAAAAAAAACAGAAGTGAACATTGAAATTTTATACTAATAATTAAAAGCTCTCAAGTTTAGCAATAACATAAATTGAAAATGAATTTTAAAATATGAAATGAAGTGATTTTAAATTGTTATTTAAATTGAATTAAATTCAATTTGCCGTTTCGAATATGAAATAAGTGCTGCATTCCACCACCAAAAATTGACACCTGTTTGTCTTGCGCATAACACAATTTCTCATCATTCCACTTTATTTACATATGTATACATATAACGATATTTTGACAGATCACCTAGTATGCGCGTAATTCGCGTATTTATTAATACAATTTGGTTAAAAATCGACTATAAGAGTATATAAAATTCAAACACCATACCAAAAACTTACTTGATACATTAGCTCACGCGTATCATCATACTTAATTTTCTTAATAATTTCCAAACTTTCTAAATACGCGGAATTATTAAGTGTAGCATTATTATAACTATTTACACTACAACTAATATTACTTATATTAGCTGTTGTTGGTATATTAATCGTATCACTGTTATTATTATCCTTTTGTTCTGCCACTGGTTGGGGAATATCACCGGTTGTGACTGGTTCCAAATCATTATCGACATCCTCCTCATTTTCGTCGCGCTGATGGTGTAGTAATCTCTGGAGATTACGATTAATAAGAGCTTGTGATTCAATATTATGATAACTAGTATTATCTAATTTTGTTTTCTTAGCATCATTCTCATCAATATTTTCATTTAAATTTTGCTCATTAAATTTTGTCTCATTTAAATTTTCATTTAATTCTTCATTAGTATGCTGATTTTCATTATTATTTTGTAGTGGTTGTTGTTGTTGTTGTTGGTGTTGATTATCTTCATCCAACTCGTTCCCACTACAATTATTATTATTATTATTACTAATGCTACCATTATTTTCCTCCTCTTTTATTTTATCGTATTTTCGCTTTCTTCCATTTTCCATCACCGCCAAATTTTGTTCGGTTTGGAAATTTTCAAAAAATTGTTCGCGATTTATTTTCTCATCGTTATCCATATCACCTATACTACCACCACTAGCATTATTATTATTACTACCACTATTACTGTTATTATTATTATTTAAATTCAATTGCTTTTTTAAAAACTTTTTTAAATTATTATTTAAATTATTATTATCACTATTGTTATTGTTACTACCACTACTACTATTTGCACTGTTGTATTTACTTTCGTCCTCAAAAAACATTGTATACGATTTGGTTGTATTACTTTTAGGATCACGACTACGTAATCGTTCAGACATCATAATGTCCTTTTTTTACAGTATGCAATTTAAACAAATTTTTTATTTTTTTTTTTATTTTGTTTAATTGCAAAATGAGGAAAATCCACTAAAACGTAAAAGGACAAAACCAAAAGTATAATTTGAAACAAAAATAAAAGCTTTAAAGCACATAAACACAAAACACACACAAAACCAAACTTTTTATACTTTTTTTGACTAATTTCGATTTTTTTTCTAACTTCTAGAAAACAAAATTTTTTACTTTTTTTTTTTTTTTTTTTAAATTTTCAAGCCGTTTAAAATTGATTAGATTGCATTGTATCCTTTAACGAACTAATGTCAAACACAGACTGATTTTAATTTTAATTCCTTTTTTTTGTTTTTTTTATTTTTGTTTTATTTCCATATTATGTACAAGAGCATACAAAAAATACAACATAAAATAAAAAAACGTTTTTCCATTTTCCACACTATGTATGTATATAAACAGAAAATACATACCATGATGAAGCAAGGATGGCAAAAAAAAAAGTGTGGTCGAACAGAGAGCAGTATACAATTCGGTTGTGAATCGAACACCAAATTGTGCACGTGCTCTCAATATATCCTTGCTGGTGCGAACGAGACAACCGACTTTTGTTTACTCCTTATCTATCGTAATATTGCCGGAGTTTTTTATTTTATTTTATTTTTTAAATTTTAAAAAAGGAAACAAAAAACAATCCAACAACTGTGAAAAATTTAAATTAAAAAGTATAGGAAACATGTATATTTATCTTTTTCTAATTTTGTTTGTATGGATATAATTTGAGATGTATGTAGATGAGAGTAAATTTACAATACAACAACAACAACAGCCAAAAAGGATAAAATTGAATACAGACGAAGATGAATAAAAAAAATTGTAACCCTTTTTCGCTGTTAATTTGAATACTATGAATACTATGAAAAATAATAACATTAATTTTCACCAACACCACTTTGGGTTTTTTGGCGCACACACACCACATATATATGTACCAAAATATTTGTAGTTTTTTTTTCTATTTTATTCTAAACAAAAGAATCACATGTTTTGTTTTATTTTATTTTATTATTTTTTTTTTTTGGTAAGACAAAGCCAACTAGAAATCTCGTTTATTAAAACGCTAATTCTTTTTTTTGGTTTTTTGTGAGCGATTTTTTCTTTTTTTAAGTTTTCGTTTTGATTTTGTCTAAATTTTTAACGAACCATCGAAATCCGAACACGTAAAACAAGGGAAACTAATTTTCTAATTTTTTTTTTTCTATTATTTCTAATGGTATATGTACGTTTATGTATATGTTAGTGTATCTTTATAGAGGGTTTAAATTGCTTATTTTTGTTGGGATGGGACTTTTAAAGGATTCTTAAGACAACAAAAAAAAATTTATGGTTTTTTTCGTTTTGTTCATTTCAGCAAATTTGATTTGAGGACGACTTATAAAACGAAGGAAAAATTGTATGTATTTAAGAAGGTACACAGTAGTATTAAGTGCTATATAAGTAGGCGAATCCATACAAACGTATGTACAACGTTTTTCAAATAGAAACGGAAATGTTGAAATTTATGACGTAAAACAAAATTTGATTTAAAAAATTTTAACTAACCCTACTCAAGTTTTTTTTTATTTTTTATTTTCGCGTACTTTATTATTTTCATGTTGGAAATTTAAATGGGTGCGCGCAACAAAATGAAGGAATTAAAGGATCGTTGAGGAACGTGTTTTATGTGAGTTATGTGTTAAAGAGCTGCAGTGTGACAATCAAAAATGTACAGGACATCCTATATCCAGTGGCGTAATTAGGTATCAATAACAATGCAGCTGCGGGACATCGTTAGTTAGATTTGTTTAGTTAAACAAGAGCTGGAGATAAATTGACTAGACTGATTTAACAAACACACTATATTTGTTGATTTAGTGTAGCCAAGGGTGGGCAGTAGCGAATTACATGTATTTAAATTACGTAATTAAAATACAAATTACAATTTGTAATTTGTATTTTAATTACTCATTTTCCAAGTAACAGTATCTTGTATTTTAATTACTTAAATTCTAAGTAATTGTAATTTGTATTTTAATTACCTCAGTTTTTAAAATTTCTTATTTAAATTTTTACAAGGCTTATTAAAATCTGGTTCCAGAGTCTTCAGTATAAAACTATCTTAACCCAGATATTGCCGAATTATTATTTTTTCTCCAAATTTCATTTTAAGCTTATAAGGGCTTAAAATCATAAGAGAAATCGAATGTAATTTGAAAATATGTTGTAAGCTTCCTAGGTAAGGGAGGAGGGGTTGTTCTTGTAAAAGGACAATGGCAATTTATACTGTGTAAAACGTTTATTTTAGAAATCAAAATAAATTAATTCATTTTTTTATTTATAACAAACAATACTAAAAAACAATACAAAAAATTCATTATTTTGTACGAATATGGTAATCATAAAATCAGTTTTTTGGGTGTAAATGCTATTGAACGTTTTGCACAGATAAAATTGCATTTTTTATGACACAGTCTACATCGTTGTTTGGGTTTCCTTGTACAATATTAAATTATCTTTACCATCGTATCTGGAATAACTGTGAAGGCTTTCAGCTGGTCTACGTCCTCTGGTTGTGGTTTTCTAAAATGACTCTAAGATACCAAGAGTAAGTTGCCGCCTAAAATTGAGTTGATCTAATTTGCACCATTTAATGGATAAAGTTGCCAAGCATTTTATTCAGCCATGTCAACGCAGTCGACTATTAACGGAAAATAACATTTTTTCCCACGTATACATACTCTATAGAGGCTGATGTTTTCGTCAGCCCGGTCTAGCCCACCCATATTGTCGTTATACATTTTCACAATCGTAACGACATTATTATCATTCCATTTACAAACGACGATTTCATTTCCATCGGTGGTTGCGTAGTCGTAAAATCCTCTTTCCTTCTTTTTCATGGCCTTAGAATCTAAAATGTTGCAATTTGTTCCTACTCGGTTCTCTCTTATCGTTTCCGTTCCTTTTATTCCTTTCTGACGCAGTTCTTCTAATAAGCTCAATGATGTAAAAAAATTATCAAAATGTAGATGGTATGTTAAATTTGGACAATTTTTTTGCAGTACGTCAGCACACTGCAAAACAACGCTTGCACCTAAACCCAAACTTTTTATATTTATGTTGTAATACAGTAGTAGATCCTTGATATGGTTCAAATCACTCTATGTATCCTAATCTTGTTGTTGCCGTCCATAATTTGTAGCCCCAACGAATAGGCTTACCACGAATAAACTGTTTCGTTCCATGATGACCGTAATATGCAACCATTGACTCATCCACGCTATGGTTTTCTTCTTTTGGTACCATCCCAATAAAAAGTTTATTCATTATATCTAGAAGCGGCCGTATTTTCGAAAATGTATCATTCGGATTAATTTTTTTTGTTATCTTTGCAATGAATATTTTGCATAATAAACCGAAATCTATTTCGCGACATTGCATTGAACACTAATTCTCTACCCGTGTATTTTGAGTTTTCCCAATACAACTCACGTCTAGGTGAAGGAACGTAGCCCCTTAACAATAAAATTCCAATAAAACAGCGAATTTCATCGGGCTGGATATCTACTTTTCGATTATGTGATGCAGCGTATATATTAGACTAATACACAATCATATCAATCACTTCATCATTAAAAAAAATGTGAAACGCATCAACAGGTGACATACAACCACTGATACAACCACTTATGTATATCTTTCCACATTGGTAAGATAGAAGTGAGATCTTTCTTCTCCCATTTTGTAAAGTTGTTTTTGGATTTTGGAGTCGATTAAGGCTGTCGCTTTGATAATACAACTAATGGAATTTCGTCATCACTATCATAAATGCTGTCACTGTATCGGAGTTCTGTTTTGGCTCTTAGCTATTCTCCAGGAAGATTATTTATAGCAACGTTATCCTCGTCGCCTGAATATTCGTCGGTAATTTCGTCATTTGCGTTTTCAGGTGGGAAAAATAATTATTTCTTCGGGAATTTTGGCATCATCAAGTTCCAACTCTTCTATTATTTCGTTGAGCGTCAACAGTTTGTTCATCTCTCACCTATAATAAAATCCGTATAAATATAGTAATCCGTAACATAAAATCTGTATAAATATAGTAATATATATATATCCATTGACCTTTATAAACGACACTGCACTTTTCACGACTGATTCACAAACAAGAAAACGGTTTCCCAAAAAACTGATTTACCTAGAACAATACTTAATATATTTTCAATAAAATAAGACCGAGAAAATGCAAATAAATCATTTATTTATTAAATTATACGTACCACTAATTATCCATTTCTATGTAAATGACGTCACTGAATTTTTATTCACTATAATATTTTCACAAAACAAAGGCAACTCAAAACTAAATAACTTTTCAACGAGTCAGTCCTTTTTATACTAAATATGCCTAACGGGACTTTCGAAAAAAAATATTTCGACAAGTTTCAAACGTGTTTTTTACCATATGTTTTATTTGGCTTTATGAAGGACAATGGCAATATCTGGGTTTTAATATTCGTTGTTCTAATGATACGTTTTTTCACTAAACGAATTTTGTCAAATAAAATTTATCAGTTTATAAATGTAAATTAATTGTAATTTGTATTTTAATTACAAATTACAATTCAAAGAAATTCTAACTGAGTAAAAAATGGAATCGTGAACATGTTAGTATACATACGTTTTTTAAAAACTGTTTCGTTGGTCCTACATATTCTTTCCGACAAGAACATTTCGACTTATACACCAAATTGGACCGTAACTCTACAGGAATTTGGTTTTTTGGTTTTGTAAATAAAAGCTTGTCTGAACTTTCGATTGGTCGACTTGGGCCGCACATTTAATTTTTTCGAAAAAGATTTTTACATATGAAACTGAAATAAAAATGTGTCAATTGGTGAAAATGTAATTACAGCTTAGAAACTATCCTTTCCAACAATTAAGAGACCTTCGAAACATAGACATATAGCTGCTATTAAATTGTTTAGGAAAAACAGGGGCTTACCAAAAACCATACAAATAAGAAAATCTTTTTATTAAGGTGTAGAAAATTGCCCGATATTATCGATAAAATTTAATATGGCCATTCATGATCATCAATCAAAAAATTAAAGAAACTTTTAAACAAATTGTTTGGGTCAATAAAGAAATATCGACCTCATGTTTTTAAGGCATACACATACGAAGATTTTTTTCAAAATTCTAAAATTCGATACGATTAAATTTTTTAAGCAACGAAACAAATCCATATGAGAAAATTTCAAAATTGAGCTGTCCGGAGATTTCTTTACCAACACAATATATCACTGCTGCAGGAGAAGCGACCTTGTTCAGGGCGATGGAGATACGGAAACATGTATGAAGAGAGATGGATCGTGGACCTATTAGGTTTGGGAATTTCTCAAGATATTTGAAAACTCTTAAAATTAGGTAATAAATATTATTTACCTTTCAAGAAATCTATTATTCCGTAACCTAACTCGCTTTTGCTGCTGTTATTTATTACAAGGAGATCACAGAGAACGGACCAACCTACAGGTGTCTGATCTCTTCCCAAACGAAGGTGGCCCCTATAAAACAACAAACAAACAAAAACAAACGTAAATTTTTAATTTTTAATTTTCTGTCTGGTGGACAGATTCGATAATTGTACTCGATTGGCTTACATTCCATCAAAAGAGAACCCAGCAGACAGTGCTTAGCGGAGGCTTCATTCAGACGAAATTGAATTGAACAGTGTATGGTGGAACAGAGCTGAGTGGCTAGTACAACCAAAGAATTTTTCACCACTTTCTTCTGTAAAATATAACGTGTAAAATATAACCAAGAGTACTCTGAACTAAAGAGAATATCAGCAGGCATACCACAGGGTAGCGTACTGGGTCCTATATTGTACATCCTGTACACCAGAGATATGCCAAATACAGAAGGTGCCACCATAGCAACATTTGCAGACGATACAGCTATTCTGGCGACTGGAAAGTGTATATCAGAAGCAACGACCAAACTTCAAAAAGCAACCGACACAGTGAGTAGTTGGACAAAGAAATGGCGCATTAGCCTAAACGAAGCAAAGTCGGTTCACGTAAACTTCACAAACCAGAAAGTTAACTGGATTCCAGTGAAACTTAATTCAAGGCCGGTTCCAAATGCAAATACAGCCAAATACCTCGGCATGACTCTCGATTGCAAGCTTAGATGGAAAGAGCATGTTAAAAAGAAAAAAGAAGAATTGAACATTAAATATAGGAAAATGTATTGGCTAATAGGTAGAAACTCTGAGCTTACAATACATAATAAATTGCTATTATATCAGCAAATACTTAAACCAATATGGACCTACGGTATTCAACTTTGGGGTTGTACCAAGAAGACAAATGTACAAATGATTCAATGTTTTCAAAACAAAGTGCTGCGTGGCATTGTGAACGCACCATGGTACATTAGAAATGATAACCTCCATAGGGACTTAAATATGGAATATGTAAGTGAAGAAATACAAAATCATGCGAAGAAACACATTCAGCGGATATCTCGGCACCAAAATGCAGACAAACGAAGTTTGTTGGATACCACCAATGCAGTAAGAAGACTTCAAAGGCAGAAACCTTTGGAATTGGGCAGTTGTATTTAATTCGGATAGAGAAAAATAATTACTATGTAAATTCAAACGGGAGTAACCATTGGGCTACTGCCCGTCAAATGTGAATCTTCATTTAAGAAAGATAAATTACTAAATGAATTGTAAATCAGTTGTAATATTAAATAAAGGGAAAAAAAAAAAAAAAAACACTTTCTTCTTTCGACAAGCTTCAACGAATAATAGTTTATTCTCTCAGATTTATTGCAGGTTGAAGAAAGCAAAGCCTAACTGGATGTAACGCCTTATTCTTAACCGAAGAGAAGAACTTTATGAAGCACTTTTCAAAATATGAGCTGTTATTTTTGAAAGTGGTATAAGTCCAGTTTTCAAAAAAATTAAGTTAATGATAACAATAGACAAATGACAGTATAATCTTTCTAACGGTAAGAAATTTATAGAGAAAATAAAAACAAATGCATCTCTAATGCTTGTGCAAAATATAAGAAAATTCAAAATCCCGTATATTTTTGCATTTATTGTTTCTCTATTCTTTCATTATCTCGTTTCAACAAAATATGGACTTATACCACTTTCAAAAATAACAGCTCATATACCGATATGATCAGAGAAAGTATTTTGGGCAAGAAATTGAAGACCTTTGAAACCTTTGAGCTATCTTAAACCATCTCATTTATCATATGTTGACAGACGTTACAGTAAATGCGACAGCTAGCGAACATGAAAAATCCCAGGGACTTAAAATCGGAAAATGTATAATATATGTAGTGTCTATAAAATTTCGAAGAATAAATCAAAAAAACCTCGAAAGATCCGACAAATCGAAAACTCTTGCTCAAAGTGTAGCAAATTTCGAGTGTAAGCAAAAAGCTCGAATTTACTCAAATTATTGCGTAAAGCTCGCGATAGTTTCCAAACAAAAAAAGAATATTCCCCAAAATCTCGAATAAATTTAGATTCTTAAAATAATCTTGATAAATCTCGAATAATATCGAAAATATTGAATGATTTTCGTATTTTCTATTACCAGATAAATCAATTATGCAATAAATCTCAAAATTTCAAATTTTATCAATCTCTAAATACTAAATAGATAAAATTCCTCGGATGTTGTTCCAAATAAACCTCGACTAAGCTAAAATCTCTAAGAATCACATACAATTTTTAAAACCCCGTTATATGTATCTGTAGAGCTTGGTATACTGCTCCAGCTAACTAATTTTTCGTTTTTAATTTTTCGCATGGAGTAGTGTACTGATCAGGAAATCCTACGCGAAATTCTTAATTTTTTGTTGTAGCTAGCTAAATTTTACCTCAAATTTAAATGGAAAATGTATCTTAGCTCTAGCAGCGTTCTTATCTTACGTAGATAACGTAGGATAACGATATATTATATATACGAGTTTCGAGAATTTTTTTTTTTTGAAATGGCAATATAACATGATTAAGTAAGACGTTACGAGTGCTCATAATGCTTAGAAACTCGGGTTTCATCGCAATTGCGACTTATCGAAATTTGGGAAGTAAAACGGGAACAACGAAAAATTCATTCAAATCAAATATTTGAACTTAATGTTAAATTAATAAAAATCCAAATACACAAAATTTATCAAGATTTAAACTATTTGAGATTTCACAAAGCTTTAAACTTTAAACTTTATAACGGATCAAAACGTTAACCTATTTATCGACAATGTTTGACAATTTAAAAATGTAATCTTAAATAAATAATTAATCTTAAAATCCTTTTTTAAAGTTCCTTCTATCGGCAAACATCTCACTATGATTTTTCGATAGACCTATGTGTGTACATAGTTTAGTCGTGCTCATCCGCTAAAATTGTATATTGGGTTTACTTATTGAAATAACGATTATTCGAAAACTAGAAAAATTGGATTTTAAGTATGTAAAAGAATGCGGATATGCATGATTAAAGTAAACACGTAGGCCTATCAGAAAATATTACTGAGATGTTTGCCTCTTTGACCAAAACTAAATCTTCAATAACCAAGGGCTCAGTTGGTGTCATCCAATTGCGGCGAGGTTGTAATTCGTCAAGGTATTCCTTCGTCCACCAGGACCAAAATTGCTGCCGGATCTGTTGGACTAGACGCCATCGGCGGATAGGTGAAACCATTTCAGTCTGAATATCAGGCTCGAGTATAGTGGTGAGAGGACGTCCAATTAGGAAATGGCCTTGTGTAAGTGGCTGAAGATCATCTGGACTTGATGAAAGTGGTGTTAGTGGCCGCGAGTTTAGGATTGCTTCAATTTGCTTGATGAACGTGTTTATCTCCTCAAAGGTCAATGATGCATCGCCAATTGTCCTTTTTAATAATAATTTACTGGACTTTACTGCGGCTTTATGGAGTCCACCAAAATGTGGAGCAGCGGGGGTTTGAAAATGCCAGGTAATTCGATTTTGTTGGCAGTATTTGATGACTTCTGGATTACGCTGCTGAGACGTGATTAAATCGTTTAGTGTCTTCAGTTGTGAGTTCGCGCCCACAAAATTTGTCCCATTATCAGAGAAAATATTCTGCGCTAATCCTCAGGTGGCTACAAACCTTTTCAAAACGCCAATAAAAGTTTCAGTAGACAGGTCCGACGCAACTTCTAAGTGAACCGCCTTTGTTGAAAAACAGACAAACACTGCTATGCTTTGCCTGGTCGCTTGCTTCGTAGTTTATAGTGAATAGAAATCGGTCCACAGAAATTCAATCCAGTTGAAGTAAACGGGGAGGCAATGATTGTTCGTAGTGTTGGCAGATTACCCATCATTTGTTGTCTTGATTTCGCCCTTAATCGAAAACATCGGAAACAGTGTCGAAAGGCTTTTGAAGCGAGCCGTCTTCCATTAAGTTGGCCAATATTCCTCACGGACGGCGGCTAACAATGCTTGTGGGCTAAGATGCAAATACCTATAATGATAAAAACACAGGAGATTGTAAGTATATGTATGTATGTTCGGGAGGGAGTAGGATAGAATGTTTGGATGTATAGGACAAATTAGACTTATTAAGGCGACCACCAACACGAATAATATTCTTGTCGTCTAGGAATGGAGAAAGGGAAATAAGACGACTCTTTCATTCCTGAATGCTCTCCGTTGTATTATCCTGGCATGGACATGTTAAGTTCATTGGATGAAAAGGGGCCGGACCTGCGTTCGTTGTTATTTCTCACGGGTCTCGCATTATTAATAAACCGGTTAACATAAGCAATAACGTTACACAACGATCTGATGTTGTTGAAATATTTGATGCTGTGCAGAAATTCTGAAGATCCATCGGTTGCTGTAAGTGCAGCCTTGTACTTTCGCCGCTCGGGTATGCCATTGTATGATTCGACTTGCGCTGGTGATTTATATTTATCTGGCGATGATAAAAACGCAGGTCCATTGAACCACAATGTAGATTGTAGAAATTCTCTAGGCATGAGACTACGTGAAACAATGTCTGCTGGATTCACTACATGATTCCAGTTATCGATGTCTGTAAGCTGCTGAATTCCTACCACACGATTTGAGACGAACGGTTTCCAACTAGACACCGAAGACTTGATCCAGTGCAAAACGATTGTAAAATCGGTTCAATATATTGTGTGAGTGACCTTGAAGTTCAAAATCGGACAGCACAAAGCTCCTAGCGCGGAATGATCATCTTTCGTAGAGGAGCTACGCGAGATCTAGAACACAATAATGATACAATAGCATCACCATTCTTGTTAATACTATGAGTGTAGGTGGCCGCTCCATAAGCAGACTCGCTGGCATCGGCGAAACAGTGTAATTCTACTTCGTCTGGTGAGTCTTTTGCAAACAGATGACATGTTACTTGAAGTAAGTTTAATTTCGGAAGCTCAGCTCGATATTTCGTCCATTTGGTGTAAAGTTCTTGAGGCAAAGAGGCATCCCAATCTGGTTTTAGCTCCCAAAGTTTTTGCATGAAGATTTTTCCCACAGTGATAACTGGTGATATAAGTCCTAGAGGATCAAAAATTCGGGCAATGTCGGAAATAACAGATCTTTTAGTAATTCTATCTTCTGATCGGTCTTGCAGATTGACATGGAAATGAAACATATCCACATCTGGTTGCCAATACATGCCTAAAGTTTTAACGAAACTAGAGTCATCCAGATGAAGAAGCTGTTCATGATCCGTATCTAACACCTTTAGTAGAACATCAGGCTCGTTCGAGCACCATTTTTTAAGTGACATACCAGCCGTGCCTAACATTTTAATAACTTCATGTTGCAACTTCATAAGCTCCTCTTTTGAGTTCGATCCAGATAATATATCATCGACATACGTATCTGACATAACAGCTTTGCTGGCAAGTGGAAAGTTTGACGCTCCATTGATCGCCAGTTGTTTGAGGCACCTGGTGGCCAGAAAAGGTGCAGAGCTCGTTCCGTATGTCACAGTTTTAAGCCTAAAAGATTGAATAATGCCACTACAGTTATTTCGCCATAGAATAGATTGATATTTTTTGTCTTCGAGTACTACCCAGGTCTGACGATACATCTTAGATATATCAGCACTAAAACATAGATATGTGACCGGAATCTTATAAGAATACAGAACAGCAAGTTTTGCACAATTGGTCCCACCAGCAGTATGCCATTCAACGATTTGCCAGAAGATTTCTTCGCGGAGCCATCAAATACTACTCGCAGTCTAGTAGTTGAGCTGTCTGGCTTCAAAACGCAATGGTGTGGCTACTATCTCCCAATCATTATCTATGTCTTCAGCTTTAAACGATTCCATATGGCCCAAACTTAAATATTCGTCAATAAATTCTCGATACTGGTGACTAATATCAGCATTCCGAGCTAGTTTCCTCTCCAAACTACAATATCGCTTTGTGGCCGTAACTTGTAGGTTCCTCAATGAGGTTGGTGATTCTTTAAATGGCAGTTTGACAATAAATCGGCCTTGATCATCGCGTTTATATGTTTGAACAAAATTCTCTTCACACATTTGCTCGGATAATGTGTAGGCCTCATCTGTAGGTTCCACTGTTTCTAATTGCCAAAACTTTTGTAGAACAGTCTCTAAGGTTGGTTCCTTGGTTGTACTTAAATTGCAGAAATTTTTTGCACATGTATCTACAATTTTTCCAGAAATAATCCATCCGTCAGCAGAGTGTTTTGGAGAAGTGGGAAACCATCGCTTAATCTGATCTGACCAACTGTTAGTAATTCCAGGAACAGCTCAGCTCCAATGAGCATATCGATTTTTTGCGGAATATTAAATTGAGGGTCCGCCAATTGTAGATTTTGTGGTATTTCCGATGGGCTGCACTTTAACTCTTTGTAAGAATATGAACCGTGATATCAGTAGAATAACCATTGATTCTAGATTGAAGTGTTATGATGCTGGAATTACGACTAGTAACAGACGCGTCTCCTATACGAACAATGGGAGCATGCAATTTGACCTTCTTAACCCCTAATTGTGTAGCAAAGGCCTCTGTCAAGAAGTAGAGCTGCGAACCAGAATCGAGTAATGCCCTGCATGGAATTGGTGTGCCTTTATCATTCAGAACGTACACTATAGCAGTTGAGAGTACTACAAAACCCCTTGACTTTGTAGAAGGTTTTACAGTTGCATTAGCTGACAAAGATTATGAACCTGTAGAGGAAGCTATCTGCTTATGTTTCTCATTTAAAGTGGTAGATGGGAATTCCGGATGAATCAATGTGTGATGATTTAAATTGCATTTGCGACATTTCTCGGTTATCGGATAGTCCTTGACTTGATGGTTTGGCTTTAAACAGTTATTGCACAGCCCTAGTCGGCCTACTTCCTTTTGCCGATCTGTTATTGATAACGTTAAAAATATGTTGCAACGAAATAGGCTGTGACCCTGTTTGTTGCAGAAAAAACATTTATATTTTGGTAGCTGAGACCTTTGATTACGTGTAACTGTTGTTTCTTCTGACGATTGAGTATAATTGTCCAACGTTTGACAACGACGGTTCAAGAAAACAAGCAACTCATCGAATGTTTCTAGTCTATCACTTGGAGCTTCAATATTCCATTTTTCTAGTGTGTCAGAATCTAACTTTGAACAACATAAATGGACTATAAGATCATCCCACTGCTTGGTAGGTCGACCAAGTGTAGTTAAAGATCGAATGTGTGCATTGAAAGTGTCAATCAATTCTCGAAGGCGAGGTCCATTCGGTTTATCAAGCGGCTTAAAGATGAATAGCTTACGAAGATGATCTTTGCAGATAATTTTTTTGTTTGCATATCGAGAAGTTAGTATTTTTATAGCTTCCGTGTAATTTGCAGGAGTGGTTTCTAACGATTCAATTGATCTTGCAGCTTCCTTATCAAGAGATGTTTTTAAATAATGGAATTTGGCTAAGTCATCTAGAGCAGGATTTTTATGAACTAGTGATTGAAAGCTCTCAAAAAACTCTAACCACTTTGTGATCTCACACGAAAATGTTTTCAATTCAATTTTTGGGAGTCTGATTGAAACCGCTTGATGGTTTGCTGTACCCTGCTGTAAACTTTTTCCTTCAACACAAAAGCGGATGTTATCAATTGCAACCATTAAAGCGGGTATCAATTGAAAATACATTTCTTCAATATTTGCCCGTGTGCTTTGATAGAGCTCGGTATTATCTAACTGCTCAATGCTGATCTGTAGCTTATTAAATTGTGTAAAATAATCGTCAATGCTACCCAACCGCAACTCTAATTCGGGAAGAGAAGCCTTCTTTATATCTTCGTCTACGAAAGTCTTGACACGCTGGATTTGGTTCATAATTATTTGTCTTACCTGAATTGCTTTCGCTAATTTCGCCTCAGTCGTCATTTTTATTCTATCAGAGCACAACACAAAACTTTCTCGAAATCACGTAATAGTTTTCACAAATAACTGTTTTAATACACCGTTTAACCGAAATTTCCGTTATTCTTTTCGCTCAGTTAAATTAAATAAAAGTCGCTTACCGGAATGAATTCCTCACTATCAAAGAACAGCTCTTAATATGGTTCGCTGGCTAGATACTGTTACTACGCACGTTTGTAGATTTTATGTTATTGGCTGGTGAAGAATGATTGAAGGTTGAAGAACCACACTCTGCTACCAAAAATGTTGAAATCCCAAGCCTTTTTGAGATTGTGGAAAATTGTAAATTCCGAACCCAAACTACACGAAAATGATCTTGTTATCACACCACAAGATTATTTATGATGATTGTGATCACACGATTAAGTATTAATTTTAACTTTACCAGTCAGACAAAATGAAACACATTCTATCAATAAATACCAAAATAAAAATTTTTATTTAAGTTTGACTAACAGAAGCAGAATGATTTTATTTTAATACAAAAATAGCAATTTGCACTCGAGAGTAACAGTATTAATTAGAATACCTGAATAATTCTCACAAGTACAAAACAAATTATTTATATATAGGTAATTTAACTTAGTACATAAGGTATTATATAAATTACAGTACAGACAAAATATGATTTTGATTAGGGCTGTATTCAGTTGTTATGGATCTTTAACATATGCTTTTTTAAACACTTGCAAACCAATTTTTGTGGTTGTTGTAAAATCTAATATTAATTTAGGATAAACTTCATTCCCATCTAAATTGTTGTGTCGCATTATAATATGGCATACTCAGATTTACTAAGACAGCCTTAGGATTTCTTGTAACTGGCCAACAAGTGACCATTACACTATTAATACAAATTTATTTATTTTACGAAGTGAAATTTAATTTTTATTTTATTAATCATATGTCTGTAGTTCATAGTTAAAAATAATTTTCATTTCGTACTTGATTCAAATTTTTTCTTCATTAAAATAAATATAAATTGTGTAACTACATTTTTGAAATCTTTTAATCTATGTAGCTACGTATCTGGGTGGAAAACTCACACCGGTGTTTTACAGTTGATTAATAAATTATAGAATGATATAAAATTAACCAGTAATACTAATTTGGATTTAGATTTTTTCGTAGAATCGGAAAAATTTGTCATTGATCATACTAACTTTAATTTTAATTTGGGTTTACCAGTTAGCCACACAGAAGCTAACTAACTGATAGAATACATTGAGACTAAATTGTTGGAAATATCTTCGGTTAAACCTATTGCGGTCATACCAAATTCTGAAGTTAATATTTTGCTTAATGATTTTAATAAATTTACGTGTGAAATTAAAAATTATATGAAATGAGCATGGAAGTTTGACCACTGGTAGATTCGCGTAAACTTTGTCCTAAATCTGTCCAAAAAAAAAAAATATGATTTTTTTTAGGACAAATTTCACGAATCTAAATGCATAAGTGAAGTTTTATAGTTACATCGAATTTCTTTAATAAGGATAATAAAAATTATTTAAGAATTACATGTAATGTATAAATACGATGTAAGTAAGATGTTACATTTTATATTTTCTTTAAAAATTAATATAGCGAATATACAGTCCGTTACAGTTGATTAAATTCAATGAAAACAATGTAGACCCTTGTATGATTTAATTTTAACCCCCCGTGTTATTTGGGTTTTTACTAAAATTTAAAGAACATTATCACTAAAATAAAAGGCTGAACATTTTTTTTTTTTTGAGTTTTAAAGTCGTATACTATATTTTGTTATTTTGTTGGGAAGTGAAAAAATGCATTTTTTTATTGTTACATGTGAATAAATCCACGCCAGAATTTGAATAAATACACGAAATATTTTTATGAAATTATAATTTTTTTTAATATTTAAGTTTATTTATTTATAATAATATATTTTTTTATTTATTTTAATAATGAGTGCTGCCTCCATTCTTTGAAATAAGCTCAAATATTCTATTGGGCATTGAATCGTATACCTACTTCAAATAATTCAAAGAAATGTCGGCCCAAGCAGCTTTGATGGCTCCAATAAGCGACTCCTTATCATTATACTGTTTATCCCCTTCATAAATCTTGCGTGAAAGCCATCCCCAAACGTTTTCCATAATATTTAAATCAGAAGAGTAGGAGAGCCATTTAAGTAAATCGACGTTTTTCTTGGAAATCCAGTATTTTACAATCCTTGCCGTATGTATAGGAGCGTTATCGTGCTGATAAGTCCATTTCAGTGGTCCGAACAGCTGTTGGAACTTTGGAAATGCTGAATCCAAAATAGACAGATACGACTTAGCTGTCATTTTTTGATTTTGAAAAGCTAACTCAATCCCACCGTTGTATGAAATACCTCCCCAGGCCATAACCCCTCCTTCCTTGCTATGATGTCGATTGAGAACTAGCTGTTTTTTGCGTAGGTCATAGAAATAATAGTTATAACCATCGGGCCCGTCTAAATTGAATTTTTTTTCATCCGAAAACACGACTTTATACCACTGGTTATTCCATGTCATATGCTCTTTCCCAAATTGAAGCCGATTGTTTTTTCGAGCTTCGTTGAATGGTGGCTTTTCTTAATTTCCATCCGTTTAAGATCTTTAGCTTTTTGTATGGCGCGACGAACGGTTTGTACACAAACATAACCACCGGCTTTCTTCTTGATTCTGCGAGCAGATAGAGCAGAATTGGAGTTCTACCGGTTTTAATTTTGAAACAGAACAGCCTTTCATATTTTTTCCATAGTTTTCAGGATTTCTTAAATAATTTCGCACAACAGTGTGACTTCGGCCTAGTTTTTCGGCTATGAATCGGCTCGAATGTCTTTCATCGTGGTAAGCATCAATTTTTCCCTTTTCAATATCGTTTAGGCTTTTGTTTTTTCCCATTTTTTTAAAATACAATTTACAACACTAATTTAATTTTTATTTAATATTTTTTATTTTAATAAAACTAAACAAAAGAAAAGAAAATGAACTGGATTTATTCACGTGTAACAATAAAAATGATTTTTTTTTACCGTGTTTAAATGAAAAACAAAAAAGGAACAGTTCCAAAGCCAACTTGAAAACAAATTTTTAGTAATTTCATTAGTGATGAAATAATCTACCTTTCAGTATAGAAAAAACAATAGCGATAGAATCCAAAAGAGATGAATTCGGGAATTCCCACTTTTTTATTTAGTGGATTTAATCTGCTGTAACGGACTGTATGAATAAATGAAATTCCAAATTTTCTTGCGAAAATCCTAGAAAGCTGACACCAAAGTGACCTAAATAAAAAGTTGGCATGGGATCTAGGCTATCCGAAATCAGTTTCAGTTTTGAAAAAATAGGGGACTAAGGGGTCTAGGACAACCATGTTTGATACGATTTAAATATTGAATTAAAAAACTACAAAATAAATAAGACAAAACATTTTCATTTTATCCGAAATGGTAATTAAATTAAATTTTTTTATCTCAAATTTTACTTTCCCAAATTTCAATTTGAAATAAAACAATTTATACATTCTTTATTTATAATTTTTATTTGTGTCTTCGCATTCAACATGAATACATCGGTGGCTGTTCTTCACTCAACCATCGGCGTTGCACCCTTTAGTTCCCCAAAACAACTCATACAATATTGAGCCATATATTCGGAATTTTCATAAATAATGTTTTTTAAGTAAAAATGATACTTAATTAGTGTAACTCTATTAGTCTCTGGTTCTTCTGAATGTAGTTCTTCAATGTGTATACCATTAATTAAATATTCGGTGGCATAAATTGTTAGTGGTCCGCAATTTAAATCGCCGTTCTGTTGAGGCAAGGAACTTGTTGAAATTATCTCAAATTTCTGTACAGGTTTTCCAAAATATTTGATAATTTTATTTGCAAAATGATTTATTTGTTTTAGGTTCTAATGAATCGTAGGTAATTATTTTGAACTTATCAAAGTCTATTACCGCTAATATCCAGTGGCTCGCTTTCCAAACTGGAACAATTACATATCTGCTTTGATACGCAATCCTCCGCCTCTTTCTGGCATTTTGGATTCACGATTTTATAGCCATGTTCTAATATTTTAGATACGTGGTAGGAATCCAAACATACAGAATTTCACCCTTTTGTGGTAAGGCTTATTGCCACATAAACAATCTCTGTTGTTAAAAAATTGTAGTGGTTTAATAAATTGTAACATTCGTTATACAAACAGCATCACAAATTATTGAAATGATACTGAAATATTACAATGATCAATTTCATTTCAGACATTTTTTCGTAATATGTCACTCTGATTTCAATCGTTCTTTGAAAATCTATTTTTTTTGGTGGAAAAGGACCTTGTAGCGCTAACTTTTCGGCATATCTTGGTGTACCCTTCCTTCTTGCTTTACACCATGTTCCTTCTAAATCTGGATCATAGGGGTTTTCCTCATCAGCTGTAACTCTTAATGGGGTTAATGGTTCATTTGATGGTTCCTGCCACTTTTTTCAAATTTTATTTGTATTCCTTTTCCTGCCCTTTAGATGCGGAGCAGATTCTGCGGATTTCAATAATCGCAATGTGGTTTCTTGAAGTTTGTCCACAAATCTGCCCAGCTTTAAATGCAACTCTCCAATCAGATTATTTTGAGGAGGTTGAACCAAGTCTCAACAACTGCATTCCGTAAAAATACTATACTCCATAATGGCAGGAACTTCATATATTTTCTAACACAAAAATAAATGAAACCTGCGCAATACAAATTGTTAGTAACACCATAGTCGCATTGAGACACTTCAAAAATAATTTTGTTTAATATACTATTATGTCTTAAGAAATACGGTGTATCTTCTAAATTTGTTTCACTTAAACTAAGATCACTGTGAGCCTCTATATCGTCCGACTCGTTCGATTCAGTTTTTACGGCTAATTTTGACAACAAAGGAATAGTATACCATAACTTAATTTTATTTTGATTAAATCCTCAAACCTATTTTGCGCTTTTAAAAATTTATTATTTTGGCCCTTAGACACGCTTAACACACAAAATATTCCGAATAGTTCATCGACTTCTTCTAAATTTTCACTGTCAATTATTAAAAATCCAAGACCAGTCGGTGACATAAATTTTAGGTAAAGTTTCTTTTGCCTTTTGGCGATTTATTGTCGTGTTCATATCCTTGAAAAACATCCTTAAGGAACCAACGGCGTGCTCGCTCGTTATATACTCTCCAACAGGTATAATAACGCCATTTATCCACCATTATTGTAAAGCACACATAAATTTTTTAAAATTTATTATTATGTTTATAATAATAAATTTTAGAAAATTTATGTGTTTTGCAACATTTTATTTTACGAACTTGACTGCCCGTTCCAACGACATGTATGGTGATATTTTTTTCTATTAAAAGTTGTATAGTAGAGTCCCGAATTAGCTTTGTAGGTAATGGGTTTCGTGCTGACTATATTTACTGGTCCCCCGATGGTTGTCTATCTACACAATATACGAGATCCATTAACTCACATCCCTTTATTAGATCGGATACTAATAGCTTTTGTGATTTCGCTTTCCGCAAATTAATTGCTCTGATTAATCCTTGAGTATTTCCTTTATGTAGTATGTGTTCTAGGTCTTTCTGAGCATGTTCTCGTTGTTAACCCCGTAATTGACCGAATTCTTTTCTTCTCTATGAGATTTTATTTCAGTGCCAAGAGTGAAAATTGTCATTAGTTTGCAATTGCACCTTCCATATTGTGTAACAGTTTGGTTTTTTTTGTTAAATTTAACCGATCGAAAAACTAAAACACATAGATGTTTAGCTGCAGTAAGAGCTTCCCGTATAGCCTAGGTCCTTTGCCAACTATACATTTAGGTCACCATGGTGTTAGTCTTAAGATTTTCTCAACAAAATTAAGAAATCATTTTTTCATTTGGTATATTTATTGGGTGAGATTATATTAAACATATGGTTGTCCTAACCACCCTAGAGCCCTATTTCTTCCAAGTAATATTTTTCGGAAAGAACGAAATATTTTAATTAACTTTTTTTATCTTATAATCTTTGCCATCTTATTTAAACTTCTTCTATAAAATTTCAACGCTTATCACCTAAAACTAAAATTCGTAATAACGAGCTATTCTGATTTTTTTACTAATACATGTACACACAGTATGTATTTTTTTTAGTTTTAGGACGGATTTAGGACAAAATTCACATACTTCACTGGTAGGTATCATAAAACAGCAAAAGCTTCGTTAAATATTGGATTAAATGGCGTTGATGATTTGGAAGCTGAACAGCCAGTATCATATGTATTTGAGTCCGAAATAACTTGATGATAATGACGTATAGATGTGTATATGCATGTTAATGTACAACCGAAATCAGATGTAAAATATGATTTTTTGTTTTTAGAAAAAAGAAAAAAAAGCGATATAAAAGTTAATAAAACCTTCAATCAATGATGGTTGTTAATCATCTTTAGGCCTTGTAAGCAGTGCCTTCATATTAAATTTATTGGATTAAACTGAAATTTATCATCTATGATTAAAGAAAACACGGTATGTTACGTTTTGTAGTATTTATATTCTTATCATAATAGTAAGACAGGGGTAATAATTGCTCTTCGTTTTCTATTTTAGAAATGTAAATTCAATTATTACAAATTAAACCTATTCTGACAGGTTACAGTTAACCCGATTAATTTCACTTTACTCTGTTGCGCTCTTTTTTCCACCGCCTTGATATTATTGATTTTTAATCACCTGTTAGCACTGGTCACAAAATTACAATGATTTAATTATTTTGGCAACCGATTTGAAATCTTTATTAAATCCCGTTAATCCCAATTATAAGCAAAAACAGAAATGAGAAAAGGATTATAAATCAAAACACGTCCAAATACTAATCATAAATATAATTTTAAAATAATCAGGCATATGGACATTTTTTTTTTCATCTAGACGAACAACAAATCAGGCAGACGCAACAGGTTTATGATTTAAAGAGCAGTTGGAAGTAAGTAAATTTATTGAGTCTTTCTTGAACATTTGTAAATGCATTATGTATACTTTTTTTGTGGGTTAGTGGGCGAAGCAGGGGTTGGTGAGGAATGGTCTATATTTTAGTCGATATCCCAAACAAATGTATAACCAGGCTATCGTTCTTAACTTAAAACTAAAAAGGACAACGAAAAGATTATTATTGGTAACTATACTGAGTGCGGTGAGAGCAGCTGCAATTTCGGCCAGATTCGCGTGTACTTTAGTGGGATGTTTAATTAGCCTATTCCAGATCTTTCCATCCTAGTAAATGAAAATAATGATAATAATGAAGCTTTTAATAAAATTTCGTAATCTTGAATTATTCGCAAAAAAGTCCAATAAGCCGAAAATCCATACAACTAGAAAAAAGGAATCTTGGGGATCGAATATCAGCAAAAGCCACTACAAAACGTAACAAGTATTTCGGAAAATGAAAGAAAGCTGAGCCAGATTTTCCCGTTAGATCCACAAACAGTTCCCTATTGACGATTGTAAAAGTAGAATCAAGGGTGAATAATAATTGAAAAATGGTTGAATGGTTATTGATTATTCATGAATTCATTCTTTAGTCACCTATTATGCTCTCATTATTCATTGATTGTTCATCAAGAATCAGTAAAAAATTAGTGACTAATGAATAATTTCTGTGTTACATTAACGTAAACAAACTATTCAGTGCTATTCAATTTTCCGTCCCACTGGGTATTTCAGTAACGTTTCAGTAACGGGTGGATAATGAGTGAAACTATCGGTCATAATTGAATAATAAGTGAAATCATTATTCATCAGTTAAAGCATTAAATATTTTGGAATGATATTGAGAACCATTATCTATTTAAAGCGAAATTACTACCAGGTATTTAGCAATAGGCTTCCCAAGTAACAATTTGATAGGTAAATTTTCCTAGACAGCAAAAACAAAGCTGTTACAACGTCGTGAAATCAGAAAAATTACACAAATTAGTTATAAATGTTAAATAGATATTCAATAAGTTTTTAAAACGTTGTGGCAGTGAAAAAAAAAGCTAATTAGCTCATGTAGGTATGTAAGACATTCCAGAAGGGATTTTGTTATATAAACATAAAGCAAAACAGTCGGGAGAAAAGCAATTTTGCTGTGGTAATCAACTAAACAAGTATGACAGCTATAATACTTTATTATTTTTTTTGTGTAGTTTTCAAACATATTTGCATTTAATCAAAATTACTGTTAAAATAACAAAATAGTTAGAAAACAAGTCTAAAAGAAATTTATAAGTAATTTTGGAGGTGGAAAAGGATTTTTTCGGCTATGATTATTTACGGATAGAAAAATCCAATATGCTGTACGGTCTAATTTTGCGATTTATGACATAAAATCAAATAAGTCGAATATAATGGCGAACAAACATTTATATAATTATGTATAATTTTATATATTTATTAATTTATTATTTATAATAATTGTAAATAGTGATGTGGTATCTTGCAAATGAGTCTTGCCAAATGCTCTGTTTGAAGAGGCATCTTGCAATTGACTAGTACAAGTTTATGCGGATGGGTGTAACTTGCTACTGCTGCTACTTCTACTTGCTCTTAGGAAGTGGCTCGTTCTTTTAACTTTTGCATACCCTGTACTGCCACCTGATTCTACAAATATTTGGCGAGCAAGCGTGCCAGTTCTGAGCACCATTAATTATCGGCTTTTTGCTCTGTAACCTAACCCTTGATATTTGAGGAACTCTGTGGTGTCCGGTGGTTAATGAACGATAGCAATATTTTCGTCTCCTTCAAACTAGCACGCTGGACACACAAACAATTCCTTCTTGCTTACAGTTTCGGAAACACAGAAAACGTAATAATCATAACAAACGTATTAAATAATACTCTTAAAATATTAAATAAACTTAAAATCACTAGAAAAAATGATTTCATAGCAAACACTTACCATTATTAAAGATAAAATACTGTTGAATAACAAATTACAGAAATCCAACTTGATATGCCAATTGGTTGGAAAAGGAAAAACTGCTGAACTCAAAGAAAAATTACTTATCTAACAACGAAACTGCTTAACACACAGCGAATTTTAAATGAGTAAACTAAACGTGGATAAAAAAGGAAAACTGCTCAACTCAAAGCAAAGTTGTTTAACACACAGCAAAACTGCTTAACACACCGCAGAATCTAAATGGGTACTATGTGTAAATATATAACTAAAACAATGTTGTTAACCCTCTAGCAAGTATTTCCGCTTTTAAACGGAGCACAGAAAACATGAATAATAAATAGAAAATTATTATTTGCTCTTATACTCTTGTTATGTGCGTTAACGGTTATTATTTGCGTAATTCAAACACTTCAGTTAAATATTTATGTGAACAAAATTAGGCAGACAAATATTTAATTGTCGCGTCACAATGTCCAAGTGTACAAGAAATATTATTAGTGTCTTGTTTTTCTTGTCGTAGAAATCAGAAAGATAGAACATTCATAATATTTGATCTATAATACAGTATCTTCTTGGTCTGCTTGAGAGACACCATTCGAGTACAACGCCAAATGTTAACAGTACTTGGGAGGATACGTCGTGTGAGCGATGATAGCTGACATAGCTAGACAATAGTATAATAGTTTGCATTGCTCAAAACAAGAAAAGGTATCTCCCTTGATTTAACGCAAGTGTGCTAGTAAGTTTTAAAAGGCTTCGTTTGCAATTGAGAGATACGTATAAACAAAATTATCTCTCATAGAATAGCTTAGCTTTACTGAAAGGCGCAATGGACCCTTGTGTTTCTGAAATATTTGACTGACGATTGGTGCTTTACAGTTTAACCGCGAATTAGAATTTCAATTAGTGATGTTTTTGTATTATATAATGTTTGTTAATGTAGTAATATGTTAGTAATTTTAACCGGAGATAATTTCAGACCTAATTTTCGATTTTTTCACATTAAAATTACCCTACCATAATTTTCCCAGTTAGAAAAAATTGCCTGCTAGTGGGTTAAAGTAAATAATATTCCATGCAAAGTCCAACAGATAAAACGCTTAACACAAAACAATAATGTTTTATGATCAGTGATTTTCTCATTCAAAAGTTAATTAGTTACTTAAAACATTTAATATATTTTGGTTACTTTTTCGTAAATTCGTAAAACAATTTAGCTGTAATAATATTGAATTTAAGACAAATAGTTAAAATGGTTATCTATTATGCTATTTAGCTGTTACATATATTAAAGCCATCTTTAATTTAGTTTTTCTTCTTGGCTGCATCATTTATCTGGTTAAAAAAGTTCGACAAAAACAACTTTATCACATGCAAATATTAAAATAACGCCAAAATTCAGCTTTTGGTTGATTACCAGAAGCTTTTTAACAGATTTTTAAGTCGCGTTTTCCTTTTCTGACCTACTTTTTCAAACTGGCCGATGAAATTTGTTTCCCATGTATTTTTACGATTAAAAATCACAAGCAAAGTCATATTTTCCTTGTCAATATTTCATAAAATATTTATGACATTTATTATTGAAGTATGGAAAACATAATTAAAATGACATCATTAAAATTGTAGATGCAATTATAGAAATAGGTTTTTACCAATCATTTAGCAACAAATTGTTATTGTTACAATAATTTTCAAAATAATAGCTCTTTAGTTATTTCTGACTGTTTTGCTATTTTAAAACCGATTCCCTTAAATACGTGTTTGCTGCTATAACATTAATTTTTCTTATGCAATTATTTTGCGTGAAGCACAGCGAAACTGCAAATATAATTTTTTTGCTATTTGGGAACCTATATTTTTAAATAAATCAAACTGCTGTCTCAAAAGTAATTTACCATTTATTACGAGTTTGCTGTTTGACATTGCTGTAACATATCGGCAAGCAAACTATTATTACCATTTTTGCTGCTATTACGTCGACAAACCAACAAACTGACGTTTTTGGTTATTTTTTAAGAAGTTATTATAACTAAATTGCTGTGAATTTTAGATGGCACAACGTTTTGACATCTCCAAATTGCTACTTGGGTTACTAAACAAATAACTGAAAGTATATCTTTAGTTGAGGTTTTTGAGCTAGGTATAAACCGGAAGGTAGCAGAAATCGGTAATATCGAATCTATTTAAGACTGACTATAACATAACATAATTACATATAACGAAATTTGTTTTCTGAATTTCCAAATCCAACTGATCAATGCGTAAAAAAGGAACATTTCTTTGAATTGCGAGAACCCCAAGGATAGTCAGTCTTTCAGAAATCTATAGACCATTTCAGCAGAAATCGCAGCAAAGAATATGTGAACGGAACATACCAAGTTACAGCAAAATGATAAATAAGAAGTTAGTACAAAATGTTCTTTCAAATATTTGTAGTTTAAAAGTAAATCGAATTGAATATTTCATTTATTAAAATTAATTGTTTTAATTTTTTGTTAAAGTTACGCAATAATTAATAAAATTGAACTAAACACATTACTAACCCCCGTTCAACTAAAACGTCTGAATTTTTTTAATAATTTAATCAACAAGTCAGGATAGAAAACTTCCTTTCCCCATCACCAAACGAGCGAAGTATGTAAGTGGCGCGAATTCACACAAGTTTTGTTAAAGACATTTCCTAAAGTGTAATAAAAAATTTTAAATCGATAAAATTTCAAATTAACTTCAATTTTTATTGTGAATTAAGTAGGCACAAACTGGTGTTGAAATGAATATTTTGTCACCAGTTGTTGTGAAATATTCTTCATTCCCTAAGTAGTTGCGGTGGTAAAAAATAATGTTAATTTAATTTTTTAAATAAAAACTGTTTGTGTTGCAGAAGAGTTATTTTTTTTTAAGAATTTAAAAAACTTTTTTAACCTTTATAGAAATTTAAATGTTTCCAAATTAATATTGGGTTTTAAAAACTGGAAATTCTTATTTGGTCCAGCAAAATTGACTGTCCTACCAATTTTACGTGTTTCTCACATAACAACTCTTTCGGTAACCCTCTTTCTTAAGTCCAGTGGTCCAGAAACATCTTAACACATGCTTAAAAACTTGTTTTAAATATTTAAACTTAAAACGAACTACTCGTACCCAATTGATGCCGGACATTTAATTTTTATATGAAAACGTAAACGGTTATGTTTTTTAAATTTTTATTAGTGTTTTAAAATAAAACCTGAAGAATTACTAATTTTTTTAAGAATTTAACAAGGATTGTTCAGTTCACCATTTTACAATTTTTAAGATTGTCACATTCGTCTTTTAATTTGCTATAGAAAGGTATGTTGAAAACAATTATTTACCTCACCCCTAAAATAAAATTATTTAAAACGATTTTCGTTTCCTTTATATACAAAGGTTTTAGTGTGTGCCCATCCCAAAAAATCGTTATTTACACACCCTTAAATTTTTTTTGTGTTATACATAATTTGTAAATTTCAAGTAAGGTATTTAAAAAATATATTTAAAGTTTTTTAAAAACAAAAACGAGATTAGTCATATGGTCCAAGAAAATATGATGTCCGGTTTTGAGATATTCAGTCTTTGCAATTGATTTTAGATTTTCTCACATTACAACTTTTTTAAGACGTTGACATATTTACCCCTTTCCAAAATGTGGTGGTCCAGTCCACATCATCTTAATAGTTGAAAGGGATGAACAACAAAACGTCTTTATCAAAATTATTATATTTTGTAATGAATAAAAGTTTTTCAAGATCAAATGATTGATGCTGGGACATTTAATTTTTTTTGTTTTTGTATTTTTTTTTTTTTTTTGGTTCAGACATTTAACAGTTAGAATTACGTTATAATAAAAAACTTGTTTCGGGGATGACCCGATGAAACCAAACCAAATGCTCGTATATCATAGACCTTTAATTATTTAATTTTAAATGACCTGCTCAAAGAGCGTGCTCCCACCAATTTTTTTATCCCAAAGCAGAATTATTGATTTTTGGTCCGCCTTGCCTAATACAAAAATTAAATACACAGCATCATCATTTGTACTAATTCTTTGGAATAAATATATATAATAAAAAAAAAATCTCTATTCAAAGCATGATGAAAACTATCCCCTATTAATACAGCTCCGATTCTGGACCAACAGTCCAAAAATATATAAAAGGGGTAAAAATGAATTGAACAATTTTTTTTTTTAACTAAAACGAAAGAGTTGTACTGTGGGAAAATTGAAGATTTTCGAAAACTTGATGCAAACAATATTGTATTATCTCAAAACTGGACGGTTAATTTAATTGTTGTTGTAATTTCCTCGAGTTTATTTTTTAGTTATAAGATTTAATAACCTTCAATTTTATGTATATGCAATGATGTAACAGCTGATTAACGAAACGCGTTCCAAGTCATTTTATATGCAAATCAGTTCAATTTTCGATATAAAGCTCTTTCTATTGTTTTAACTGCAAAATTTGACAAAACTATTTACTAGATTTAAGAGAGTTTGATAGGAAAATAAAGTCAAATTTGATGTGTAAACTATACAGTATATACCCGTACATACAGATTATATTCTGTAGGTTGCCTAGAATTTGAAAAGAGTTCGATGGAAAATACGAATGAAACAATGTTTAAGGCAATAAATTTTAATGTTGGTAAATTAATATAAAAATCCAATTTTAATTGAAATTAAATTGAGTTTGAAGAGATTTTGATGAAAAACATAGGTCACATTACCGAATAAAATGAAACTAATTTTTACGTGTCAAAATATTTCACGTGGAAGAAAATAAACAACTTGTGTCTAATAAAAGGTTTAATGTAATAATTTATTGATGATGGGCTCTTTTATGAAAAAATTGCGATTTCACATTTTCGAATAATTTGACTGGACTGGATATTGAATTCATTCATGGGACTCGTTAATTTTTATTTTGATAGTATAATTTTAAATTTTTTCGATGATGAACGGCAACCTTCTGAGTTTCAATTTTATCATGCAAAATATTCGAATACGTAAAGATTACGGTGTATTTTTGTCTAATATACATGCGCTAAACAGGAATTTTGATAATAATTTTGCTTGAGAGATTCCCAGGTTAAAGGTGACTCTTTGTTGTTGTGTTTCCCATTGACTTTAATTCTTTACTGAATAGTGCTATACTAGACCTATTTCTAATGCATGTCTTGATCTTTTATTTCACAAAGACTTCACATATTGCTAAAAAATTCAGATATTTCTGTCACACACCACAATACAATTACATTAACTTTAAAATTAGTCAATGCGATCAATGGAGATCGAAAAGGCAAACCATTGTTACAAACTAACATTAATTATTCGGATTCGTCTGTGGCGTTACATTTTAGCGATTAGAGTTCAGTTTTTTCTGCTGGCAACCCGAATGGTGTGTACTCAATTTTTATTAATAAATTCACTTTTGTTTTAAATAAATTCAAAACTGTAAATAAAATTAATCAAAAAAATTTTAAACTTAATGCAGGGATGACGAATTCTTTATTAAATAAAATAAATCGGCGGAATAGTTTATCAAAAAAAAAAAAAAAAATTAGCTCAGAATCCGAATAACAGTTATGTAAAATTAATGTTTAATACCTCAGATCGTTGATTCTGATAAAATGAGAATTTTTCGTGCCATTTTTTAATTAGTACAAAATATTGTCACTCAAAATTTTCGATTCTGATGAAATGAGACACGACCTTTTTAATAGTTTAAATCAGTTTAGAATTCGTATTACACGAAATTATTTCCAACTTAGTTTTTAACAAAAGGCATCTAAATTAAAACCCGTGACAATTTAATTCAATTATTTTTTGTGATATTTTGAAAGATTGACTTGATCAGAATCGATTTTTAGTACTCACAATTATACTACTAAATTAAAATAACTATTGCCCTATTACACTATTGAGTCCTTTCTCAAACATTTTTGACAAATTAATTATATCAAGATTAATAATTTTCTTCATAAGTTTAGTGTACTCGATTTTAGTTAGTTCGGGTTTATAAAAAAATCATCAACACAAAAAGGTCTTCTTGCATTTTTAACGCCATTGGCCATTTCTTTGCCCATTTCCTTCCGTAATACAGAAAAAGTGCTTTTGCTCGCCTTTTATACATATATCAAGATTTTCAGTATCAAATCTGACTTTTTTTCTCTCGGATGCTGGTGTTTTAAATTCAATATGATATGATTAAAGGAATTATTAAAAATATTTCGAAAATATTTCTATTTCTGGAGCTTAGGTAACTCAGCGATAAACATCTGATATATTTTATTTATGTTTAATTCACTCAGCCAATATTGCCGTTTGTTGTTCATACTCCTATACAGTAGTAAATTTCGATAATTTTAAATTTCTTAATTAAATTTATAGCCGCATCCTTTTTTGACTGACTTTGAAATTTAATCCGGTCACCTCCTCGTCGTTCAACTGGACCTAGAATGTATTAAAATGCCTAATATGCACCAAAAAGCAATCTGACGAACCCTAGCTATGCTCTTATTGTTTTTTATATATAACATACCTCCGAAACTGTTCTTTTCAATAGTGAATTATCATCTCTGTCAGAGGAATTTAGTGCGCTAGCGTATGCTAGTAAAAAACGAATCCCGCAATATTTTCTTTGTATACGCAATTCGTTTGTGATTGCGTTTAGGTACGATTGGTGGTCGCTTTTATTTACACCTAACGAGAGATATTTAAATCAAACATCAAAGAAGATCTGTATATGTATCAATTAACTGTTCTCCTTTTCTCGTGTCCGATCTCGATTGATTGATAATTTTGCTCCATTTAGAATTACCGTGGGATATTCGGTACTTTCCATACTTAATAATTTATTATTATAAAAAATAATTAATACGACAATTTTCAATAAATATAGAAAACATACAAAATTCATCCGATAATTTAACACCAAATAGAATTAAATCTGCCACATTTTGAAATAAATTGGCTTTGTAGATAGCAAGTTTTGCATTTTTGAATACCTTTAAATGATTGTAAATAAGCAGTTTTGAAACGAATTTATTCTGCGAAGGTGAAGGATTTTGAAGTTGATTTAATTTGTAAATAACGCATATGGCATTTAACCTCTGTTTGACAATGCAAATTTAAGGTATATAAGCCCCTTGGAAATACGATTCAAATGATATAGTTATGTACATTACGACGGAATTTGAAAAAATGTAAATCACGCACTTTGCATTTGAACACAACACTTAGGTCTAACACAAACCGCGCGCAACCCACCTTTAGAATCGTTTTTAGTAAGATTTATGTTTTTGCCAATGTATAAGCAGAGCCGGCGTAAGCTTTTAAGGTGTCTTATTTGAAAAAATTGAGTTGTAGCTAACATGCAACTTTGTTTTACGAAAGGGGCAGACATTTTTAGAGATATTTTCAAAATAAATTTTATCGCCCACTGAAGTGGCCATACTTCCGGTTGGCCGATTTTCACTCAATATCACTGGAACCTCCAACTATACAAAGAAAGGCTAAATATGAAATTTTAGTCTGACTAGTTAAACCATCTCAAATTTAGAAAGGACATAGACAGATAGATAGACAGGCTGACAGACACCACTTCGAAATACAATTTTTCGGACCCGGGGTGGGATGGCCCCAAATCTATCGGATAAGGCCCCAAAATCTATCTTATTATACTGCCGTCGTAAGGAAAAGGTATACACAACAAAAAACGATAAGTGTGTTAGTGTCATATTCGGATTCAGCAAACAAATACCTATTCTTCTGCTTGGTTAAAAACCAAATATTCTTCAACAAACGCCACAAAATCACGTTATTTAATAGTCAAGTTTAATATTAGGACACGGCAAATTAAAATAGTAAAATTGAAAATATCTATAAACAACAAAAAGGAAAATGGGGCTTTTCTTCTTAGCACCTTTGCTTTGATCTTGGAGGATTCCTTTTTGCATCTTTGTGGCGCATCTCCTTGCAATATGTTCTAAGCACTATATTGATTTGGGTGTACGACCAAGCCTAAGCAAGACTCCCGGATGACGCGGGCCCTCCGTACCCCTTCACACATAACAAAACCGAAGGAAAGGAAAGGTATGTTAGCAACAAATAATCAACCCGGTTCCAGACATCAAAGTAGTTGATAGTTTAGTTAGTAAATTTGTTAGTAATATATTTTTAGTAAATTATTTAGCACAAGACAACACAATTTAATGTTCATTTACTGCTATGTTCATGGAAAGTTGTTTCAGGTCCTTCAAAAATTTCCTAAATTTAAAATCTGCATTAATCCTTTATAAAAACTATTCTAAAACTAATTAAGTTTAAAATTAATTCTCTGAAATAAATTATAAATTAATCTTTATGTAATACAATAATTAAAGCAACTACTATCAGCCCGTTTCTCAGATGTTTCTAAACTAAAAACCATTTTAACCAATATCAATACTAATACCAAAACTAACATTAACATTAATATCAATATAAACATTAACACCAAGCCGAACATCAACACCAATACCAATACCAACACCAATATCCACAAAAGTTAATTTCACACCAAAAATTAATTCAATTTCGTCAAACTCAGTGAAACCCAATTTAATTCATCATTAATTCTTGATTTAAAATCAGCCCTTATAAGGACAGCGAATAAATCACTAACTAAATAACCTGAAATTCAATATGCATAAAAATTTTTAAACTTTCAGAAACTGAAAATATGAAACACTATAAAATTTAATTACCAAATCTATATCTTAACTAGCTATTGACTCCAGAAATTAAAGAAATTAACTGGCTAATTCCAGAAATAATTAATTGTTTATTCTTTATTCTGCTTAAATAAATCTGCAAAATAATTTAAATTAATCTGGAACATATTAAATACTAATAGCTCCAAGTTGCCATACTAAAAATGAATAAAAAATAAATAAAAGCTGCGTCCGGTTTCTCCACTCTGAAAATTCCAATGCTTCGAATCCGCTCCTAATTATCAAACAAATCCCAACACAAAAAATTTTATACATTTACTTAATTTTAAAACAAATTCTAAAATTCACATTTAAAATCTTCTAAAACCTGAAACCATATAAGTTAATTTCCAAATTTACAAATTTACAATTTAATTAGCCAATTCAAGAAATACCTCTAAAATCAAATTAAATAATTAATTAATTGCTTATTACTCTATTCCGTTTAAATTACACTGCACAACAGTTTAAACTGATCAAGCCCAAAGTTCCCAAACTAAATTACATTACATAACTCAAATATAAATCAAAACTACTATTTTCCTATTTGTACAAATTGAAAAACAATTAGCACAAAATCTATGATTTTACTCATAAACTAAATTAAAATTCAAACACATAACTTGTTCAACGAAATTTTAAATTCAGATTCAATTTGGTTTAGAAATCCATATTTTTACCAACCTTGCGCCAAAGAAAATCGTTTGAATGAAGTAGCGTACACGAAAAACCACGGCTTTGAGACAATTCACATTTAAATGTCTTTTTAAAAAACTATGGTATGTTAAATAAAACCTTTTAGTCGATAGATAATTTAATTTTCTATCAAATAAAAGAGTTTACATTAAAAAGTTTCTTCAAAAAAAAAAAACTTTAAATGGGAATTATCGCAAAACAACGGCTGAAAACTCCCATTTTGGACGATTAAATAAAATAAAATAAAAATATCAATTTTATCAACCCATTTCATCTAATAAAAAATTGTTTTCAATCTACGCCTCAACACATCTAACTACTTGCATCGCACAAAGAATAAATTAAAAAACAATAACAAATCGATCGCGCTCAATGCCATTTTACATCAAGCGAAAAGCTATGAATACAAATACAACCGTATTTAAATATGTTTGCTTATATACTTATAAAAATGTGTATACTTATCCACACAAAACCGACGAAAATTCTTCCAATGAATAACGGTAATTCTAGAAATAGGTAACACATCAAAACCAACAAAAATGTAGACGTAATAAACATCTTTGTTGGTTTAGAACGAAAACCAACAAAAATGTTTATACAAGCCAAACAGTACAACATTTTTGTTAGTTTTGTGTGAACATATCCAAAATACAACCGAGATTCATCAACAATACAACAATAAATGTTTATACACACACACGCACCAATCGCCTAACAACCACATATAATATCTAAATAAAAAACTATCACCGGCATACAACACAACAACACTTTCTCTCATGTTTTGTATTATGACAAAATCAGAATATCATATACCAAACCAACAAAAAGTAAACAATAAAAAGTAAACAAATAACAAGCCGCGCCATATCGACACAAACACAAACAAAGCCTACTACTTCTATAAGCATTTGCGTTGTGACGCAATGTAATCTTTAACCTCTACCTTATCCATTGACATGCACAAGGAATGAAAAAATTTGATTTTTATGCACATGCACACTTAATAAAATACAAAACAAGATCGAGTAAGGGTAATGGACTAATGGGAGAGCCAGCGAGTCAGTAACAACTTTAAGTAAGAATGCTGTATACAGAAAGTGCATATTACTGACCAGCGAATCTTTAAGAACTTTTTGTTCAGTTCAGCCGTGACTTAACAGAGCGAAAATTAACGCGCAAACTGAAGGATATGCCAGAAAGAATACATCAACATTTTCACAGCACACTTTTCTTTAAAATAATAAATTTTGCTATTTTAATACTGTATTTGTCAATTGTTACGGTTTCGGTGGCCAATATCTAAAATATTCTGTAAGAAAATAGTTTCGTCAAATTATGTAAGGTTTCTTACTGATTCCCTGGTTACCGCTTAAGAAGAAATTAAAACATGTCAATTAATGACCAGAAATTCTATTATTTTTACGGCCTGCATAGATATTGGGCGAAGTAAATCACGCAAATATGAGATAGGTGATATCAAAATACTTTAATAAACAATAGTAGCTAGGTACCGTTGCTTATTATTCGACCAAGTTTCGACACGTTTCTCACTTTAAATTAGTTCACTAGACTAAACAAAATTTTTGAACACAAATGATGATTATGGAAATGACCGTAATTGAAATCGAAATTCACATTGTTTATTTCAACATTTTGAATTTAAAGTTCAATTCTCCACTCAACCCCAAATCATTTCCAAAATACTAATCTTCATTTAACAATTATAAATTAAATTGCACACTTTTCTGTTAACACTAATTTAATATAAATTAAAAATAAATAAACTTAAACATAAAACGAGATTAAATTTAAAATAAAACAAAATATAAATAAATTTCACTTCCGGAGACAGACAAAAACACGTCCATCTCCATCGAGTGTTCATCGCCAACCATGCTCTAAGCACTATACTATATGTTCTTATATCATACAAGCTCCGTAAAATCAAAATCAGCAATAGCATGAGCACTACTAAAAACGTGTTTTAGTACTCGTGTCTGCTGTAGTTCGCGATAGTAATTTTTCGAATTTAGGTACTTTAAAATCAAATATTGTCTAATTTGTGAATTAAAGAATGTAGATCTAACCGTTTTCTGCATCAAATTAAGCATAATCTTATAAACCACCCTACTTCTTGTAAGATAATTTATAACAAAAGGTACACACAACATGAAAAAATAATGTGTGTAGACTTCTACGCGCGACAGAAGTAAACCTTTTTAATCTGCAAATTTATAGTTACTATCATTTATCATACCTTTACAGAATCTCGTTTCAATATTGTTTTGTTTTTTCCGAGTCATACTCTGCCTAAAAAAGTTTCACTTTAAAAAAATAATTCAGATTCCTTAAAAATTAAATTGTAAGTTAAGTCATTTTTTGATCAGCAATCCGATGAAACAGCGAACCTGGATAACAGCAAATATTGCTGCTTTTAAGCCATTTGTTTTAAATAGGACAATGAGTCTTTCCGACTCATCGTGTACGGATTTGTTTTTATTTTGAAAATGGTTAAATAAAGGATAAAGTGTCAAACCATTCATCAAACTCAATTTTTAAAAATTCCAGTCTAACAAAAATACTAATCAAAATTCGAAAGTTCACAAAGATCGAAAGTTTTATTTTTGATTTAGAATCGGTACTGCAAATTTGAAATTTCCTAAAATATAAAATAATTGTTACCTTTGCAAATTCTAGTCTCTAATAAGTAAACGAAAAAAATTGAATTTCAAGTCTAGAATCAAGAATTGAACAGTGTTTGAACGTCATTATATCTGGTATTATTAGGACAAAGCAAGGTGAAATGTACTGTTTTAGAGCAGAGGCTAAAATTTATATTCAGCTATTGAAAACTGTGCTATCAATAAATGATGAAGCAACTATCGTACATTTTGCCGACATGGAATCTGAAAAGGACATGGAATCATCCCGGAAATAAACTGTAAAAGTTGTTAGATGAGTTTTAATACTGTTTAGTCAAACTTGAAATAAAATTATACATTTCTTGCCTGACTATATCATTTAAAACTAAATTAGCTAATGCGCAAAGCTTGGGACAAGTCAAGTTTTTAAGTCGCTAATGTATAAAATATTAATTTGCAGGCCACTTCTTAACCCGCTCGATATTAATCACATTTAATTTTTCACGATTTTTTTTTTGTCGCTCTTATTAGTACGCGTCCCCTTTCGGATCGCAGATCGTAATTGGTACAAATACGGCTAAACTGATTATAAATCGATGCTTTCGCTACGAATGTTGGAAAGAAAACTTAACGTCTGAAAAATAATTGTTGACTTTAATTTGGCACTAAAATCAAACAATTATTTGCAGGTTATTCAGACAAAATGATTATGGATGCTTTGGTCGTAAGGCGAGTGGTTTCAATTTAGTATCTAACTATTATCATTGAATTCATCCATTTTGATCTTGGTTTTAACCTTGGATAAACCTTCTTTATCATGAAACCAACAATTTGAAACCCATATTGAAGGAGTTTTTAAATAAATTTATTTAAACTAAAAAACTACTAAAAATATTCAACCAGAACATAAGCGAATGATCTTTGAATTAAAGAGTCAATTTTAGAAGAGATTTTAAGGAACGAAATGGAATTTTCCAAGTTTTGATTCAGCCAAATTCTCAAATGATAAAAATTATTCTGAAATACACACATGAGAGTGTCCAGTGTTTCAATTTCATTGAAATAATCCGTTAATATTGATTCAAATTTTATTTTTAGGCCAAATTTTAACGTTTGGTAAGCACAAACATCTAATGTATCTTATAACAACAAGTGAAATCGTGTAAGTCCAACTAAACCAAATCGTAAAAATTTGCAAAATAAATCTTTTTGTAATACTGGTTGTTATATCTTAGCTCCGCCTTTAGGTCGACCCTTTATTATTTTAAGCGAGTATATTATAAACACAAAAATTCTTATAAGGAATTGATTAACGGTTTCAGAGAAAAAGTGATATGCCAAATTTTGTCCGTTGATCTACACAACTATATCATGAAATTTATGTGGAACGTGTTTTAAATGTCACAAGATGGGCTGAAGCGTCCATTTAAATCATTGTGTAGTAACAGTGATGATCGTCCCAAACTAGAATACCATTACATAGGAAATAACAACAATATAAAAAAAAATATTGCTGGACCAAACGAGTATATTGTATTTTTTATTTTAAATGAAAAAGTCAAACGGTGAGAAATTTTCAATATTTCGTCCTAAAATCTTGAAACTGGACTTTTTTAAATCTTTGAATTGTCTTTTTTTTTAGTCAAATCCCGCATTTGTCTTTGGTATTAGAAGAAAAAGGGTTAGTATAGTAATGTGTTGCACATCATTAATATTATTGAGTATGAAGGGAAACTGGACCTTCACATTTCAAAGATGTTGTATATGATGAAAACTTGTTTAAGAATAACTGATAATTTTGTGTCGCCATTGTTCAAATTTTATCGCGTTTTTTCGCGTGTAAATTTGACTACCGCCGGTAATAGTAATTAGAAAATGTATTGAAATTTTAACGTAATTTGAAATGGATAATCAAAAGTTTAGAAATCTACACGAATATGCTTATTCATGCATTTTACAGGTGTTTGAGTTTCTTTTCAAGGAATTTGAGTGAAAATTTCTGAAACAATCTGTTTAGAAGAAAACTCTACTTACTAAAATTTATAAATCGGCGATCTAGGTGTGCAAAACGCTGTTTAGAAGAGAGATATAATCAGACGATTTTTATGAAAGGTTTCTTATTGAATTGAATGCAGCTCTACGATGTACGATGAAGCAACCTATCAGTAATTCACTGACGATACTCTCAATCAGAAGCCAATCAACAAACCGATTTTGAATGACATAACTTTCCTGATTAGTTCATTGTGTTGGGTAATTTGAAGTCAAAATTTATATACAATACATTTAAAAGACGTGAAATTAATAACAAAAGAGTGATGCTTAATTTAAACACAAAACAAATTAAACCTGAGTGACAAGGTTAAACGAAACAATTTGCACATATTGATAAAACAAGCAAAAGAAGTTGTTTTTTTAAGGCTGGTGTTGAGGTTATTCTTCTGGTATAATAATAATAGTAATTGTTAGGTGACATAAAAATCGAAGTGGCAGTTCCAACTGCGAATGTTTCATACCGAGCTAATTATTTGATTTCAGATAGCGTTTTTGGATCTTGTTGAAACCCTTTACTTTCGGAAATAATCTAATAATAATCTGGCCAATAATCTGGAGTAGCCGCTCAACAATTTTTTAAACTGGTGCCTTGACATTTAGTAAATTTTGCTGGTGTTATGAACCATAAAATATGACCTGGCAATGTAAAATTACTAAAATTCAACATAGGTCATAGGAGACAAGGTGGAAACATGAGAAATATAGTTAGAATTGATGTTAACTCTACCAGCAAATCATTAAAGAACAGAAAAGCAGAGCAATTCGAGAAGCTTAAGTTGCTTTTAATGAGGCTTATATGGTGAAATATAATTGCGGTTCGATGAATGCTATTTGTATTTTTTTTAATTTCACATGTTTTTAGAAAGGGAAAATATCGATATTTTATCGAACTATACATCAGTTTCCGCTGTTCCTTTGGGAGTTAGTGTAATTATCAACAATTTATAAAGCACATCAGGTTATGTAAGGGTGCAATTAATTTTATTCAGCGGGAACAGTAGAATGTTATTCGTGAATAGAGACAACGAACCAAATTTGAACTTGAATAGTTCGAACCGAAATTTGAAACTTTTATACAATGTTGTTTCGTATTGACTATTGAGCGCGGTTAAAAATAGCCGCATTAACCCTTTGTTTGACCTCAAACGTAATACTTCCGGGCTATTCCTGAAAAAGACGGGCAAATTGCGTTTTTCATCCGGCACTGTTTAAACTGAACCAAGGCAATTGTTACCAAAATGATACTGTAAAGATATCAGCTGTACAGGAAGACGTTGACCGAGTCGAGTTCATTTTCGATTTTGGTGTGGTTTTTGCAGCTAACTGCATTTAGTAGACATGTTAATATCATTATTTCAAAGTTGTATATTATGTTGGGCTTTATTAAACGAAACAGCAGGGATTTTAGGGACCCGATAACTTTTACATCACTGTATGTCTCGCTTTTTCGGTCTATTTTGCAGTATGCATCTTCAGTTTGGGCCATCCTACCACTGTCATTCAGGGAGGATTGAGAGTGTTCTGAAGCAATTTGTTTTGTTCGCGCTCCCATGTTTGCCGTCCTCGCGTGCTGTGGAATATGTCCTCCCACCTTATCAAGATCGATGAAATCGTTTGAAACTGCAACGTCTACACTATCGCCGAGACGTAGCTTCCGTGATGGGCTTTTATTCATTAACAAACTATGGTCTTTCGGAACCGATCCTGAGAAAATCACGGGTGTTCAATTCAATTTTTGAAATTTTTGATTTTCATTTGTCGAGAGATTTGTTCAAGAATGTTTTATGTAAGTTTTTTAATAATTGTATTGTAGTTAGCCGTAATTGTTTGTACCGATTGTAGTCACTGTAGGTATCAAATAAATAAATAATATTACTATCACCGATTATAATCACTGTACTGATACATGCGGATTGTCGATTTAGCACATATAAACTAAATTGTATTTAAAAAGCATTATTTGCGAAATGTTCACACTCCTTGGTTATAAAGAAGACGTTCACCCTAGTGGAATCAAAAATTGGATGTGCTTGTATAGGAATATGACTATGATTCCTCCATGAACGAAACTGATAAATTAAAGCCAAATTATTTTAAAATATTTAACTCAATTCGACAAAAAAGCTAGTAAACTCCAAGTCGACAGATCAGAAAAATTAAATTCGTATTATGTACCCAGCTTGATTCTGCTTCTTTGAAGGTTGATTCTTGATTGAAATTCTTTTTGAAAACGAGATTCAATCAAACAATTAAAAAGCAATTCTTGACAAAATTGTTGTATAACGTAAAATTATTGTTGTTCAGACTACGGGTACGTCCGAAGCGGTTTTAAAATATTTTGGAAAATAGAGATTTCCAGTCTAATATTAAAAATAAATCTCCATTTTCCAGAACATTTAAAAATTAAATCTTCCTTTTCCAGTATTTCTGGAAATAGAAGCAAACCTATCAAAAGGTATTCCAGTCCAAAACTTTGTGACTGAAAGATTTTTGAATGTTTTGTAACTTTTTGCGACTTTCAAGAAGGTTGTTCAGTCCAAATGCACAAAATGCATTTCAGTCAAACTGTTTTCTGACCGAAACACCATTTTTAATGGACTGAAGTTCCTTCTTAAGCAGAGTTTTAGTCATAATATTTGTATGAAAAATTTTATGGCTGAAACTCCTTTCGTTTTTTCACTGAATTGTTTGTGACTTTATTCCCAAAGAACAATTGTGCCTGAAATTCCTTTTCAGTTATTTGACTGAATCTCCTTTTCTAAAGGTATTTCCGTGATAAATCCAAAGGGAATTCCAGTCAAAAAAATTTTGACTTGAAAGCCCTATTTCAGCCTAAAATTATTTTGACTGAGTTATCTTCTAATTTTTGACCGAAACTCTTTTCTTTTTCTGACTGAATTTCTTTTGACTGCGGGGCCCCGGAGCCAACGTATAGATCAACGAAGGCATTTAAAAAAAAACAAACCAACCAAAATGTATTACAGTTCAAAAATTTGTTTCTAAAATACCTTTCAAGAAGGTTGTGCAGTCCAAATACATAAAAAGGCCCTTCAGTCAAACTGTTTTCTGACGGAAAAACATTTTTTATGGACTTCCTTTTTAAACAGAGTTTTAGTCATAATATTTGTATGGGAAATTTTATGACTGACACGTCTTTCTTTTTTTGACTAGTATTCCCGGAGCCAGCTGTGTTCTCTGAGTTTTAATACCAAAACGCTTTTATACCCAATCGAAAATTGTACAAGGGAAATGTGTATTTGTTAATTCAATTCGAAAATACATCATTTAACATTTTCGAAAGTTTTTACATGTTTCCACAAAAAAATTCATTGGTATATTATTTTCTATAACGGTAACGGGTTTTTATTATTTAATCTTTATAATTGTTATGGTCCAGTTTCCCTTACTGAAATTACGTGTAAGATATTTCGTAACCCTTTGTAAAAAAAACCAAAACTCAAAAATTAGAATAGGACACTAAAATTAGGAAACGTTCATTTACCCCGCTTGATTTAGAATCGTAAAATATTGTTTGTTTTCTTAGAACAACTTGTTTGTTCATGAAGTTTTCAAATGTAAAGATTATTAAATATCCAGTTAAGTTTATTGTCACCTAAGTGATATTCTGGTTTGGGACCAATGATCTTATGACCAAATTAAATGTTAAATAGGCAAAAATGTGTTCACAAATGTTTCAAGATCAATAAATGGACACCACTCATAAATGTCGTATATCGTAAAGAACATAACGTCACAATACCAGTGTAACATGGGACGAATCAAAGGCGGAGCCAAGACATTAAACATATGGTATATAGGTTGAGATTTTCTTATAGTAAACATTTAAATGGGGTCAAAGAAAATTGATGGTTTTATTGGTTTATTCAACACTATATACACCGTTACATTTTATTTAATGTGTACCAGCATATGTACCGTTTAGGGAGAAAAATAAACGTTTGCTCTGGAAGAACCATTATTTTACAGGTTGCAGTTGGATATCGAAATACCGTCAAATTATTTCGCTTTTAAACAACATTATTATGTTTTATTTTTCCAATAAATTTGCAACACCATCACATTCACCCCTTGTTTAAATTTCTTGAAACATCAGTCGAGACACAACATTACATTATATTCCTGACACAACATTACATTATATTGATTTTAGTTATAGTTCTACCAGTAAAATGTAGATGGAATGCAAATCAGTACCGAGCAAATTATTTTTTTTATGTAAAATTATAAACCTTTCCAGGTTTTCAAAAATTGCCTTAGTGGACGGTATTTCACGTCCACATGGCGGGGTATTGGTTAAAGTTTTCAACTAGCAATAATCGCACCTCAGTAAAACCTCATTGATTACGATATTGCCACTGCGCAAAGCTAAAGATGAGAGTACAGTTTTATCTTAAACTTATCCAACGAACAAACCAATCTAGCGAATTTTTTTAAAAGAACAAAACTCCCTTATTTTTGCTTTTTATTGCTAACATAAATTTCAACCCTAATTTGCAGTAACAATAAATAGTAACCCTTTTATGTTTTTAAAAGGAGTTCTAATCTTCTGTAGAATTTTAATTGTTACTCTCAATTTGTATATGTCAACATTTTCATTTAAATTTTTAAAAGTGGCTATTGAAATTTCAAAAAATCCAAAGAAAATTCTCTATTCATATTTCAAATATTTATTTATCTAATAATTTGCTAAATTTTAAATTTTCTTAAATTTACAAATTCCTTATTTTCCAATTAAAAATTGTATAAAGTATTTTGCTAATTTCTTAATTCTAAAATTCGTCAATTCATTTATGGAATGTAGCGCTGTATGAGCTATGAGATAGCAGAAAATTCTCAGCAGAAATTGAGATTTTTCTACTCCCCGCCAGGGGCAGCACTGAAATAAAAGATAACTTTCTGCTGAAATATTTATTAGTCAGCAGAAAAATTATGAATATTGTTCGTTGTTTTTTTTTGTTTCAATTGGCGGTTGGATGTGTTAAGAAATGTGATAAAATGAGGTAAAAAGATACAAAATATATAAAACATTGAGAAAAAGCTAATTTAGTAAACTCCTGATTCGTATTTGCTAATGTATTGTTTGGAAAATTTTCATATGAATTCCTTTATGGAAATAAACATAAAACGTTGAAATTTTCTTCCATACATTTTTTCTTCTTACTTGATATTTCAAATGTGAGCAGTATGTATTTTTATTGTTTTTAATAGAGACAAATTAAAGTAAGAAACTGTAATGTGTTATTTGTCTAGTGGATGACCATTACCACATTTTATTTAAGACAGAGTAAAATATCGACAGACGAGCCATAGTTCTCCGCAAACCACAGTTTGCAAACTTTCGCTTTATACTCTCGACCTCAATTCGCCCACTATCGCCAAAATATATGAATTTAATCACAAAATAATTTTATTGCTCAATATTCACAATAAATTTATATCGATTTTCCATCATCATAGTATAATAGTATTATACTATTATACTATGACGATCAAACTATTATAAAAAACTAAAAGACTCGAAAAGTGCAATGGAAAAACAGTGGCAGGAAAGTGTTATTTTAGTTAGTGAGAAAAACGATATGAATTTTTACACAAACAACAATTAGAAAGTGATTTACAGGGGCACTTTGTAGATAGTGACTTATATTTGGACGATGAAGTAATTTCTAATTCAGATTTTGAAGATGAGAGAAAATTAAATTTTTCTGAAAAATTGGGGGCTTGGGCTGTTCGACATAGCATAACAAGAATTGTTTTTGATGATCTTATTGGATTATTGAAAGAAGTAGATGTGATGAAATCGATTTCGGCAGAGACATTATTGAAATGTAATGTTGACATGCTAATTATAAAGGAGGTAGCTGGTGGTAATTACTTGCATTTCGGGATTCAAAAGGCAGTTTTAAATTTAAATTTGCCAAATAAAATTTTACGGAATATAGATACTATTTTTATTGATGTGGGGATTGATAGAATTCCGCTGTTTCGAAGTAGTTCTACCACATTATGGCCCATTTTGGTTTCATTAGTAGATTTTCAAAATTTATATCCCTTTATTATTGGATGCTTTTTGGGACCTGGAAAACCGTTGTCATTGGAAAGTTATTTACAGGATTTCGTTTCTGAAATTACAAATTTAAGTAGAAATGGGATTTTAACCAACAAACAAGGATGAAAAAAAAAACTTTCAATTCGGCTTTTTTCATGTGATGCTCCCGCCAGATCCTTTTTGACGAGTACGAAAAGGCATACATCGTTTGACGGATGCAGTAAGTGTTGCCAAAAATGAGAAAAATTGGACGGGCGAGTTTGTTTTGAAACAGTGAAAACTGATAATAGAACTGATGAATCTTTTTCGAGAAGGCAACATTTGGATCACCATTGCAGAGAATTTTATAACAAGCGAAATGTACTGGGAAAAGTAATTGGAATGGTTTCACAATTTCCAGTAGAACCTATGTACTTACTTGATTTGGGCATAATGAAAAAATTATTGCAATTTTGGACCGTATGGCACAAAATATGCCACAAACTTTAAAATGACTACCACAAATGTTCAACAAATGTCACATCGCTTATTAAATTTCAAAGAATTTATCCTGAAGGAATTTCAACGGAAACCCAGATCTTTGATGGAACTTCCCAAATGGAAAGCGACGGAATTGAGACAATTTGCACTATATACTGTGATTATATTGTTTTGTCACCGAATTCTCCACAATTTACGGAAAAATTTTGTCTCATACAATATACATAATCTACTGCATTTAAGTGATTGTGTTCAGCAGAAGGGATGCTTAACTTCTTTTTCTGCATACAAATTCGAGAACTACTTAAAATTATTAAAAAAAAAAATTAGAAAGCCAACACATATTTTGCAGCAAATATTTAATAGAACTTCTGAAATAAACACGTTTTCCGAATTTCAAGATTAGCTAACTAATCGTTTATTTATTTTGAGAATATTAACTAAGCACGACTAGTGAACTAATTTCACATTATTTTGAAGTGTATCTCTTGGCGCCATTACATGAAAATGTTAAAATAAAATTGTAAATACAAGTGGCGCTATTTTAATATAGATGGAACTGTTATTGACTTTTTTAAAAGTACATACAAAAAATTAGTGGTTTAAAATAAATTTGAAAACGTTAATGAATTATAATTTATTTACAAAATCAAAACAATCAGCTCAAACAAGAGAGGTGATATTTGTACGATACGTATACTTTATACGATACCACAAACTCGTGGCAACACTAACTAAAACATTAGTCTGTTAATACAATTAATTATATTATTGGTAAACTAAGCTAATTGAGTTTATCTAATCGTGCTTAGGTTTAATAATATCTAGTCTGTCAATGGTAATAACTTTTTTGTTCATGGAAACAAGATATATGTATATATAATATTGATTTATTGACATTTTCCTATTTCCAAGAAATATTTATTTCACAACTAAAGAAATGCGTAGTAATAGTAATAGCAACACTGATTGTAAAACTTGAAACGATTAAAAAATCATTCGCAAAAAAAATTAAAGCTACCTCTTTTATTGCAAACTACTGTATGTATGTATAAAAATTATAAACCTTTTCAGGTTTCCAAAAATTGCCTTAGTGGACGGTATTTCACGTCCTCATGGCGGGGTATTGGTTAAAGTTTTCAACTAGCAATAATCGCACCTCGGTAGAACCTCATTGGTTACGATATTGCCACTGCGCAAAGCTAAAGATGAGTTACCAATTTTATCTTATATTCATAACACAAACCTATGAATCTAGTGAATTTTAACGAATTTGACGGAATAAAAAATCAAATTCCTTAACCCTTTTATTTGAAATGCATTTTATTGCATTTGCATTCATACATTTTTACCCCCTCTACCCTAACCTAAACAATTGTAATGACCCTTTTTATATTTTTATGTATGCAATTTGGAGATGACCAGACTAATAAATAATGACTAAGAATTTTTAATCATTTTAATTGCAATCAGAGCAAAATCCCAAAACAAAGTTTGATTCCAAAAATAATGAATTCCTAATTTCTCAGAATCTATATATCCCAAATCTTTGAAAGAAAAAGAAAATTGAAAGCACAAAGACCCTTATTATAACAAATTTACAATTACAACTCGTATTGCACAATGAAAATGGGTCACGGTCGTTACGGTGTACATATTTCATTACCAAATATGACAGAACATCATGTTTCAGTATGGCACCTTTCTGTAGAGCATACAAGCAAAAAAATTATCTTTTCGTAACCATAATTTGTTTAATGTTTTTCCTGATATTTATTTATGACATATTGAAATATGCCGTAGTGTACCTTATGCTGCAGTTTCATTTTCCGTAATGAAATATTCCATACTAAACATGCCTTAATGGTCGTATGAAATTGAAAATTACAGAACAAACGGCACAATGTTTTTGGGAGTAAAGGGTTACTCCCGGGAATACCCGTTAAAAATTTCCCGAGAAAATAGGTAAATTTGTATAAAAATCTTATTCCCGGGATTTTCATGATAAATCCCGGGAATTTTTAACTAAAAATTTATACATAATCACAGCGACAGTTATAGGACGGTTCATCACGATATGGCGCTAAAGTAGGTGGTAAATACCAGGACTCCGCTCATTTTGCAACAAGTGCCGTAAGGCAGTGCTCAGTGGTTTTTTTGTTCAGTACTGCTAATTTCTTTATCTATCTTTCCATATAATGCCAGATACGACTGCCTTCCTTTGATCAGAAGATCATATTATTTTACCTAAGTGATTTGACATGTGAGACAAATTTGAGGGGTGGCTACATCTAAATGGCGATGTTTGATTTTTTGGAAGAGAATTTGAAAGGCCGACCCCACTCCAAAAAAAACTTTTGAGGCTCAATTAGAAAATTGAATTTTGGTGTTTGTTTGTTTTACGCATTTTTGTGTCGTTTCATGAGACATGATCTGGAGTGGGATCATGAAATTCGGTCGAAAATGCCGGTCGTTTATGAAATGTCACCGCTAGCAAAACCGACCGGAAAAAATATCGTACCATGAGTAAATTTTCGTTCAGTGTATATTTTTCTATGTTGCTGTATATTTTATTTATTATTTATTTATTTATTTATAATTTATTTATAATTTATAATTTATTTGACTTTTCACTTTTGGTACACTCTATTTTGAGCATATACTACATGCTCATTCATAATAAAGCGTACCAAAAGTTAATTTACATACGCTCAGGCGTTAAAAATAATATTTGATCCCTACATTTTGGTGTTGTGCACTTCTTTGCGCTACATATATTTGAGATTTATTTGAGTCTAATTTACACAGTATAGTTCAGACGTCTGTCAATATTTTTTATTTTTTCTTGGACGACTGTATAACACCATCATCAACTTTGACACCAGGAACACGAAACAAAACTGCTGAGCTCAAAATTTGGTGGAAGAAGAGTAATGACAACATCATTTTGAATTGAGCTTCTTCTTTACGGCCTTGTTCTATTTAAGCAATATTTACATATGCTGTGTAAAACTATCGAAAGAGTCAGTATCTATTGCAGGAACTTTCACAAGAAATTCCGCAATTATTCCGCTTCCTTCTATAATTATGCAGCGAAATTATATCCGTGCAATTGTTAATGATTGAGCACAATAAAAACACCAAATACTAACAGTTAATATGTAACATTTATAAAAATATAAGAATATTTTAATTAAATCATAATTTCAAATTTCAAAAAGAAAATTTTACCACGAAACAAAAAAATAAAAGACAACCGATCGCTTAGCCTACTTTTTATTTACTATGGAGTTGTCAAAATAATAAATAAAAATAACAAACTGGTGTTTCTTTACGATTGACTTAGGGTAATTTTTTGCATTAAAATGGCCCTTAATTGGGATTATAGTCCCTAATCATTATTATTCGGATGTCCCGTGTGCCTGCTTCGCTAAAAAATTAGATTACGTAGTGTCCAATTTTTATTTTGTTTTCATATTTATTCAATTCATTATAAAATTGGTCATTAGGTTTTTTCTAAATGGCGTTCGTCAAAATTTTATAAGTATTAAATTATTCTAATGAATATTATAAAAAGTTAATGGTTGATTTTTTAATAGATAAACATTTTCAAATTAATTTTTGTCATCGAGTAATTTTTGGTTTGAAAATTTTGACTTTTCTCAAACGATAAATCGATATCCGTCAACTAATAATATCTACCGGATGATTTTTCACGGAAATTTACCGTGAAAGCGGTGTTCATGATACCGTTTTTTGTAAAACCGGGCGATTTCCGTCATAATTTCACCGGTACCGGATTTCATGATACCGCCCCTGATCTGGATTAGATCAAACGTCAAGAAATGCGGCTACTATAGGCAACTATAGATGTAGTACAATAAACAAAAGAGTCATTTTCCGTCTAACTTTGGGAATTTTACAACAACAATGCCGTGTATTTTCATTCCGGAATGAATAGTTTCAAACCAAGTTTTTTTTGGTATAGAATTGTTCCAGTAGTAATGATAAAAAAGTTAATTGTAGTAGTCAATTGATAAAAGTAAAAAGAAAATTATTTTCGGTTTTTATTTTAAGGACGTGTCCGATTTCTGTGCGAAATAATTTTTTTGTGATAAATTAATGTTAAACTGTACGCAACCAAATTATCACAGCACCGGTGTGTTATAATTTTAACATGTCCGTAATAATTCTTGTTTCTGTGCCGGTGAAGTAAAATAAGTTTTATATAATTTAATTTTATTTTATTTATATAATATAATAAGTTCCAGCATTTTCTAGTGTCCAGCATTTTGTGAACAACATCACAAACTGTGGATCTTGACATGTTCATTGCTGCACCTACAATTCTATAACTAGTCCCACTTGCCAGCCACGGCAAAAATATCATTAGTTTCATTTCCGGTCCCCAACCATGCTTTTTATTGAGCAAGAATTTGCTAATATCGATGAAAGTGTTAGACGATATCCTTAAATGCATTCTCGTCACATGATCATTATAACTAAGTATTGAATTAACAATACTGTTTGTTGAAGGAATTGTGTACATTATTGGTCGCTGCAAAAATGAATTTTGTTAATATTTATAAATACTAGAGAGCAATACCTAACATACATATCTGTAAATTCAAATGTATCATACCTGGGAGTTTAAGAGATCCATTATTAAAGGTCACGCAAAGTTCCGTGTTCTTCTCATTAAACACATGTAACCCGAAATTAATAGAAATAATACCATATTTGGATAAAATTCTGCCTCTATCGTTTTTATAAATACACTTTTAAATAATTCTCTACGTATAATTTGTCGTTTGTTGTATTTCCAAATATCAATTTTATTATATCAAAATTATTTCAGTATTCGGACAGCAAAGGAACTTATTTCAAATATGGAAGAGAAAATTATTTCACTAATGTCAAATTTATCACCAAAAAAAATATTTCGCACAGAAATCGGACACGTCCTAAGCGTAATTTGCATTTTTATTTTTATACTAATAACTATTCCAGAGACCAAAGTAAGACGGCAAAAGTCATAATAAATCAATTCGTACATTTTTATGACACAGGGTGTATATTAAATCTCCATTTTCCAGAATATTTTGAATATTTATCAATACATTCATCGATTCTGTTCTAACACAACGGATTAAGCTAACCAAAGAACATTTTGAAACATTCTATGTTATAAGCGGCTTTGGAAAGCTCTCTATTTGGTGTGAATATTATAAAGAAACACAAAGTTTAAAAAAATTTTATATTTCTACAAATGTTAGTGTTGATATGAAGGCAATGCGGCGACAAATGTGATGTGTTCGGAGTTACTGTATGTGATATTCAGTTGTAGATGTCACTAATGTTGGGATGTGGAAAGTACACTATGTACCATATAAACATTACCGGCCCACTAAAGGATTAACATCCTTTATCCGTCATTCAAAGTTGTCGTTGATCGGGAGCAGGCATAATTTTACAACAGGTCGCCTCACCGGGTTATGTTGGTGTTACACGGTAGCAGCTCGAACTAGGCCATCAGAACCTAGGTAAGTTTTGGTGAATCAACCATTTTGTTGGAGGGCACTTCTCTTCTTTTAACAGCACCAATTGCCCGACAACCAAGTTCGTTTTCATATTTAGCCATTTCGGACATTGTTGAAGGCGTGACAGATGCTTATTGGACCAGATTCTGCAAAAGTGTTGGTACATACGCTAAATTTGTTGATAGCGGGCAATGATGAAATGAAGTAGAGCAATCATAGTTCTGGTGATCGGATATTCTCGGATCAGAAAGTGTCCTGGTGTGAGCGTTATGCAATCATCAGGGTCGTCCGATATCGGGCACAGTGGTCTTTAATTCAGACATAATTCAATTTGGCATAGTAGTTAGCAAGGATACACCCATGTGCAACGAAAATGATGTTTGACCGATTTTATTCCCGCTTCCCACAGACCACCGAAGTGTGGCGAAGCAGTGGGATGAAGCTCCAAGTGGTGCCATCGTCTGCTAGCAGGGCAGCGATCTCCGGGTTCACCCTTTTTGCCCTGTATTGATGAAGAAATGCCAATTGACGACTTGAACCAACGAAATTGGTGGCACAGTCGCTCCGAGCAGAAAATCTTTTGAAGGCAGTCATGACTGCGTTGTTACTAAGATCGGATGCCAACTCCAAATGTAGCGCCTTCGTGGATAGGCATAACTTGTAGGAACGGTGTGGATGGTGTCACACCTATGACACACCTATCTTCGGAGTAAGTACATAAGCGCGGACCAAGTCCTTCGGATTAAGGATCCAATAACGTTTCCGGAGATAAGCCATTATGAGCTGGGGGCCACCATGAAGAGTTGTGCGATGAGCCTGTGCTATAATTTAATGAGTGAGTTAATAATTCTTTGAACGATTCTTTCGAGTGAACAACTTGGGTCAACCTGATCAAAAATCCGAAGGACCAATCCAGCTCTGGAACCATTACATACCTGGTATGTAGTTGTGGGTGACGAAGTAATGTGTTTTGGAAAAATTTTCTGTAGAGTATGGTGATACGGAGTAGTTTGCCGAGTGTTGAATATCGGGTGATTTTTGTAACTGATGAGCATTTGATGCAACGCTCGATTTTGATTTTCCCCAATTTTTTCATGTTTTGATGATATGTTGACCATCGGTGGGATATTGAACTCGGCGTCATACCATGAAAGTCCAAGCACCCACAGCTCATGAAACATAATTTTGGTAATTATAACGCTGGGAGCTAGCCAACAAAGTGGATCGAAGATTTTCGATGATTCTGCTAAAATGGCTCGTTTGGTTTGGACTTGAGTATTGGCTGCCAATGCGATTTTCAAACTGAAAGTGCCAGTCGAGGGGTATCAATGCAACCCAAGTGTCTTAATTGATTCATCCCAGTTTAACTCCAATGACGAGTGCGGCTCACAATATTCTTCTGGAACTTGGTCAAGGAGTGTTGCATGGTTCGATGACAACTTTCGAAGTTCGAAGGCACCACATCTGAGTAAAGGCACGATCTGACGTTGAATTTCGAACAATGTGACGATATCATCAGCGCCGATCATTAGGTTCTACATAAAAGTCGGTGAGAGTGACCTTGCCAGCTATCAGAAATATGTGCAGTCTGTATTCTCTGATTGGTTCGTCGGGTGAATTTTTCCATACGATTCGCTGAAAGTTCCGATGTTCAACTGCTACTTGGTTCTGGCGATACATTTGTTTAATATCTGCAGTGAAAACAAACACATAATTTTTTTTTTTTTTTTTTTTTTTTTATATACATATTTTAATTGGGTGCAGAGCGGACTTATTAACGGTCCTAGCTCCTTGTAACTGTCAGAGCTTCTGCACCCAATGCGCGATCCTTCAAGTAAAGATTAATAGCTACCTTAAATTTATTCATTTTGTATTCCTCCGGAAATTTGAAGTGTATTAGCGAATTCCACTTTTTTGATGTTCGATATACAAATTCGCGCTTAATTTCTTCAGTTTGAGGTTTCGGGAGCTTCACCGTAAACCTATGTGCATTGGTTGTTCCTCTTGTTACTCTTGTTGTTGTAACGAATGGTGGTATTTTCTCCGATAGTTCTGCAGAACATTTACCATGTAAGCATCTGTAGAAGACGCAGAGTTCTGCAACATCTCTGCGATGCTGTAAGCTGTCTTGTTCTTGGGTAAGTCTGGGATTCCGTATTATTCGGATAGCGCGGCGTTGAACCCTGTCCAATAACTGGAGGGTGGTACCAGACGCACCTCCCCAAACTTGACAGCAATACTCTATACATGGTCGGATGAAGGTTTTATATATCTGGAGAACTTGATGCGATTTAAAAAACCTTCTGCATCTATTTAGGAACCCGAGTTTTTTTGAAGCTGATTTAGCCAATGCAACAATGTGTTCATTCCATTTGAGTTTGTTACTTATTTGAACACCAAGCAGTCGAATTGAGTCGCAACCCACAAGGATATGGGTTTTTACCACAAATGGGTAGTCGTTGCGACTTTTTTTACGTGAAAATGTGCATATTTGTGTCTTTTTCTCGTTAAATTGCACTAAGTTGTTGTTACCCCACTCAAATATTGTACTTAAATCGGAATTAAGAGAAGTTACGACTTCTGACCGTTTATTATTTAAATCTGTAATGCTAGGCTCCGCCTCGAATGAAATAGAAGAATGCAATGTGGCATCATATGCAAAGCTATGGATAGGGTTTACAGTGCTATCCAGCAAATCGTTGATGTATAGCAAAAACAGGGTCGGTGACAAAGGTGATCCCTGAGGGACTCCGGCATTTGGGGAGTGCGTCGATGCTGATCTCCCATTAAGTACGACGCTGATTTTTCGGTCATTGAGATAGCTTTTAATCCACCTGGTGGTCATCGAGTCCAGCCCGTATGCCACAAGTTTACAAATAAGATTCTCATGCCATACCTTATCAAAAGCCTTGGATATATCCAAAGCGATTGCAAAGGCCTCTCCGTGGTGTTCTAAGGCGAGATTCCATTTGTTTGTGACGTACGTCAGGAGATCGGTCGTGGATCGGCTTTCACGAAAGCCGTATTGTCTATCCGAAATTAGTTTGTTAACTTCAAGATATTTAACTATATGTTGATTGATGCACTTCTCAAAGACTTTAGCGACGGCTAACACAATTGATATTGGCCGGTAGTTTCAAGGGTCAGTTTTGTCACAACCCCGTTTCAGCACGGGTTGCACCATTGCACTCTTCCAGGCGTTCGGGTAGTCGCCTTGCTTGTATGAAAGTAGGAAAATTTTAGATAATATTGGAGCCAATTCATTGGCAAACTCCTTCAATATTCGAACTGGAATTCCATCAGGTCCGGTGGCCTTGTTTACATTCATTGACTTCAGATTAGTAAAGACAATTTCCTCCGAGATGGTGACGGGGCTCATTTTAGAACCACAATATGGAACTAATGGAGGCCTAATTCCATCTGGGACAACTAATGTCGAGTTCGATTTGAAGATGCTTGCCAATAAGTCGGCTTGTAAATATGGATCCACCACCAAAGCGCCGTCAGCACATTTCAATGCTGAAACAGATGTTTTCGAAATATTTGCAACCGATGCGACCATGTGGTAAAAGTTGCGATCGGAGATTTTCAGCTCGGAAGCCACATTGGCTTTCTTGCTGTCGGCTCTTTTCGCTTCTCTACCACAGGTTTGTTTGCAGGTGTTCCGTATCGTTTTGTATTCCTCATAAGAAATTTTGTTGCGTTTATATTTTTTGTGTGCCGATTTATTTTGTTTGGCAGCTTTGGTAGCATCTTTTGAAAATATTTTAAAATTTTGATTGGGATTGGAAAATGATGAGGGGATAAATTTATTCATTCCATGTAAGACGGTGTCAGTAAAACTGGAAACGGCGTCGTCTATGTTGTTGTTATGTAGGCAATGGCGTTCCCAAGGGAAGTGTTGAAAAAATGACCGTAAACCATCAAAAACGGAAATTACGGAAGCGAAAGAGAATACTGAAGATATCTTGTTGCAATCTTGGGCCGACGTGGATGATTAGTTTAATGAAACACTCGTTGTTATCTTGTGCAATGTATCGAACACGATTCGTAACTGCGGTGTATGCGGGAAGTTTGTAACACACCGTGATTAGGCAAGTAACAGATTTGATCGGCAGGCGCGGCCGAACTTCTTCCATGTCATTCGAATCACGGTAGTCCTTCAAGAATTTAATGTATTTAAGACCTAGTTTTCAGACGTATGATGGCGTTTTGGCGGGATGATCCAAGTGGTGTTGAGTGTCCGGTGAATGGTAGGTACACAGTGCATCTTCCTTTCGGACTCGAACGGTTATAATACCGGTGATCTTCTTGATGACCAGTGCTGTGATTGCCGTTGACCACGATGGATCAACGCGTGATCCCAATGTGAAAGTGACAGTTGAATGTGAAGTAGTGGCATTACTGGCACATATTCAGCTGATCGACACTGATGCTGGTTTTCTTTGTAATCCTAGACGATGGGCAGCACTTTCTCTTATAAAACTTGTCTGCGATCCCGATTTCAGCAGTATTCTAATAGGGAAGTTCTGGTTCTCCTTTCTAACTATGGCTGTTTAGGTTCCGAGTGGAACATATTCTTTTGTTGAGGCTACTAGAGCTGAAACGTCTTGAACGGACAGTGATTCTATGCCTGTTGAATTCGAGTTCCGGTTGCTTGTGGTATTGGTGATGTGCAGCAAGGTGTGGTGCCTTCTGTTGTTGGTTCGACAAAAGCTCAAACATAACCCCTTATTTTGAACGAGTGTAGACTTCTCTTCGATAGTGAGTGGCTTGAAATTATCGCATTGGAACACATTGTGGTTTTTCTCAAAAACTGGACAAGCTGTTGAATTCTGGGATGCTGGGATGGCTACCAGTAAGCGAATTTGTGGGGCATGCATGTGACGTTGGTGACGAGAGGGGATGCGATGATTTCGGCTTCAGTGAAAAAATCATTTCTAATGATTGGCAATGACTGACTAGAAAATGCATGAGTTCCTATTATGTTGGGTAATAGGCTCATGTTGTGACTGCAACTACTAATATTTTCAAATAGTGCACTATGTCCGTAGTAAAATCTATAATTCTTCTTAGAACGTCTTTGGTCATATCGGCCTTTCAGAATATTCCATGTCTCGGCGTAGTTAGCGTCACTGATTTGCACTGACTTAAGTAATGTGGCGGCTTCAAGTTCATCTGCACCACAGACCACATCTACCTTGTCTTGTATATCGCAAAATTCTTCGAACCGAGATTCAAGATATGTAATTTGAATCTTCACGTCTTCCTCGTCGATCTAAGAATTATCCTCTTTTATCTTTTGCTACGCCGTAGACACCCTTCAAGATTCTTTTGTAACGACGCCTGCTTGGGTCTGGAACGATGGTAAAAAAGGAGGGAAATCTCGGCTGTCATCTCGTTTATTTTGGTGTGGCGTGATTTAAGACAATTAATTCGGAGTTAGTTTATTATTCAGTTGTAGATGTCACTAATGTTGAGATGTGGGACGTACACTATGTAGCTCAAACAGTTGGAATTTCTACAAATCGTTAAAGCGAGGGGTTGAGTGCGGTTACCCATCCTCTAAAATGTTGAACCAACTTTTATTACTACAGCGGGCTTTGCGCTTTTCCTGTTTGGCATTAAAACCCACAACCAAAAGGCATTAAAGACCTTTTTAATTTAGTTTTAGGAAAGAAATAACGCCCGCGAACCTTAATTCCACGAAAAAGGAATCAGGCCCGTGGTCGTTAATTTACCCCAAACAGATAAATCGTATACTTGCAGTTTTTACAACTTAAACAATCTGTTTTTACAACAAAGTCGTCTAGCCGTTTGGATGTACAACTAGAATTTTAGCATGTTATTCTACCAAACAACATGAATACGGCTGCAATGGGCATATCAACTTATGTACACAACTCTTTGTACGATCAATCGTAGCGTGTATGAGCTGCATTTAAGACGAAGTCTTGCAATTGTAAATTGCATTTTCTTTCAAAAATCAGGAAATTGTATAACAAGAATTATACCAAGCCAACCTAGATTATACAAAGTCCAACAAACAAAGCTTTTATAAGGGCATTAGAAACGAGGAAAAAATCAAACTTTCCATAGTAAATCACACAAAATATATGGGAAATCACATTTTCCCTAATACAAATTGTTAAATGATAAACGTTACAAATTCTTAATAATGATCGTTGAGATATTTTCATAATTGTTTGATTTTCAACATATATGAGCATCGTTTAAGAAAATCATTTTCATTTTCTTGTAATAATTTATTTTATAACATTTTCAACCAAAATTTATAACATTTTCTTAACAACATCATTCTAGACAAATTAAAATAAAAGCTTACTACAAATCTACTACAACAAATTACTACAAAGAATGCGGACCTAGGTATCTGAAAGCCGGTTCTATGACAAAGGTGTTAGAGAAATGACTTAATTTGTTATCTCGCTTACTCGATTATTATTTGTCTTCGGAGCAGAATTCCTTGCAGAACTCCAAAAAACGATTTCCGGAATTACCAACAGCTTAAACTATTCATGCATCCCATGCGTAAAACATGTATTTTTCGTCATTTCCTTTAATTTGCGCGTTTATTTTCGCTGTGTTAAGTACCGGTTGAATTTAATGAAAAGTTAAAATATTTGCTGGTCAATAATATGCACTTCCTGTGTATCGCGTTCTTACTCTAAAATCTTACTTACTAACTGGTTACGACTTAAGTTGTTGCTGGCCACCTGGTTACTAAAATTAACAACAATTCAAAGTTATATGCAATGGCCATTTTATTATATCTCAAGGTCGAATCGAAGCCAGCCTGCAATACATGAGGAATGTTTTAATCCAAGTTTCAAGCGCGCTTACTTGGCTGTGGTTTCGGTTCAGATTTTCACCGTCCGCGTGATACTACTTGAGTTGAGCAAGCATTTGGACTTTGCACAATTATTATTTCATAAATTATTTATTCTAACTGCTATTCTAACAACTAGCAATGAAAGGAATGCTTTAAAAAATCGTTAAAAGTATTTAAAATTATAAACCTTTTCAGGTTTTCAAAAATTGCCTTAGTGGACGGTATTTCACGTCCTCCAGGGCGGGTTATTGGTTAAAGTTTTCAACTAGCAATAATCGCACCTCAGTAGAACCTCATTGGTTACGATATTGCCACTGCGCAAAGTTAAATATGAGATAATAATTATATCTTAAACTTATACAACAAACCTACAAATATAGCGAATTAGATGAATTATAAAAAGTCTTCAACCCTTTTATTTAAAATGCATTTTATTGCATTTTTACCTTTTGCGTTTGTTATAATTGTAACCCCTTTTCATTTTTTTATAAGGAAAACTGACCTGACCAGTAACAAATTAATACGAGTACATTGTAAAAAAAAGTGAAATTTCATTATTCTGTATAAAATGCTAAAATTCAACCTAATCAATCTCTGAAGAAATTTTTTCTTAGCTACGAGATTGTTGATTACCGAAAAAAGGAGAAAAGAAAAATCAACAAATTTACAAATTTTAAAGTTTATTGGAAATTGAAATGTTTTTAAATATTAACATCCTTAATTTTAAATAAAAAAAATTCAGAGCATTATAAATTTAAAACTTCGGAATTTCGCTAATACACAATTTTGAACAACACATTGACCAAATTACAAAATCCAAATTAACCAAATTAGTTCTTTCTTCTTCCCCTATTTTTATTTCTCCCCCTCTTTCTCTCCTTCTATGTGTTTGAGTCTCTTTTTCTCCATCAGTTTTATTTTTTCACAATGGATCCACGATCAGTGCTAAGCAATCCAGGGGCTGTATTTTACACAAAAAAAAGGCTAGAAGCGAGTTTATGTCATTTTCTCAATGGATACATTTTTACTCTGTTCATTCATTTAATGTCGCCAGATTTTACGTTTCTCTGGAATACGTTAGCCCAAAATTATCCTTGAGATAAAATACTGATTAGTGGTAATCAGTTGGCGTGAAAAAGTAAGGCCATGTTTAACAGGGTTAAGCTGTTATAATTCTTACAAGTGAATAAAATAGAATAAAATTAAAAGAACAACAATCATGATGCTTCTCCATTTGCAGTTGCCATTTAAAAGAGCTTTGAAAGTCTTTAGGTGGCAGTCTTTAGTTAAGTTCCTGCAAACAAAACAGCATTACGATTTCTTTTTAAGCGGACAAATTATGGATATTAGAAAGTCATTTTGGTATAGTATTACAAAAAATTGTGAGGTAAAAGGTCAATGTTCGTAAATACCAAGAGATACACCTACATCTATGACATATTGTGTACCGTTTTGAAATTCGGACATCTGTTAATGCCAATCTACCTACATACATATATATAATTCGCACGGGACAACAACAAACGCTCATCGGACAGCAACAAATTCAAATATTGTGCCATTGTCGATGATGTATCTCGCATCATAAATGGATTTGAGACTATGTTCAATCATGTTTCAATATTGAGTTATAAACACACCTAATCAAAAAAAACGATATATATTCTCTTTCTCTTTTGTATTATGTTAACCGTTATACACAACATTTTGGCGACAAGAATTGTGAATATTATTTTATTTCCTGAAATAGTAAAAGTGCATGCGTCGTATCGAAATCGCAAATAAATTTATTACCACCCCGTGTGTGTACATTGATCGAAATAGACGTCAATCAATTCAAAGAATTGTTACAAATAATGCAAAAGCAGAACGAAAAGCTGGTTGAGCTGTGGCGGCACCAATAACGCCCACGGTACGCTCCCCATATAACTTGCGGTTCACTGGGCGAATAAATTGACGTCGCCAAAATGGTACTCACTAAACAAACTAAATAAATTAAACATTTTAATAAAGTGAATTTTCAATCATTGAGTATTGTAACGTAAATATAAACCATCGTATTTATTGTTAGTGTGAGAGTAGCAACATAAATCTCCGAGTTTATAATATCGAACTCAGCACGTGCCCCAAATGCGTGCGTACCGAAAGTGGAAGCGTGGTTCAATCGGGCACAAACGATATCTAACGTATCAATAACCATCTCCACAGAGGCCAAAAAATCGGATCATCGTCAGTTGCCGTACCAAATTTTCAAGCTTTCGAAAAAGATAAAATGAATTGGAAGCTTACCTTGTTCAGAATAAAATAGAAGACGAGGCAGTCAAGAGAGCATTTTTTCTCGCAAGCATGGGAGACACATCACTGGAACTGCTTCAAAAAATATTCCACAACCTTCTAACGAAAAAATCATTTCAAGATTTGACCAAAGCGTTAACTGTTCATTTTGTGAAAATAAAAAACATGTGCTCGTGTCGCGATGCAATTTCTGCAAAAGTTGCATGATGCCAGAACAGTCATACGCAGATTGCATTGCCAATTTACGAGGAGCAGCGCGAGATTGCGCATTTGTTTGTCCAAAAGCTGGATGCGAGCAAGCTTACACAGAGTGGGAAATTAGGGACATGTTGGTCGAACAAAGAGCACATGAGCCGGTATAGTCGAAATAGCACAAGCATATGAATGCTCTAAACTATCGTGCGCAATTATCAAACGAGGAGTTCAAGCTACCATTTCCGATTCAACTGTGGTCAATTACATAAAACAGCGAACAAATCAAAGAGGTCGAAGTCGAGGCTATAACCGTTCACGTAATAAATACTCTTCAAACAGCTTAAAATCGTATCCTGAGTGCCCCAAGAAGTTCATGAGCGTCGAGATTGTAGACACGTCACACATATCGCAAGCGTATGCCAGTCAATCAATCGGGAGTCAACAATAAATTATTATCGAGCAGGAAGACATCGCGGACGCGGTCGTGGTCGAAACTACTTTTAATCGGGAAATCACGTAGTTAATGAACTGACTGACTCTGTTTATAACTTGGAAACAGAATTTCCAGAAGAAGCCGAACCAGTGTCAACCGCAATGGTTCAAGGTCCGGAAAAATAATGGTCAATGTCAGTGTTAACAACAGACTAATCTCTTTTCAAGTTGACACGGTAGCATTTTGCTCTATGGTTCAATTGGGCTCTCCATAAGAGCTGACGAATAAGGTCCTGAGGGCTTCTGGAAACACCCGCGTTCAGCTCAAAGGAGTTGTTAAGGTGCAAGTTATGTGGGAAGATAAGCAATGCATACTGCATCAAATATTCTTCAATAAAAATCAACAAATCGTAATCTAGTCTATATCTGTTCGGTGCTATAGATACGTATCGAATTTATTTTCGCCTACTCTCGGATTGTGTAACTCTTTCCGAGCGGAAATCACATTGAAACTAGACGCTCGCCCAAAATTCTTTAAACCTTACAGCGTTCCATTTGCTTTGAAGAAGGACGTGGATGAGGAGATTCAGAGACTAGTGTCCAGGGGCATCCGCTTTTCAGACACAGTTGCAGCTGCTAAAGGCGTGCAGATTAGTCCACTACAAAGGGGATCGTCCAATCTTTCTTGCTACCGACGCATCCAAGTATGGCGTTGGTGCTGTAATTTCTCATCGTTTCTCAGATGGATCCGAACACCCTATCGCTCAACAGAAAAGCATACCAATGCAGATGCATTATCCAGACTGCCCACAAATATTGAAGACTGCTTTGGACAAACTTGACACATAAGCGAATAAAATCTTGAAAATTCATAGGCCCTCATGAATTCCAAGAATTTTCAGGAGTTCAGTGTGCTGGCCTTGTTAGATCGATGCGACCAAGATGTCGTCGATATAAGGCAAGGCAAATTTAATGTTGCGAAAAATCGGAGAATGAGCCGGTAGTATGTTTTGGTCACGTTTCTTAAAACGGATGACATAAATGTTGAGGGAAATATCATTACGAGATATTGCGGCACTGGAGCTGATTTCTAAAATCGATGACGTTGATGTATCACAAAATTATTATTTGATTTTAAAAATATATTCACGTACTCTATTATTATGTAAGTATTTAAATTTAATTTTTGTATCTGCAATAATAGATTATTTTGATCTGAAATCAATAAGTAAAGGGCAAATTATGACCAACAAGCAAATATCAAATTCCCTTAGTTTTAGTGTTGTACACCAGGAGGAGGCAGCAGAGCGCAGCCAGTTTTAAGGAGGCGCTGACAAATCCTCATGTCGCACAGGGATCTTTTTCTCTGAATTTAATTAATGACACGATATCAAATGTTCACAAACCCTTACATTGTCCCATATTTAAGGCATTGCCACATCCACTTAACGACGACTAGCATTCCAAATCGTTAAATTTAACTTTTGGCCTTAACCGTTTAGTTATGCAAAGTGAAAATTATTAAAACTTAATTCGAATCTATAAAAATTCTCATATTCTTAGAAAGTGTAGTTAAAATTGATCAAAATGGCTTCATTTGTAGCTTATCACCGTCGTTGTCCACAGTACAGTGAGTGTAGATTACTCGCCTTTCCGACCTGCCGAGAAGCGCAACCGATGCACAGTTTATCTCACTTCTCTTGGCTAAAAAAAACGGTTTGAATTTATGCTGAATAGCTTTTATAGATAAATTTTTCAAGAAATATTCTGGAAAAGAGGGATATACTCCTTTCTCGTCAAATTTCCATCAGTGAAATGAGCATCGCCCATGCTTCACCTACTTCACCATATAAAATTTTAAAATTTGCGAAATTAATTAAATTCGCCTGAAAGTTGATTTCTATATGTACACGACATACTGTAAAATATTTGCTGAACGTACATGTGAACATATACATATATTCAGCGAATGAGTTGCATGTAAATCATAGAAACATCAAAAATTTAGTCGACTGTCAAAATTAAGCCAAAACAAAAGTGCCGAAAATTATTTAAAAAAAAAATCAAATTTTAGTAACCAAAAATGAAATAAAACAATAATAATTAGTATAATTCTTAAACTACCATGGATTTGGCACAAAATGACAATAAAATAAATACAGTACCTAATAGTAGTGAAGGCAATCATTCAAGTACTGACGTTGTCGAAATTGAAGTCAATGACGGTCTGACAGCTGATAGTGCTATCGATAAAATCACACAATACTCTGAAATTTATGAATTAAACGACGATTGTTTGCTGTACACATTTTCATTTTTAAATATTTACGATTTATTTAATTTGTATCGGGTGTCGGTGCGTCTAAAAAATCTCGTCGAAATCCATTTCAAATCTTACAAGAAGCTAATCCTTAACCTGAGACAACTGAATTTGGACTACATCGAGAACATTTTCAATTTGATTGTGATTCCAAATATTACCTATTTGCATATTTCGGGCGGATCATCGGTCCACAATGATATACAATACAAGCTGATACGGAATATACCAAGATGCCGTAAATTGGAACAATTGAATTTATTGTACTTCCGAATTAGTTACGGGACGCTCGAACCATTTCAAAATATTCTGGAAAATTTGGTCTGTTTGAATTTGAGCCGATGCGACATCGATGATGATACGATGAGATTGTTTATTGGTTTGCGAAATTTAAAAAAACTGAATTTATCGGGGAGCAACTCGCTAAGGGGGGTGAATTTTCCACTACTCGAAGCACGTTTAACACATTTAGCACTGGAATTTTGCCGCAATCTAGAAGCATCATATTTAATCGAGTATCTCATTAAGAACGAGAATAATCTGCAGCTACTCGATTTGTCGTTCAACAATAATCTGTTTTTGAATAATATTATGGATGTGATTGTTCAACATCAGCCCAATCTGATTGAGATACGTTTGAACGAGTTGCACTGCAGTAACTTCTTGCCAATTATTCAGCTGCGAAAACTTCGTAAAATATCATGCCATCAAACCACAACATATACGCTTAAAAGGAATTTAGATGCACTAATAGTGGATTTATCGGAAACGCACAAATCTCTGATTGACTTGGATATTTCATTCTGTGAAATCAACTTGATTGGTCAACAATCGCTCAAGGCATTCAACTCATTGGAAACACTAAAGCTGAAACGACTCCAAGTGGGTAATGGAAATTTTGATTTTCTCACCGGTTTAAAGTCATTGGGAACATTGGTCCATTTAGATGTTTCCTATTGTGACCTGACCAATGAACATTGTATCCAGATTGTGCGCAAGGGGAGGAATTTAAAATTCCTGAATTTAGAGAATAACTCAGTTGTAACGCATGCATTCCTTGAGCTATGTCTGGAAGCGTTGGCCGCGCAAACGGATCGGAAATTTAAGCTTAAAGTTAATATAAGGAGAACACAAATATTGCAGGAGACTAGATCGCTGCCAATTGCGGGGATGTTGGTTATTGAGTTTTAAAGCATGTGGCTGTTTTTATAGAGCGTTGTCTGATTATGGTGGTCTCGTCAACAATTTTAAAGGTGACATCAAATGTTTCCACCAAAAATATTTATTTTCTGCTGAAATCTGACATTAAATATTACAACATTTCATCTATGACTTAGCATACTTTCCATTTTGATTCCAAATTTTGGTTGGAGGCGTTTGTTGGAAATATTCGATTACACTTTTAAGACTTTTGATGAGCAATTTATCCTTTAAGTGGATGAAACTTTTGTATTTTAGAGAAAGCAGGAGGAAAAGATATTTTATTTTTTGAAAATGTTATTAAATTTTGTTTTTGAATTGGGTGTTTTACTGGAAAAGTCTGGAAAGTTTTCTGCGGATTCGGTCTTCTCTTTATTACACTTTCCTTTCTTCGCTAAGGAATTTGTTCCTTACTATGCCTTTAAATTCAACAATAACGAGACACAGCATTACCAAAGGAAAGTTTTTACAAGAAGGTGTCAGTTCTATTTATGATATTGGGTTGGAATTTCTGTAAGTACAAGCCATTGGGAAAGCCTAGTCGTCCAGCCCATTTCAAGAACGAGTACCCCTGGGAAAAAAGAGTTTTGGAACTTATCGGTTTCTGCAAATCGGAGTTCAAGATTGTACCTGTGAACTGTTCGTCTTAATGTGCCTGTTGGTATGAACTAGCCCTGAACAAGTTTATAAAGCTTCGCCGAACACAGGCCACTTCTAGAACACAAGGCTGAAAGAAAATCAAGAGGAGAAGAGATTTACGAATCCGAAATCATTCGACATGTCCGGTTCTGAACTATTTTTACCTACCTGGTGTACGTCAGACAAGAGCTTTTCTTATTACCGTTGATCTAAACGATTTTATTTCAGCAAGGAACATTCAAATTCATATATGTATATATACATTTAGAATTATGTGTAAACCGATTTTGTGAACGAAGCACGTGTCTAAGCCATCTTGACCTTGACGATTTATGAATCGTTTCTGAAATGATTCATTCGCATTCCGTATGTGGCTGCTTCTTTAATGAGACAGAGAATTATTCTTAAGACCTTATACTCAGTTACAGCAATTTTTTAGATGTTTTGTGCTGTCAGTGTCCAAGAATCGCAACCAAAGGTGATAACTGGTCAGCGTTTTGTAGATGTCCAGTTTTATTTTGCGCGATATATGAGGAGAGCTGAATATTTTGAAATGTGCACAGAAACGGAGTTTTGCTCTGTGATTAGTAATCATAAGTATTTGAACTTTATCACTTTTTTTTGTATTGTGTATCTTCTAACTAAAATGAAGTCACGATGGGTCTGCCTTATAATTCCGCCACATTAGAGGACGGTTTTAGCATCCATTTTTAATTCAACGGATTCATTGCGAATAGCGCTGCGACGTAGATGAAAGTCCTTAGCTATTGAAGATTTTCCTCGCAGTCATGTTGACGTTATGGAATTGTCCTGTTCTTTGCGATAGATTTCGTTGTCGTGCTCGATCTTTCTCCCGAATACCACTAGACTACATCCAACCAGAGATTTTTAGTCCTAGATGAATTTTGGTCTATAGTGGACTTTGAGGCATCGATTACCGCCGTTTTGATGATATCCCACTGTTCTTGAACGGAGTCAGGAAGTGGTTTATTTTCCAAGATTCCTGATACAGTAATCCCGAATGTGGTCCGGATAACTTGGTTATTCAATACCGCAGTGTTTCAACGAGAACGATGATTATTTGTGGTGGATAGACAAAATTTTAATTCAGCAACTACCAGGAAGTGGCCTGCATCGATGTTAGCTCCACGTTTAGTTCTTATGCCTTTAAGATTCGATTTGCGACAATTGCGTCTTTGATTTGATCAGGTTTCTCATCTGTGAGGGCATGGACATTCACAAATGTGGTGTTAAAGCGACGACCATAAAACCTGAGTCGATGAAGTCAGTCAAAAATTGACGACAACGGTTGCTAATCAAGAAACCGACGCCAAATTGATGTTTATCCATGTTATTGCTGAGACAGCGAGCTAGTCTGTAGCGACTATAATCGATGATGACGTTGCCGATTAGTCTTGTTTCTTGCAGTGCTATGAGGTTGAGTTTATTCGTAGATGCTCGTTAGAAGAGTTGATGGAGTCTCTCCGGACGGTTTAGGCTGAGTACGTTCCATGTTACAATTTTGAAGTCGTTGTTGTGAATCCAGAAATATCCGAGGCTCATGTTGAGGTTTTGTAACAAAATTGTTTTACAGGTTGGGCTATTAAGCCAACTCTAACCGCCATACAAGGACCACAGCCTTCACACTTTAGCTTACTCTTTTAACAGAGTAGTTTTTAGTGGCTGCCACGAAGAGACAGTGTGAGCATTTGCTGAAGTTACACGCAGCTACGGATGAATAAAACCAGTCTTGTGTTTATTCCCGTGCATGCACAACAGCCTGACCAGCGTGAATCATTCACGTTAACTTTAATCAGTATTATATAAGAATAAGGTATTTTGTGAATCTTTTACATTCAATAGATGTTTGTTTGTATTGTTAAGGTACCAAGATACTAAGCGCAAGTTTGTGGTCTTCCGATTTGTTGCAGTTTACAGCTCAATCCGAGTCCGATAGAAAAAGAGAATCAACGGATGAAAGATATCATATTTTGTGGAAATGAATTTTCCAAGAGTGTTGTAACACACTCACCGGTAGAGAAAACGGGTAACCCTTAAAAAAAAAAAATTTTGTATGCGAATATCTTTTGAACCGTACCAGCTGAAAACTTTAAACAAAACCAAAGTCTAGGTCATCCAAAACAACCTTTGAAAATGTGGGTAAGGCTTACTATCTCTAAACATGTGGTTGACGTTTTTCGACTTTTCAAATAAAAACCAAACGTGAAATATTTTTAATTTTTTTTTTTTAATTGTCACAAACATAAATACTGTTACGCACCCTGCTGCGTAACCAAGCGCTGCACGCAACATTTTGTGTTGTTGATGAAAATATTTGGATTACCCTTTATAAAATATAGTTGTGCACGTCTATAATTTTTACTCACAGGAAAAATAATGGTTGTGTATTTTCTTTACTCTTCATATTATTAAGCGTGGTACGAGAGGAAAGTTTATGATTAATTATTACGTGTGGGTGGGTGTGGGTGGTATTTGGTGTACTCAAATCCTGCTAAAATTCTCTCTCTTAGAGAATTTTAGCAGGTTTTGCGTGTACCAGAACCACACCAAAACCAATCCTTTATTTTTGTTTCGTTTATGATAAGTCAAGGGAGAGTGTGCGTGAGTTTTTTGTTTTTGTGGTTCGATATGAATGATGATGTTACGGTATGCGCGTATTTCTCTTTTTGTTTTGTGTTTAAAATTTTTTTTTTTTTTTTGATGTACTGTGTTGTGTTGTACGATCAGTACAGTATCACGCGAAGGCAATAGCAAATCGGAATTTGGTTTGTTATTTAAAATAAATTAAAAAAAAAAAAAAAATGGAAAAGAAGATTCAGTGAAAAAGGAAAAATATGAGGGGTTGAGTTATTTTATTGAATCCGGTCAAGTCTGAAGTTTTGTAGATAGCACAGCAGTCGATTGCTAATCTCAGTCGTGATGAGTTCTGGTAGCAAAATATTATATAGTGCCATAGACATAAAAAAAAATTAAATTCTTTGTTTGTTTAAACATACGGTGAATGGTATTTTTTTTTGCAAACAATATCAGTGCAATAAAATAAATATTATCTATACTAAAAAGTTGAATAATTAAATTCTTGTTGGGATCGAAAACGTTCATAATTTCTCGTGCGCTAAGAACCATAAATCTTCTACCGTGTTGAGAACAATCAATATGTTCTAGAAATTTTCTCATGTGATAAAAACAATAAAAATATTGTCAAAATTTGTTTGTTTCAAATAATCAGTGAACGTTTGATTCGGTTAATCTAGTAAAAATAGAAATGTGCTAATTCGTATGCATCTTCTGATGATTTAAACTTTTGTACCATGATAAATTGCTCAAGTTACTAAAACTAATTGTAATTATATAAAACAATATTTGTGATTAAAATAATAATAATTTACACAATGGACAAGTGAACAATGTGATCTGTTATTGCGTGCTAATATGGTGTTAAAGACAGAAAAAATTCTAAAAACCAAAACTAAATTAACAAATTAATTGAACGTTAAAAATCAAATGAAGTGAAATAAGTATCTAATAATTAAAATTATAATAATTAAAAATAATTAAGGACAATATCAATAGTTAAACATCTAAATAGTGAACAACATCATTGTTGGTGTGAAAGAGACCAAGGGGGATTCTGCGTCGGTGGCGAACAGATCGGGCCGATCTGAGAGAAGGTATTGTCGTTTAAGAGAAATCGAAAACTGCGGCCGATAAAACAATAATTTTTTTTTGGTCAAATCAAGTCTAGAAGTAAATTTCTATTTTATATTGTAATCATAGTATTTTCTTGTTTTTCTTATTTTATTAACGTAATATTCATTGATCATTGAGTAATTTTAAAATTTGGAAATTTCTTTGGCTAAATGTCTAGTAGTTTTATAAATTGTAAGGCAAATTTGACTGATTAGTTTTCGAATTTTCATTTATTATATTTCCTTTTCATTATATAACGTTCTGGGTTTCAGCTATTGTGGTGGCGGGATAACACACAAATAGTTTCTGGTAAATATAGTTGATCGAAGATATTAAAGCTATTTCCATTTAACTACAACTTAAAAAATTGTAAACTTATAGTTTATATTGTTTAATAAAACACCGAAGATTTTATTATTTTTGTTTGTTATTTTGTTGAAAATAATGATGATCTGTGTCATCCGAAAGATACAAGAATACAGACTTTATTAATTTCATGATGTACATACAAAATTGATTATATACAATTCCAATACATAGAGTTGTTCTAAAATTTAATATATGTATACGTACAATTATGATTATTATATACTTCAACTACAGAAATTATTTATTTATATACAATATAATGTTTACGAATTCGAAGGGCTACGTACTTAATTTTAAAAATGAATTGCAATGCGTGAACATATCCGCGCCCTTGAAATAACTATTTCAAATTCTAGAAATAAATACTAAATTTAATTTTATACAATACAAGTTATGATTAATTATAAGAAATATTCGTATTCCTTTTACAATAATTATAAATTAGTTAATAGAAAATTACATTATCTTAAAGTTTATTATATCATCAATAAGTCGAACTTCCAAATAACAAATTATCGTATCTCATAGTTAAATAAATAATTACACAAACACACTATTTAATTTTAGTTATAAGACATTTAATTTTATTTGTTTTATAAAAATTTATTTAAATTTATTTAATGTTGGACATTTTATTAATCAAGTATACATAAATTAATTTATTTTTCACCACCATTTGTAGGTATTTTAAACCACGCGCGAGGTGGGCAGCATGTCGCCGTTTTGAAGATCGAGAGCAGACTGAAGTAAAAAGAATGATTTAATTTTATTTTGTTTTGATGTCTCTTCATGTGGAAGAGACAGTTGTTCATTGGTTAAATGCGTATGTTCCCAAATGGTAATGTTAACGTTGAGCGGCGTGAAGACGTTGCATTAGTGGTTGGGTGAACTCATACGCCAATGTATGTGAGTGATACTTTGTGGCGGAGCACGCATGAGTGAGCCGCTACAAGACTCCCCCGCTAGTGATTTTTCCTGCCCCGTGAAACATGATTGGTTTCGGTCTGTCTGTGTGTTCGGAGACTGATATTTGATCAGCCGAACTGGAGTGGCGATCGCTCCGTTGAAATGTCTTATATCTTAAGATTCATTAACGGAGTCGATGGGCCGAGACAGAGTGAATGGGATGAGAATATAGTCGGTCGATTCTTGCGTCAGTAGCTGTGAAGGAGGATGTTCGTCAAGGCCCACACCTGATAGGATAAGAGCAAGTGGCGTCGACCAAATATCGGTGGGTACCTCTTATCTTCCTCCACTGAATTGCTGTGCTGCAGACAGAGCTGTTTTAAGATGTCTGGTGACGCAAGCGAGTGAATGTGCAGTTTATGTCTCACTAGGCAGGTGGGCAGTGGTGAAAGGAAGCGTTGAAGCACACACCAGATAGGTTGGGAGCAGGGGCTTCGACCAATATCTGGTGTGCACCTCTAGTCTTCCCTCACTGTCCAATATACCAGTTCGACACAAGACTGGTGCACTGACCGAGTTTCCATGTCACGACAAAGCTGTGACATGCCAGACCAGAAAATGAATTCTGAAGTCTGGAGTCAGCTTTGGGGCCTGCCAAGATGTATTGGCAGTGGCCGCTTTGAGGCCAGTCCCGGATGCGACTGTGGCTGGAGAAAGTCGACGGGAGTCTCGACTATCTCGTGAGAGGGTGGAACAGTCGAAGTGAGTCTCGACTGTGTCCCAGTGACATGGAAAGTTTATACGGCGGCAGTCGAAGTGAGTCTCGACTGTGGCCGTATAAAAGGCGGTGGGGAGTGCGGTTAGGAATGGCTGGGTGGTCGTTTTGCTATACGACCTTTGCTGAGACATTTGAATAAAACAAAAGAAAACTTTATTGATTGAAAAAAAATGAAAATAAAACAAAATGAACCCGGAATATAATAGAAAACAAAAGGAATGAACCGGAGAAATATGGTGGTAAAAAATGTACATTATAATAATAAAAAGAAATTTAGTTATGGTGTTGTTGTCGGTGCTGATGATGTCCCTGTTGAAGGCGTTGGCGGTGATGGTGTTGTTCCGCTGCTTGCCGATGGTGGTCGCAATGACGATGACAGCGATGGCGATGGCGAAGGCGATGAAAACAGCGATATAATTATGCCGCCTGATGTGATGATGGCGATCATATGACTGCCGGCTGGTGTTTCTGCTACTGTTGTCGTCATGGTGGTCAGGATAGTGATTATGATGTGATGATGATGCTGCCAGCTGGTGAGATCACCGAAATGGTGATGGTAATGGTGATGTTACCGCTGTCCATGCTAACTGCGGCAGCGATAATGGTGTAATAAGTCTGTACGATGTCTGCCTGTATGCATGTATTGAATGAATATGACTCCATTTGGTTGGGTGTGGTCGGCGTTTGTGTGCCGATGTGGATTGCGGCCATACACCATTTACAAAAAAAAAATTAAAAAATAATGATATGTATATATAAATTATGTCTATATTCATATTTTTGACACCACACATGAAAATATATTTTATTTTATAAATAAGTGGTACGTACCATTTACCTGGTACAAGTTCCTACCAGGTGTCCAAAAAAATATTTGCATTAAAAAAAAAACATGTGCTTTTCCTATTTTCGGGTGTTTCTTTCCGTAAAAACGGACGACGGTGGTCACCAATATCGTATCTCATAGTTAAATAAATAATTACACAAACACACTATTTAATTTTAGTTATAAGACATTTAATTTTATTTATTTATAAAAATTTATTTAAATTTATTTAATGTTGGACATTTTATTAATCAAGTATACATAAATTAATTTATTTTTCACCACCATTTGTAGGTATTTTAAACCACGCGCGAGGTGGGCGGCATGTCGCCGTTTTGAAGATCGAGAGCAGACTGAAGTAAAAAGAATGATTTAATTTTATTTTGTTTTGATGTCTCTTCATAAGAGACAGTAGTTCATTGGTTAAATGCGTATGTTCCCAAATGGTAATGTCAACGTTGAGCGGCGTGAAGACGTGCATTAGTAGTTGGGTGAACTCAGACGCCAATGTATGTGAGTGATACTTTGTGGCGGAGCACGCATGAGTGAGCCGCTACAAAATATATGTGCATGACTGGCAACTTTTAAATTTCAGATTCGGAGTCAATTGGTAATTCGCTAATTTTCGTAATCGATCGCTTAACAATAGATTTAGATGTTTGACATATGACTACTCGAATCCGACCGTCAGAGCCTGGATGTGTTTCAATTATTCTGCCTAAAACCCAATTTATAGGAGGAATGTTTTCTTCATGCAGGAGAACTAACGTGCCAATTTTGTAATTATAAGTCGATGATTTTTGCCATTTGTATCTATTTTGAAGGCCATTTAAATATTCAATATGCCAGCGTTTCCAGAACTCCTGAAACATCATCTGGATCAGCTGGAATCGTGATAATCTATTTATTATATAATCGTAAAGTCCTTGAATTAAAGCAAGCTTCAACTTGGCATATTAAAGTGTGATATTCTTCTAAGGTTAGAGAGCGTGTACCAATTACACGTTTCATATGCCATTTAGCATTTTTAATCGCGGATTTCCATAATCCACCAAAATGTGGAGATCGTGGGGGGAATTGTCAACCATTCAATCTGATTATTAGCACAAAACATCTTTGTGTCACCTTGAAGTTTTTCTGACAAGAACCAATTTCTAAGCTCCTTCAATTCAGATCTACCACCAATAAAATTTGTCGCATTGTCCGAATATATTTGTATGCAGTAGCCTCGTCGGGAAATGAACCGACGAAGGCAAGCCAAGAATGATTCTGACGACAAATCCATGACAATTTCCAAATGGATGGCTTTGACTACGAAGCAAATAAAGAGACAAATATAAATTTTATTTTTAGTTTTCGATCTTACATTGGGCCTAGCGTAAAACGGTCTGCAAAAATCTATTCCCCCGATGGAAAATGGTCTAGACTGATTAACGCGGTCGATAGGTAAATCGGCCATTAATTGGTGAGACAGTTTTGGTTTATTCCGAAAGCAAAGAATACACTCATTGACAACCTTTCTACACAAATTCCGTCCTCCGATGATCCAATACTGTGATCTTAAACTATATAATAACGTTTGTGACCCACAATGAAGTAAACGTTTATGCTCAAATTGAATTAGGAGTTTCGTGAATGCATGTTTGGATGGTAACACAATTGGATGCTTACTATTATAGTTAAGGTTAGAATTATTAAGTCGACCACCAACACGAAGAATTCCCATTTCATCTAAAAATGGTGATAATACCTTTAAATTGCTAGTGTTCGGCACAGTAGAATGTTTTTTCATTGAATCTCATTAGAATATTCGGTTAGCTGAACTATTTTTATCAGACAGTGTAACGACTTTTTTAACTCATAGCTGAACTTAGCTCACCGGTTATCTTAAGTCCATCTTTAACTTTAGAATTTTTAATGAATCGAAGCATGTGGGCTGTTACGCGAAGAAGCTTTGTAAACGAAGAATAGCGAACAAATAAATCCCAAGGCGACGAAGAATTACACACTATACTTGACACGGTTTGACGAAGATCTAAACACAATAAATCTGAACTAATTTTTAAGTTAGACTTTTTTGGCCATTTAGATGGGTCTTCTAAAAGAAAAGAAGGACCTGACCACCATAACTTAGGCTCTAAAAATTCACTAGGCATTAAGCCTCGTGATACGAAGTCAGCCGATTTTTGAGACGTAGGGACATAGCACCAACTTTGAATAGGAGACAATTCCTGGATTTGATTGATTCGGTTGGCTACAAACGTGGCATATTTCGATGGCTTTGATTTAATACGAAGGAGAGTAATCTCTGAGTCTGACCAAAGATATATTTTATTGTACTGAAATTTAAGGCTGTCAAGTACTTTGCTTAATGTTTGAGCGAGCAGCTGTGCTCCACAGAGCTCGTGACGAGGAATAGTCTGTCTTCCCAATGGAGCCACTCTAGATTTTGAACAAACTAGTTTGACATAATGTCTATTATTCTAGTCTGTGACTCTAAGATAAATCACACAACCAAAACCCTTTTCAGACGCGTCTGAGAAACCATGTATTTGTATTAAGCTAGCTTTTGGTGCTAAAATACATCGAGGAACCGTGATTTTATTTAAATTAATCAATTGCGTTTTGAATTCGATCCATTGAACTCTAATTTGTTGTGGAATTTGGTCATCCAAGTCTATATTACGAAGCGTCCAAATATCCTGCATTATTATTTTAGCAACTAAAATCATCGGAGAGCACAGCCCTAATGGATCGAACAATTGACATATCTCTGACAATACATTTCTCTTAGTACAAGGAGTTTTCAAAGGGAATTTGGAGAAATTCATTTCGAAGTCATCTCCTAAAGTATCCCATGATAGACCAAGTACTAGAGAAACATTTGACGAAGATTCAGAGCATGACGAAAGAACAGATATATTCGAGGAAAATTTACGTAAATGGAAACCGCCCTTTTCTAATAATTGGCTTAACTCTGAGATCAGATCCCCTGTAAATCCTGACTATTTTTATCAATCAAAATCTGCCTATACATTTTGGCTATGTCGCCGTAAAAGCAACGATGTGTTTCATAAACCTTTGAATAATAGACAACAAATCCTGTTGGCTAGTAGGACCCTTATATAAACAATCGTTTAATGATAAGTTGGACGAGGACTTCGAAGATCCATTAAAAACGACCCTTAACTTAGTAGTGGTACTACTACCCTTTATAACAAAATGGTGAGAAAAGTAAAATGCTTTGCTAAAAGAGTTATGTATTGATAATGTTTTGGTTTTGAACAAGTTCCTTATGACCCAAGGACAAGTACTCAGCCATGAATTCTTTGCATTGTCGGTAAATATCAGGTTGACGTGTCAATTTTCTTTCTATAGCATAAAATTGCATAAGTGAAGAAAAGTTTGAAAGGTCAAGCTGATTTATATTATCATTCAGAGGAACAGATACTGAATAACGGCCCGAAGAAAGACGATTGAAATTTTGAATATAATGCTGTTCACAGTATTTTTCCTCTAATGAATGATTGTTGTTAAGTGAAATGGTCTCTAACTCCCAAAACCTCTTGATGTCGTTATGAAGAGCTTCAAAGGTACATAACGCTGTGGATTGTTGTTCTTGCATGTCATTGTTACACAAAACCTTCCCACTAACTACATACCCCAAAAACACTCGAAATAAAGGCAGGTAGATTTTTAAAAATAGTAATAGATGTTCTATCCGTGAATAATTCATTATAAATTTCTGCACTTTTTAAAATATGGGTCTGCTAATTTTATTTTAGCAGGCATTAAATTTAAATCAATATTGACAGGACGTGTTGGTAAATAATTCGTTATTCTCGGAATTACATGAAATTCTAATATAGGCGAAAAGTCAGACACTCGAGAGGATACAAGTAATGAAACCTTAGTTTTTATTTCAGTTTCTTTGCCACCGATACCTGAGATTATTTTATTTGTTGGCTGTCTTTTGAGTTTCAATAGATTGACAATGTGTTCCGTAACAAAATTTAAATGCGAACCACTGTCCAACTTTGCTCTGCACAATAATTGTGTATTAGAACCCGACGAAACTTTTATTAAGGCTGTTCCTATCAAAATTTGATTGACCTCTACCGAATAAGATGGTCGATTGGTTTTATAATGATTTGATTTGCACGACGAAATACCACTTAGATGCGGCCTATTTGACAATGTATCGTCTTGGATTAGAGGCTCCGGTGCTGATTTGCTTAAGCTAATAGAACAATAATTTGAAATAGGAAGTTTTGCCAAAATGAAGAAGCGAATTATGTTTTTGCGAACAGAAATTGCAAGGTGGGTTGCCACAACTATCAACGGTATGATTACCAATCAAACAGTTTGTACATAATCTATGATTCCGAATGAACTGAAATCGCATCTGTGGTGTAATCTTGGAATCAGTAAAGTCTGGACAATTGGATATCAAATATGATCTTTTACAATAAACACAATGAGGAGTATGTGTTACTAGCGACGTTGATTTCTTTTTAGAATATTCATATCTTTTCGTATCATTCGTATAATTCACTGATGAAGCGGTACTTTTAAATCGCATCTAGCACTCAAACACGATTTCGAAGAAGGGTTATACATTTCTCGAAGTCTAATATTTTGTTAGAATCTGAGTTTTTAATAATGTGAATTTTCGAAGAGTTGTCTCATTTTTCCGTTAAATGGTGCATTAACATTAAATCCCAAGCATCTACTTGTACATGTAAAGATTTTAAAGCATTATAATTTTTTACTGAATGATCAATGAAAGCTTGCAAAGAATTAGACGGATTTTCGAGAGGAGATTTGATGTTATATATTTGTCTCATATGAGCCTTTTGAATGATAATAGCATTATCGTACCTGTCGCATAGTGTTTTCCAGGCCACTTCATAGTTGTCAGCCGTGACTGGAAGACTTTCAATTAAACTAAATGCCTTGCCGGAGCGAATATGCGATTTTAAGTAAACAAATTTTACAGTATTTTCCATATTAGTTTTCTTATGAATAAGATCTAAAAAGACATCCCTAAAAGCTAACCGTTCGCTTTCAATTCCACTGAATGTCGGTATAGCTTGAGTTCTGGGAGCTTAATAGACATCGAAGGAATAGCTTGCTCAATTTGAGTACTATTTACTGATGATACAAACACTATTTGTTCTTTCGGTAGGCTTTCGAGGCGCTTTAAATTGTGAAGTTTGTCTAATAACGTACTTTCTACGTATTCGTAGTCTTCTTCGAAGGGTACACGATCAGTTGAAGCAGATTCATCTAGCATTTCGAGCTTCAATTGGACCTGATGATATTTATCGTATGTTATTTGAAGTCTTCGAATATTAGATTCAATTGACCCAATAGTTTCGATAGATGGCAATTTGTTTCGAAATTGGGTTAGTTGCCCTTTGAAAGCACTTCTTTGCCTTTTTAAAGACTCACCGTCTGACTATGACATTTTGAATGCAAGTATATGCACTATTCACAGAACCAAAAAATAAATTGTTAGCGCACGATTGATAAAATTTGTATATACGAGTATGTATATGTAATACTTCAAATACAAGTATATGAGTATATGTATAATAAACTTGGCACTAAACACGATCTCAATAAGTTCCGAAGAGCATTCAAAGAATTTTGAAAGTTGATAGTTCAATTTGCGGAATTCAAACCTTTATACTATTTTATAACGGATCACGATAATATGTGTAGTGAACTTATTATATAAAAATTACTTATAAACTAGGTAATAATAAAGATATAAAACTAATTAAATTTATACCACAAAAACTTACAAGATGATATTGATTCGATGATGATGAATGATTCCGGTTAATACCCCTTCACTGAATGGTATATAGCTATGAATGGTGACTTGATTTATTATGACCTTGAATAGTGACCATAAAAATGTCGAATAATCTGGAAGAATGTTGTGTAGATATGGTCTTAGTTGGATTCCAATAATAATGACCTTATTGGATGACCACGAATAAAGGTATACACTTCCAGATATTTCGAAGATTGTTGAATTGAATTCGAAGAATGTTGAACTTTGAATACTAATGAATGTCCAACGTTATATTCCTTTGATGGTTAATGACCTTGGATGGCCATTCAATAAATGTTGTAGGTACCACCATGCGTATGTATGACCTTGATGAGTATTGACCTTGGATGGTCACCGAAGTTTAAGAACACCACGTTTTAATTAAAAATATTGCCAAATACGGTGGATTTCACACATGACGAAGAATGGCAAGATACAGTTGAATCTTAATTAATATACGATGCTGTGATTCTGCAATTCTATAAGATGACCCTGGACTCACTTATATTATGTTGAAGAAACGTATCTCCGTTTTAAATAATTAATTGCACGAATCGGTCGAGGATGAATAATGAATTGTCTCGCACTAATTGCATCAAACTTTAAAGTTGAAGGTATACACGCACTGTGTTAAATCGCCCACTACTGCACTCAAATAATTTTAGAATATATTATTTAGCACAAAAACGGTATTACTGTTTCGAAGAAGTTCAGCTACACGGCGAAGAGCACTGCACAATATGACGTGTGTACTATTCCGAAATGCACAATTACAATTTGCTGGTATTTACTGTATATGAAATACAGCAACAACGTAAATCTTCTATGCACCGATATATATTTTGCCGTAATCCTGCTCGAAGGACCAAAAATAAATGGTAAATAGTTGATCGAAGATATTAAAACTATTTCCATTTAACTACAACTTAAATAAATCACATTAAACACTAACGTTACATTTACGTTCCTTTTGCTGTTGGGTAATAATTTATAATAATTCTGTTGCTTATTTTAATAGTAAGTGCTTATGGATTTAGTGATTTTTCTGCGTGTTTTTTTTGGAATTTCCTTTTTATTTACTATAATTTTTTTCGGTTTTTGAAATCATGTTCGGTCACACCATGGTGTAGTGATTGAATGTGTTGTGAGGTAAGGTCTTTGTGGCGGGTCGGCTTTCCATCTGTTTCCGGTAGTGTTGCTCACTTCGGCAGGCTGTCTGAGGGAGCAGCACGATACATGTGTTAGTCGTTCCTTAAAGATGACGGTTTCTATCCCGTAAGGTAATCGAGTGGTCTGTTTGGAAGGCGACCTTCCATCCCTTATTGGCATCGGTGACCGCCGCGACGGGAAAGGCAATCCCGGTAGGCGGGCCGATGATAAGGAGCTCTTCGCAGCAGACTGGTCGGGGATCGAGCGGGGCAGGACTGCCATCTCGAACAACTGCACCTAAGTTATCATTTGCTTTAGCTCCTGAGGGCGTGGCACACAATGTTTCGTTTATCTTTTTGGTGTTGTTTTGTGATTCCTTTTCTTATGTGATTATTAAAGCATGGTATTACGTCTGGAAACCCCCACGATACACCGTAGGGCTTTAGTCAGCTACTAGACCGCACCAGACCTCTGATCTCGTGTGTATTAACGAAATCTCACGATTTCGTTACAACACAACAACAAAGTCATAATTAACGAATAAAAAAAATAGTAGTAGTCTTCCATTATCGTTATTATATTTCTTTAATAAAGCGAGTGGCTGTTATAGATCCCGTTGGAATCAGATAAAGCTCGGTGCGTGTTTCCATCGAAATTCCAGCCTATACCATGACCGATCCTACCGAATTCTTTCGTTGAAAGTGTTACTCTCCATCGGTCGTCGCCGTACTCATTGTCGACCTTCAGGAGACCGCAAACAAACTCTCGATTCATCGGTGAATAAGACTTGGCTCCAATCAGGATCAGTCCAATTCTCATGTTTCCTGGCAAATTGCAGCAGAGCAATTCTGTGACCTAGAATTTGGTTATTGTTTCAAGTTTCCAGCTAGTGGGGTTCGAGAGGTATTCATATTTTTCAATTTAGATATATATATATATATATATATATATATATATATATATATATATATATATATATATATATATAAGGTTGTGGGATAAGTAAAAAAAAAAATTGTGGCTATCACGGGACGCCCGGCAGATGTGAAACATCAAAATTTGATAGTTATTGAACGAATTTATAATTACAGAAAACCAATAAATGAATATGGAGTAAAATAAAAAAAACATAGTCTCATATAGACTTTTTTACAATGCAGTTACGGAATATTATTTGATGTATCTTCTGTAATTTCTGTAACAGTAGCTGTTGAAGGTGTATTGGACAACATTAAAGAAATAATTGGCCGATAGCAACTGAAGTATGTAACAAAAGTATTGGACGTGATGTTATCGAGGTATCTTAAAAATACGACATCGATTGTTGTTTCATATCTAGTTGTAGGTTCAGTTGGCTTATTATTGACTTTCAAATCAAATTTTTGTTCAATGAAGGTTGAATCGTTTGTTGCAAAATTAACATTAAAATTTCTTGCTAAACTCATCGGAAGTTCGTCTAAATTATCTCCTAAAATCCTTGAACCTTCCCGACTTAAAAATTCCCGGTGTAAAAATTTTATGATTTCTGTGACTTTTTGATTTGGTGCAATGTACACAACAATCATAAGGTATTCTCTTCCATCAACCATTTTAACTTGAGAAGCACATTATATCACCAATATAGCTACTTGGGTAACATTAAGTTTACCTGCATTTCGTATTCTAACATTCAACGTCTTCTTCATTAGAAAGCCATGTTTCTGATAATAATAAAGATATGCTTTTCTGAGAAATATAATCTTGTAAATCTGAAGCATGTTTTTTGAGACTTTGACAGTTTAAAGTTAATATTGTCAATCAAATTAGCAATTTTTTCTTGCAACATATTAAGTCTATTCAAGGATTGTCTTTAAAATTTTTCTTGCAAAGACAAATTTGATTGATCAATATTCTTCTTCCATGGTAAAATCTTAAATCATCATTATGGTTACGTATGAAGAAACCTTTAATACTAGTAACTCGCGATAAAGCGATATAATAATAACTGAATAGAATGAGTTTTACTATACTCATAGACTATCTCGTCATATTTACATCCTTGAGACTTATGAATAGTTATGGCACATCCAGGGTATCATAGGAAAGTGATTTCTTTTCCCACAATTGTTTTGTTGTTTTTAATATGAATAATTGTTGTTCGACGTGTAATAGGAACGGCTCGTTTATAGATATTGTGTTCCGTAATGAATCGAGCAGATTTTTCCACCAACTGTACCAGTTCTTTTATCAGGAAAAACCAGCCATCAACAAGTGATTTCAGTTTGTTCATTCTGTTCTATATGAACAATTTATTTTATTTTAAATACGATCGATCACTGAGATCTTGTGTAAGTTTTGCCTCACAAATACTTCCTGTTCATGGTTGGCACAGTCATTGCAATAGAAACAAATTTATCTTGGGCTTGATCTAAAATAGATACGTTGTATTCCGATGCGTTTTCATGAAATAATCGAACTCCATTTGGGCTGCGCTGTGTGACCTCTTCCTTAGTAAACAATTTTGACTCGATAATGGCCAATTCGTCATCATATAGAATGAATCCATTACCAATTTTTGTAAGGATAAAAGCAAAAATTACATTAGTTTGTCGCATAACTTGAATCAATTCGTAGAATTTTAATCCTCGCCACAGCAGAGGTCCAACCATTCGTTGTTTTGGCTGCTTGTAAATTGGAGTAGCTCGGACTGCAGGTAATTGTTGCAAGTCTCCAATAAGAATGATGTCTAGTCCTCCAAAGTTACTGTCAAAATTTCCAGTTCTTTGCTTTAACCTTGAATCAGTTTGATTTAAAAGTTCAATACCAATCATACTTATTTCGTCAACTCTTAACACTTTAACGTATTTAAATAAACAACGGAGGTAGTTTAGATAATGATATTTTTAATGCTGTATGAACTGTAGTTCCATCAATGGCTACTGCAGCTGTGCCAGTGGAAGCATAGGTAATGCATTGCATTACAGAAGCCGTCATTATTTGAGAATCTATTGTATATTTCCTTTATCAATTTAATAATGAAAGTTTTTCCGCATCCAGCTGGCCCAGTGAAAAATATTTGTAAAGGCGATTTCTCTGCAGATAAAATGTGATGGATGACGTGAAAAAGTAATTTTTTTTTGTTTTTCATTAGCACTTCTCATGAGGTCACAAAATTGATCAAGGTTCATTATATTTTCTCTTCTTTTAGCAATTGCACCTAAACTTTTAAGTGTAGCTATACCTAAGTCTTCGTTAACCGCAGCATTGGGGTTTCTACAATATATAATTCTTGAAAATGATTTGGTTCTGGAAATCTTATATTAACGTCTTGAAATCTTATATTAACGTCTCAAACTCTTTTCGTCTTTGTAAAATAGTATTTTCATTTTCATTTCCGTATCCCCATTTCTAAACGACATATGCAAAGTCACCATTTCCCTTCTGTACTCATTGTAGTCCTGAGCCATATCATAGTTTCTATATAACGAATAATTCGTGACTGTTTTTGTTCTACATAAATTCCACGATTGTTTTTAGTATATTTAGAAGCAATTTGTGCTAAAGTAATATTTTCTAAATCGTCTGGCCGTATTTGATATTTTTCATGCCAATCCTTCTTCCAAATGTCAGTAGAGTCATCATCAAGTTCACTTATTTGTTTTAATGTTTTTTTGATCCTTTGTCGCTCGATTGAATACAAGTATTGATATAGTGAACTACTACTGAAGATCTAGACATTGCTTCTCTAAGAGGATACAAAGTAGCTTCTTGACTAGTCATCTCAACAGTATTAAGCATACCAACACTGATTTTACGAGCTATTTCAACCAAGCCAAATTCTGGATGTTCATTCATAACTTCTATACTCGACAATATAATCAGTACAGTAATATTCTTCAGTGATTATCTGAAAATCCATGATTGATTTTAATACGTTAAAAACAAATGGATTAAATGTATTGTGCAATTTTTCTGAAGGATGTCATTTATAAAAAATTCGTGGTCTAATAATGCCCAATCTGATTATGTTTTTTTATTCTTCATCTACTCGAATATTATTACTTTCATAGTAATCATCAAAACTGCTTTCTAAATTCATTCTAATTTCAGCATAACGTTTCGAGTATTCTTTGAAATTTGGATCTGTATTTTCCATTGGTGTTTAAATCATTGTAAATTTACAGGGTATAAATGGTGCATCAAATCTGCATTTTTGTTGTAATTTAGCAGTTACTTTTTTTGTAACATGTGAAGGTGTGTTTATGAGTGATTAGTTTCATATTTCCTGATGCTTCCGTCGAGGATACTGATACTAAACTGTCAATCATTTCTATTGCTTGATCTTGATCAAGAGGATGAGGGGAGGGGGGGGGGCTTCCTCGATGTTGAAATTCGTTTAAAATAGTTGATAACTCTATGTTTTCCAAAACGACTGAATTTTGTTTTTAATTGTAATATTGCCATAATCACGTTCACCAATTTATTAAAATAAATAGCACATGTTGCATTGTCATTGTAAATTAACGAATTTTTCTAATTTTCTCTAAAGTATGTAACAGTTTCAATAAATCCGGCCATTCAATTTCATTAGCACTTAGTGTCATAAATGCAGTTGGCTTTCCTATCTATCGTATTATCGCAATATTGCTCGTAAAAAAGCTAAATTTGACTCAATCCAATTATTAATGTATATTTCAGACTGCACCTGTTCCTTGGTTATGTTAGTAGTCGCAACATGTTTAAGCGCTATGGCAAAACCAACAAAAATGTCTATACAAGCCAAACAGTACAAACACTTAAGGTATAAAAAAGTACATTAAGGCGTAGTATTAGTGATGCATATAAATAAATCAGAAAGTATATATACACAAAACAGATAAGTATAGGTGATACATTCATAATAAATATAGTGTGCATTTTTTTGATAGTATCTGTGTAAAGAGGGAACGAGACGGCTTGTATAAACATTTTTGTTGGTTTTGGCTATGGTCAAGCTGTCACGAACTCGTAGTCTCATTATTTTCATAGCCATATAAGTTAAGATTAAGAGTTTTGTTCAAAGTTTTATTTAAAAAAATGAATTTATTTTATCTATATCTGTTACATTTCAAATTAAAACTAACTAAAACTCTAAATATGTTATCTTTTTATACATAAAAAGTAGCTTAATAAGTAATTTACAATAGTTTTAAATAACTAGAACATGTTTGCGCTTGTTTTTACATGTGTTTTCCTTTTACGCTGATTTAGCGTCTTTAGGTGATGCGCGTGTTTGCAATTTATGTTGAGTTGCAATTCTAGTTGTGTTAACTCTTCCCCTTTACAAGATCCGCGTTCCGTGTGTCAGAAGTTCAGGCTAATTGGTTGAACTCCGGATTGATTGATGATGACTTCTTCTTGACATGGTTTTGGAATTGACCATTTTTTGCGTTTTGTTCTTAACAAAAGGATAAGTATTATGAAGAAAATTATGGTTATTGTACCGAAGTCTACAAAGACTGCTTCCTTATGTTTTGTGAATAATTTTTGTATTGTAGTTGATCTACATTATTTAGGTGCAGGTTATGAAGGTATCCTGGGTCGATTTTTACACCTTTATCTGTTATATTAGGTTATAGTACTGTTGGTAATACTTGTGATTTCCTAATATCTCTGCTGGTGAAAGTTGTATTGTTGATCTTAATTGTTTCATTGTGGTATTGTATTAGAAAGTCTCCCTCCAGGTGTTTATCCGTGTTGTTGTAAAATATGTCTCCATTGAAGATGCACAGAAAAATCGTATTGTCGTATAGGGTGTTGATTATCTGATTCTTGTTGAATTGGTAGCTACATTGAGCGTCTAATCCCCTTATGAGTTGGTTGATGCAGTGGTCGGCTTTTAATTCTTCTAGACTATTGATCTCGCAAAGTATGGTTTCACGAAAAAATTTGCATTTTCGAATGACCCTGAACATTTCGGCTTGGTTTACAAGAAGTTCGTTGTATTCCAGGTATATTTGTTTGCTGTTCTCAATCGTTGATCTTACCATGACGTGATTGTATTCCCGTTTATTTGTTTTTGCTATTGATATAACCTATAGTATTGTTGATTCTTTAGCCAACATCATAGGTTCTGCGTATTCTATTGCTTCTATATCGTTAGAATATGGAAGGGTTTCGATTTCTGCAACCAGGCGACTGATTTCCCCTTTATCTAATAAATTTGTATTCATTATTTTTCCTTTTGCTAATTGTGCGGCTCGGATGATTTCTTTTATCTCCTCTTTGATTATGGTAAGTCGGTTGAATAAGATTAGTTGGATTTTTTCATCTGAGTCTTCGTGTAAATGATCAACAATATTGTTATATTCATTGAGAATCTGCTGTGCTGTGTTCATTAAGACATTGTTGATCTTATATTGTTGATTGTTGTTATCGATGATTTGATTTTGCCTTTTGATTATTTGATCCCAGTCTGTGGCGTCTGGTGATCCTGCAATCCACTTCCATGCGGAGCCGATCCTATTGATTGATCGGCGAGATCGTGATTTTTGATCTTTGAGCTCTGATATTAGCTGCATTGTTTGGTTCACTTTTTGAATCAGTTGATGTCGGAGACTGCTTTCTGAGTCAATGTTGTCAAGTGAAGTTCTAATTCTGTTGATTATTGCCTCATAGTCGGTCAAGTTGATGACATGGATTAATTTGAAATTTCCATTGATGATTCGTCCATTGCCTTGTTTGAGAGTTACTATTGGTGTAGTGTATTTGTAGATGGTAAGTGAGCTTGTCAAGCCCAATATCCAGAAACTGGTAAGAGAAATTATTGCGTTAAATTTTTTATTTGAGTTTTGTGGACCCTTTTCCCGGAGGTTGTGGTAATTGTGACTTGGTTATCTTTGGCCACAGTTTCTTCTTTAAATCTTGCTTTCTCTTTTCCTTGTATTTGTTTGATTGTAGTGTATATTATTTCTCCGGATTTATATTTTCTTGGTTTATTTCTCTTTGCATTTTCCCTAGAGATTCTCATTGACTTGATCCTTGAAATCTACAAGAATTTGGTAATTGATTCTCTGCGTTCTCCCAAAAAATATGTCGCAAGGTTTTGTGTTGGATAACCGAATGTATGGAGTTGTTGTAGCGATCTACTGCGATATTAACTAGTTCCTTCATGCTTAATTCCTTGTATTCTATTTGAAGGCATCTTATTATCTCGATGATAGCAGAATGTACTCTTTCGATGGCTCCATTTACTTTACTTCACTGGGGTGGTGTTAAGAATATTTCTATCCCCAAGGTTTTCAGATAGTCCATTACGATGGGTCTTACGAAACTCCCCTCATTATCCATTACTAATAATCTGGGAATTCTGAAGTAGTGCAGTATTTTAATCATTTTGTCTCTGATGTGTAGAACGGATTTGTTGTTGATGTGGAAAAACTTGGTAAATTTGGAGAATTTATCTACGCATGAGATGAATTTTTCATTTTTTATCTCGATTATGTCCATATGGAGTATTTCTGTTGGATATGTTGGAACTGGCGTTTCCTGGAGCTCAACTCGATTTGGGTGTCTGTCATATTTGTTTGTGTTACAGATGCTGCAGGTTTTGATATATTTTTTTATTAGGCTGGCCATTCATGGAAAATAGTACCGTTCTAGGATTTGTTCCTTGTTTTCAACGTGATTTCTGTGTGCTCGATTATGCTCCTCTGTTATAATTTTGAATTTATTTTCCTCGTTGACAATTCTTTGTGTTATACGTAATTTCAATCCCGCGAACTGTTCTTTCAAAACTTCCTGTAATATTTGGATGTGTTCTTCGGGTATTTATATTCCATTGATGATTGTTGAATGGAGATTATCCCTTAGGATTATTGTTAGAGTGTCTTAATTTATTTCCGGTAAGCTGATGTAATGCCTATGATAAGTAGGATGTGGTTCTTCATTACAATCAATGTCTTTTCCTGTCCTGATTATCAGTTGGTTTTTGAAGACATTTATAGGTGCTCTGCAGTACTGGATTAAGTCTGTGCTGTCTTCTTCGGCGCTGTGTATTGTGGAGGTTGATGATAAGGTGTTAACCTCTCATCCAGGTTTGTTTGTAAGTCTCTAATAAACCGTCGATAGTATGATGCGAGCCCTAGGAATTTTTTTTTTTTTTATTTAAAATAAATTTTATTTATTTATTTTATGTAATTACAATCTAGTCTCCTGGACTAATGAGCAATTTGTTTCTGACTTAATTTACAAAGTTAAATTAATCTATGGCTTCTTCCCATTGGCGTTCCATAGTGTTTGGTAAATTGAAGTAAACCACATCTTTATAGTGGATTTTAGATCAGTATAATGCTGCTTAAACTGACAATCACACCAGCTCAAAAGTTTTGGTTCTTTTAAGTCTGCGTACTGAATTCGTGATGCTTTGGAGCTTGTTGCCTCAATGTTCACATGTTGGCGGAGCCTTTCTTCATGTCTCCGTGCTTTTTCCTGGATTTAGTTTAAGATGAGGTTCATTTTAAGGTCCCTATGAAGGTCATTGTTCCTGACATACCAAGGTGCATCAACGATGTTCCTTAATACCATATTCTGAAATCTTTGGATGATATTTACGTTGCTCTGTTTGGTACAACCCCAAAGCTGAATATCATAAGTCCAAATCGGTTTCAATATTTGCTTATAAAGTAGAAGCTTGTTGTATGTTGATAAAGAAGAGTTCCTTCCCATCAGTCAATACATTTTTCTGTATTTAAGTCTTAATTCTTCACTTTTCTTCTTAACGTGTGCTTTCCATGGTATTTCAGCATCCAGGGTCATGCCGAGATACTTAGCTGTGTTCGCATGCAGTATTATTTCCCGATTTATGGTAATCGGAATATGTTCGAATCGTCTGTTTGTAAAGTTGATGTGAACTGATTTAGTTTCATTTAGTTTTATTCTCCATCTTTTTGTCCATTTATATATTTGAGTTATAGCTGATTGTAACATCTTTGTTGATTCTTCGTTGCTTTTGCCAACAGCTTAGACAACCGTATCATCTGCACAAGTTGCCACTGTGTTGTTTTCTAATGTAGGAAGATCATAAGTGTATAGTAGGTATAAAACCGGCCCTAATACACTGCCCTGTGGAACTCCTGCATTGATTTCTTTCAATTCAGAAAATGTATCATTTAACTTAATCCTGAAGAACCTATCTTTCAAGTAAGATTCCAGTATCTTAGCAAATTGCATTGGTAGAAGATTTCTTAACTTGTGGTTAAGTCCTTCATGCCACACTCTATCAAACGCTTGTGCAACGTCTAGAAATACTGTTGAACAGACTTTTTTCTCCTCTAATGCTTTCTCAATTATACTGGTTATTCTGTGTACTTGATCAATTGTTGAGTGTTGGTTGCGAAAACCGAATTGATGATTTGGGATCAAGTTTTTACTCTCGATTATCGGATTTAATCTTTTTACCAGAAGCTTCTCAAAGAGTTTGGACATGACTGGCAATAGCGAAATTGGCCTATAAGACGATGTTATGTGTGGTGGTTTCCCAGGTTTTGGGATCATAATTAATTCTGCAATTTTCCATAAGCTTGGTACACATTTGATTCTAAATGCTGCATTTATAAGATTGGTGAGTTTCACCAGAGCTTTTCTTGGCAGTTCTTTTAAGATTTCTGCAGTAATAAGATCGTACCCAGGAGCTTTTTTCGTATTCATATTAGCTTTTATGTCACGCATGACTTCGTTTGGTGTTGTGGGTAGGATTTCTTTACTTTCTTGCACAGCTTGTTCAGTTATTATCTCGGCTTCCAACGTTTGGTCTTCATGTGGCTGGAATATTTTTTTGAGGTGTTCCGCAAATTCTCGAACTTTGTCTTCATTATTTCTACCCCATTTCTCACCTGTTATTTTTATTGGGGGAATCTGCATTATTGGTCTTTTGATTCTTTTGGTTGCTTTCCAAAGAGAATAATCAGTACTGTTATCATTAGTTAATTTTCTTAAATAGTTGCTGATTGATTCATCTTTCAATTCTTTGATCTCTCTTCTTAATTGTTGAGTGAGATTGTTCAAATGAGTTTTATCTTGGAGGGCCCTTGTTTGTTGCTATACTCTTCTCGCTCTTCTTTTTTCTGCGAGGAGTTCCCTAATTTCCATAGGGTAGTTGTTTCCCTTGATTTTCGTTTTAATTTCAGGAATATTTTCCCAAGCTGATTGCTGTATATCGTTTACAAATTTGTGAACTTCTTTGTCTAATTGTTCTTCAGTCTTTAATAGAACCATTAAGTTAATTTTTTCTTCTAGCGTTAGTCTAAAGCATGCCCAATTAGTGTGATTATTTACTAGGAATGGGTTTCTTTCTTTCTGAATGATTTTTTCGCTTAACGTTAGAAGTATTGGTGAATGATCAGAGTTCAAGTCATGGCTTTCATCTACTTGTACATAATTTACCTACAGATATGTTCTTTATTATGAAGAAATCAATCAGATCTGGTATTTTGTTTGGATCAGTTGGCCAGTAGGTTGGTTTTCCAGTTGAGATGGCTTCACAACTGCATTTTCTGATAGCTTTTAGGAGTTCTTTACCCTTAGTAGTTGTTAATCTGGATCCCCAGTGGACATTTCTTGCATTGAAGTCTCCCCCAAGTAGAAATCGTTTTCACAATTTACTGAGAAGCTCGAGATAATCTTTTTTTTTCCATTGAGTGCTTCGGTGGGCAGTAAATACTAGCAATACAAATAGAACTACTTTTGATTTTGACAATAACAGCAGTTGCTTGTATTTCTTCTGTTCCATATTTTAACTCCTCATAGTGATGAATACTATTTCTAATTATAACAGCACTACCTCCTTTAGCAGTGTTTCCAGGGTGAATAGTGTGATAATTAATTGTAGTTATTGTAGTTATTGTTTTTATTTTCTCATAGAGTACATCGTAGTCTTTGACTTCATCTATTACTATTGATGGTGGAGGAAGTATTGTTTTGGTTGTTTCTGGATAATAATTAGAACATCATCCTTTAATTGAGGTGGGGAGGGCGTATTATTCCGTCTCCTTTTTTTCTCCCACCTTTAACTCTAATCCACAAAGTTTCTCGAGCTAGGTAGTTCTTCTTCGTCCGTTGAGGGACTACCGCCTCTTTTCGGAGAATACGGCACTTTGTTACTCCTCTGGAAGGGATGTGAATTATCCTTTTCTGTTTCACAGCTTGTTTATTCACCAACATGTCTTGGGATTGGTTAAAATAATTGTAGTATAGCAATGGCTGGTCTCCCCCAGAATCCATGAGACCGACCTCCGAAGAGGGTGGATTTGCCTGAGCAACCTGTTTACCACCTGGGGTATTAGTTTCCACATTTGTTCCGCTCATTGCTCATTTATAGTGTACTGCACTCGCCTTTAGTATTTCGCCGATGCTTCACATCGTTGCCCGGGTGTTACCACGTGGAGGTATACTAGAAACATTTGGTGGTTTCAACATAGTTGCAACGTTGGAATATAGACCACGAGATACATGGCTTTAGACGGTCAACCCCTACCCTATTGAGACGCACGCAACACCCATTCTCACCAAAAACCATCAATATTTTGACTGTTATTTTATAATGTTGATATAAAGGTGTAGTAAGCAAGTGCTGTCATCATTTTTATTATTTTCCCTTAGCCACAATTTAATTAATTTTATGTTAACTAATCCATGAACAAAACTACTTTTATGAATACTACTTTTTTAATACGTACATAAACGCAATGCTCATCATTGATATTTTTTTAAAGATAATTTATCATTGTATTAACAGTAACAGGAACGTTGATTATTTGTCCATATATTCTAAATGGCCCTTTTAATATGCCTCAATCGTCTTATTTGCATGAAAGGAATACGAGGAAATAAAAGTCTTTCAGTGACAAAATCAAGCTTTGGTAAATGCTGCGGTTTTTCGGCATAGCGGAAACTTAGAGCAAATTTTAAGTGTGGAAATATTTTGTATATCAGTTGTTCTGTTAATAATATTTTCATGTGAAGATGAAGGTTTCCTCAAATCTTTCTCAAACCAAACTCTATCACAGATTGAGCAAGCCTGTCCGAATTGATTATTTTTAAACTTATCGATAAAATGTTTGTGAGCAAATTTATGTAAATGAAAGTTACTGTAAGAATTAGAATTTTGACCTTCTGTTATCTGAAGAGCTGCTGTGTTTGTTTGAACCATGTCATTTTATGTTTCTTCAAAATGTTGTATATTGTATTGTTGTGAAGTGCTAGTGAAATCCTCTAATATTTCTTGTATGGTATCATCATTCAAAGAATTCAAACTTTGTTGGTCATTTGGTGTTGCTTCCGTAATTTGCTCAATAGGGTCTATCTTATTTATATTACATTCTGTTTGTATTCGCTGTACATTTTATTGCCGTAGCCTAGTGTCCCTTCTTCGCTCGTTAATTTCTTGTCTGTTTTGGTTTAGCAGGAATCGAATGTGTTGTTTTAGCCTACTGTCTCTTTTGCGCTTGTTTATTTCTTCTTTGTGCCTTTAATAGTATCGTTGTTGTCTCTGTGTAAGTGAATTTGAACTTAGTTGATTATTTGATGTTGCTTGAGTAATTTGTTCAATTTAATTTATATTCTGTACATTAGATACAGTATGTATTTGGTGAAAATTTTATAGACGTTGTTGTCTCATGTCTCTTCTTCGCTAATTGATTTCTTCTCGGTGTCGCTCTGGATAAAAACGACTATGTACCTAAAAATTTTTTTTTTTTGATGCAAATATCTTTTGAACCGCACTAATTGGAATGTAATTTAGTTTTGATACTAGCTGGAAACTTGAAACCACCAAATTCAAAATCGTTATCTTGAATTTGGTCATTTCAAGTTTCCAGCTAGTGCGGTTCAAAAGATAGTTGCATAAAAAAAAGGGGGTGGCCCCTTTTCCATGCCGGTGACACTTTTTATTATTTTCCCTTACTAGTTTCCCATAACTATAGTTGCATTTTTGATTAATACGTTCTACATTTTTGAAATTATCAATTTGCATCCTTTTACGTGGTATAATAGTACAATGAGTAGTATCTTCATGATCAACAAAATTTTCGGCAGTATAATTTTTTTTGGATACTTTCCAAAACAAGTTATGAAGAAATATGGCATCAACTTTTTCTACATTTGCCTTAGGGGAAGTCGCCTAAGTCGCACCGGCGCTTAAATCGTACCTCTTCCTGCCATACAAATGGTACAGTGTATAGTTATACTGTTCGGCTGTACTAATGCGCGTAGACAGTGTGCATCTGCGTTTCAATGAATTTAGAATGTTTCTGGTAAACAAATTCATTTATAGTCGTTTGAGTGTAGTTTTCATCTGGTATGTGGAAGCTCCTAAGGTAAGAAAACACTAGTTAAATACATTTTGGTTTTTTAGTATAAGTTATATATCTATAAATGATTTATTTGCCTCTAGCAGTTTTGTGAAATATTTTTTCAAAACAGTTTTGAGGTTTTATGAACTGACATGCACGCTGTGTGTTATCTTGTACCCACTTACGCTTCCTAAGTCGTACCACCGGTTCTCCGTATAGGGTTGACCTCAAAAATGAAGAAGCTATGAAGCAAAATTCTGTTAAACGTAACGTAAATAACAAAAAGAAGAATGTAAAACAGAAAAGGTGAAGAATAGTGAAAACAACGATTGGTTTTGTAAAATATGCAACGAAATTAATTTTAAAATGCAAGTCTTGGATTCATGATGTAAGCGGCGGAATTTAAAAAAAAAACAAAAAAAATATGTTTGTATTGACTGTAAATGAAGATATAGTTGTGTTAATAAAATATACTTTAAACCATATATTCATTTAATTTTAGGTTGAGCTCCGACTTAAGTAGTAGATAGTACCAGCGCTGTCGTTTAAAAAAACGGGCAGCTCCAATCCAATTTCTACTCGGCTCCAATCGGCTCCACAAACAAAAGAGCATCAAAATATACAAAAACAAATTAATTATCAATTTTAATTTTAATTTCAGTTCAGTACAGTTTATTGTGCTATGTATACACTAAACAAAATTAAATATCACAGTACATTATATATTCGAAAACGTACAAATTACAATAAATATAAAAAAAATACAATTCATTTGTATACATAATTATAAATTTTAGTTTTATAATAACTCAAAAAACTGAATCATAAAATAACAGAGTACGATTTTAATTTAATTAAATATTTTAAATATCACATTAAATTAACATTATGTAATATATATTAAGTTTCAGCCTTTTTGTTTTTATTTCACATTTAGCCCAAAATCAATTCATTAAATACAAACTAGAGGAATTAAACAACATAAATCAATAAAATTTAATCCGAAATCTTAGGAGTTTGCTAATTTATATTTTGATAATACATTTTTTGACGGTTTCCATTCAATAAGCGAACAGTTAGTTTTTGGTTAATTGTTTGGTAATTAGCAATGAATTAATTGTGGAAGTTTTTAGCGAATTTCTGTTTTTATTTTTTATGTTGTTTAATCCTGAAAATATTCGTTCGGCGGCTGCGCTACTATGTGGCAAACTTAATAAACCTCCTATAAATATTTTTAAATTCGGAAACATTGGTTGGTTTAACCCGGTTTTTAAATCGAATATCCTTCCCCAAAAATCTTCTTTGTTGAATTATCTACAAATTTTTGGTAACGCAGAGTTCGAAACTCTTCTTCGGTCTCTTCAAAATTTTCATTAATTTGCGGAAAGATGTTTAGCAAAGGTATTATACTTTCACCCAATTTTTGAGGATCTAAATGTTGTAATTGAACTAGTACTTCATCTTTAAAATCGACACGCATCAAAATTTGACTACACAGCTTGATATAAAACTTCTGACACCGCTTCTTTATTTTTATTACCGATTCTTCAGGTAGAACATTTTTATTTATTTCATTTTCCGCTTTTGGCCCTAAATATATTAGGTTATCTGTGACATAAATATCATTGGCGAACTTTAACTCATTTAAATTGGATTCTTCGACAAATTCCAATTTAACAAAATTGTGTAAAATTGTCAATAAATATGTTTTAAAAGGAAGCAATCTATACATTTTTGGAGTCTCACTTTGGAACTCTTTATTTAAATTATTTGTAATTTTTAGAATGTATGATAAAAAAAGAAAATATAGACCAAATTAACATTATTTAAATTTTCAGAGATTTGTGAAGTCAAATCGGAATCTGTCTGAAATGTATTTAATAAAAAAAATTTTTGAAGAGGCTGCCATTGCTCTAAAATTCGATTGACAACTCCTTCAAGAGACAGCCATCTAGTGTTCGCTACTTTTAGGATTTTGTGAAACGGAATATTGAAGTATTCCTGAAATGAGCGAAATTCATTTTGCCTTTTAGAACTATGTGCGAAAAAGAAGTATATGTTTCTCGCCAATCTTTCGCATTCTTGTGGAAGTTTTTTCGCTGCTGCTGAGGAACATAGATGGAGGGAATGGCATGTACATCCTAAAGTGTACAAATAAGGATTTACTTGTTTTAATAAAGCCTGAACTCCACCTTTTTTACCCATCATTACGCTGGCATTGTCCGCCCCAAACCCCAAGCAATTAGTTATTGGAATTTTATGAAAATTAAAATATTTATAATTTCATTATATACGGACTTTGCATCACTATTTTCTAGTTCTAAAAGGCACACAAAACTATCGATGGTTTTATTTTGGTTAAAATCAAAATATCGAGCTACTAAGGCTAAGCATTTTTTGCTACTGCAGTCGGTGGTTTCATCAATTATGATTGAGAAATGTTGGGATTTCAATATTTCTACAATGTTATTTGTGCCCTCATCGCTTAACAAAGAACAAATCGTTTCACATCCTTTAGTTCTACCAAATTTAATATGTTGAATAATTTTCAAATTTTCATCTAAGGACGACCAGGGCTGGGATGTTCTAACATCACTATTTTCGATATTCGATACGCTTTATGTCTCTTTTTTCAAGAACAAAGTTGCCCATTATTTCGCTTCCTCAATTACGCTCATCTATTGCGATCTCAGCCTATTAGAATAAATTTCTTTCTTATCCTTTTTCAACATAATCGACAAAGTATCACAAACAATTTTTGTAGTGATAAAGTGATGAAGAAATAGCAGGCTGAATCGAAAATACTTAAACAATAATTGTGAAAAATTGTAAAATTTTCTTTTTTTGCTATGATATCCTTCATACTCGGTCACTGATAGAGATTGCCTTTCTTCTGTATTAGGTAGCGTTAAATTGGGTGAGACTATGCCGTGGGATGAACACGATTTCCTAGTGTTGCAAAATATATAAAATTAATTTTAAAAATGATGCTCAATACTTTATTTTATGTGATTTGTTAATATAAAACTTAACATTTACCTATAATTTGCTGTCAAATCACATATATTTGTATTTGTATTTGTAGATGTGTTGTCGGTTTTCTGTTTTATTAGAGGCTTCACAATAGGCATATTTTGTGGTGTGCAAGATAATGATTTGGACATTTTTTCTGTTCCTATTGGACATGCACTAATTACCACTGGGTCAGGTGGGGCTAAATCTATTGCTTCACTGTGGCTTGAGGAAGATATCTTATTACCTTGGTTTGATGACGGATTCTTATTGCCTTGGTTTGAGGATGATTTCTTGCTCCAGTGGCTTGATAGCGATTTCTTATTCCTATTGTTGGAAAACGATTTATTTTTGCTGTAAAATTTATATAATTAATTTAAATAATACATACTATTTATTGTATATACACTGTGTAGTATTTAATATGTATGTTGACATTTACCTATAATTTATTGATCCACATTCGGTATCGATTTCATTTCCCGCTTGCGATTTGGTAGTTTTTGCGTGGTATGTTAACGGAATTTCTGTAAAATCCAGTGTGCAACTCGAAACTTCGGGTAATTCTTCTATAAATGATGAAGGTACATTTGTATCCATGGGATCAATGTCAGACGACGATTCAATATTTTCAACTGAACACGATAATCTAATAAATATTAATTTTATGAATAATAATATGTTTAGAATTTTATAACTAGTATTGTACTAATAGTAATAATAATAACCATTTATTTACCTAAGCTTTTTTGATGGTGAAGGTGAATCATGTGGTTGCCGTTTTTTGAAGAAACTAATGTGGGTTTCGATTCACCAAAAAAGAGCAAACCGGCTTGCTCTTTCTGCTGTCAAACTGTTCGATTCGCCAAGAAAGTCGCTCGATCGAGCAAAATTGTTGTTGTTTTACGAATCTCGATTTTTTGGCAGATTTACTAACACAAACACAAATAGAACTATCATTTTGAAAACGTCATTTGAGTTTTGTGTTATATTTTGTGTTTCTGTTTATTTTTATGTAAATATCTTATATTAAAGATTTAACTTGTTGTTATGTTGTTATGTATAAAACATTAGAATATGTTAAGTTGTTTTTTATAGAGTATCGATCTTTTATAAAAATTATAGGTTATGTTTATATAAACGTCAAAAACACGCACACATATATATTACGGAGCAACTGTTCGATTCACACAGCCTAGAAAGTGATCTTTTAAAGATTTGGTAAAAGGTGAATCGAAATCGACATAAAATAAAAAAACGATTCTCCACACAGAATTTCAAATGTTATTACAAATATTGTTGTTATACTTACTCAAGAATTGTTTTTGGTTTATTATTTTCCATTTTCGCACATATTATTTTGTTTTCAGATGTAAATTGAAATTAAGGACGTGTTCGAAGTTTGTGATAATTTTGTTTTTGTAATAATTTTGACAGGAATGAAATAATTTTCTCTTTCACATTATGCAATAAGTTGTATTTCTACTATTTTTTTTAGAAATAAATTAGTGTAATACAGCTTAATTATTGCTATTGCGCTCTTTTGTTTATGAATATTATTACAGAAGTGTCAAATTTACAACAAATAGTGGCTGTGATAATTTGGTTGCGTACAAAATAATGTCATAATTATTACAGCTGGAATAATTATCACAAACTTCGAACACGTCCTAAAAATCACTTGGGAATAACATGTACATGCAATTTAAATCGGTATTGAAAATTGAGGTTATAATTTTGACGGCACATTTGTTCCTATAAGCAGTTTCTATAAGCAGTTTTTATGGTTAACCCAATAAACATGCACGTACAGATTATAGAATGGAAATACATACAATATTATGTAGAATCAGAAAATTGAAATTAAAAAATGAAAATCATTTAAAAAACATAAAAATTATTAACTGTTTGGAAAGCTCCAATTGGAAAGTTGACGAGCTCCACTGGGCTCCTGGGTTCCCAAATTATTCTACAGCTCCATTTTGGAGCCGAAGCTCCACTTTCGACAGCGCTGGATAGTACTACTTAAGGTACTGGTTTCCTTAGTCGTACCGAATTCACTTTTTTTAATTTTGTGACTTTAGAGAAAATGTGCGCAGACTATCTAATTTTTTTTGCAATAAATAAAAGCAGGGTTTACTAAGGTTTCTAATGATACTCATAAGTATGTAAGACTGATTTACATTCAACAAATTTCGCAGATGCAGATGTCAAATCAAAAATTCGTTTTCTTTACACATAAAAAGTAAATTTAAACACAAAAAATGTCATAAACCAATGCAAATGATTGGTTTTCTTGTTTATGTAACCTTATTATAGTTATTTATTCACGCATCGATGATTTTACAGAAAAAGATGAAACTCGACATTTGCAAAAAAAGCAGACGAGATTTTTTTGGTTTGTTTCTCGGATTCCAATTGACTTTTTTAAGCAGATGATTATTTTTTCTCTTTTTGTCTTTGTACCTTTCCTATGTTGTGTTTCAATTTTTTTGCAGACGTCGATTGTCGTTGAATGTAAATCAGTCTTTATATATACTCTGATTTCTGAAAACGTTTTTTTAAAGTGTACGACTTGAGCAACGTTACCCTATATGTTGCAAAAAATTCTAATTCTTGGCGATAGAATAGTAACGTATAGTAACGTATGGTTTCATTAGGTTCTCCGCTAATAAATACACAAGGTAACATGTACCATTTATACCATGAACATTAATTGGGTTGGGTATATTTAATTTATTTTTCTTGAAGTCTGAAAATTCCAATGGTATTCCATATTCTTCCATCTGACACACGTCCATTGGTACCGGGGTATGAACATATGTGTATATATATGAACTCATAACTTACATTAGCAATTGCAAAAAAAATCATTTTTTAGTTGAAAAAAAAAAAAAAAAAAAATGTTGCCTAAGATATAAAACAACCACACAGCTAAATCTTTGTCCTATTATCACACCTTCTTGCGTTTTACCAATTATGTGCTCGTCGTCTTCTCTGCCATTCGTCCACAACTGTACATGTGTTTACTAGTTGTTACTCCGGAAACGCACCATCACACTTGCACATATGCAAAGTACATGGAATTTATGAGCATAATCTAGTATAATTACTGATTTTCCGCTCACCATGTGTAATCGGGGCAGTTATGTTGCGGCCCAAAAATAACACGCACGATTAATCACCAATAAGGTTCTTTTAAAATTCAGTGATATATTATTATTAAGATTATTATTATTTTTTTTTTAATATATATATATATAATTAATCACTAGATAAAAGTTTAGCATTAGCATAGTCTTATTAATATATTATTCTCACTTCATAGAACCAAACACAAAAAAAAACATTTATCTATATTGGTCAACCAAAATTCGCAAACCACGAAAAAAAAAAATTTAGCAATCCAAAATTAATTTTTTTTCTATCGGAAATTATCGGAAAATGAAATTAAAACATAAAAATTAGGTGATATTAAATTATCAAGAAAAAGCACTTTTAGATGAAAAAAAAAAAAAAAATCCAAGGAGGCATGATCTGTGATCACAGTAAATTTGGTTCGCTCTATATAAGGCCGAAATTTCTCAATGGCTGTAAATACGGCGAGGCATTTTTTTTCAGTCGTGTGGTATTTCTGTTGCTGAGCTGTTAATTTCTGTGAGATAAATGAAAAAACGCGTTCCTCGGATCCCTCTCCTTCGGTTAATACTGCACCAATACCTACGTCAGAGGCGTCAGTTTGGATATTAAATGGTAAGGAAAAATTCGGGTTAGATTAAATTGGTGGGGAAACCAATCGAGATTTGATTTCTAAATAAAACTGAATTGGCCGCTTCGGTCCAACAAAACCGTTTTTTCTTTTGTAAAAGATCGGAGATAGGAGCCGTGAGAGAAGCGAAATTTGAGATGAATCTACGGTACCATCCCGCCATCCCCAAAAGTCTCCGGACCGCTTTAACCGAAGTGGGAACAGGATAATCCAAAATTTCTTGTACCTTTTCAGGATCAGTCCTCAATCCCTCGGCAGATATAACGTAACCCAAATATTTCATACTTTTTTGAAGAAATTTAGATTTCTCTAAATTTATAGTTAGACATGCTTTAGTCAGCCTTTCTGCAACGATTTTCAGAAGCTCCAAATGATGTTCAATCGTATGGTTTCAAATCGACACCTAACACTAAATCCATAAGTTTAGCCTGCGTTTGGGGAGCATTATGGAGTCTAAACGGCATTACAACAAACTGAAAATGACCCCGTGACGAGACTGAAAAGGCGGTTTTTTCTTTAGATCCGAATTTGCCAAAAAGCATCAGATAGATCGACGCTTGACAGATATTTTGTTATCTTAAATCGACCCAAAATACGCCCGATATATGGAATGGGTGGGATAGGCATCCTGCTTGGTGACGGCATTTAATTTCCTCGAATCCATACACAAAAGAATTTTACCGTTGGGCTTGTTGACGCAGATTATCGGATTGCTCCATGGACTATTTGATTTTTCAATAACGCCAAGCTTTATCATGCGGTCAAGCTCCTTATCCAGCTTTTCCTGAGTGAAAGGTGATACCAAGTAATTCCGTTGCTTTATTGGTCTAGCATCACCTACTTAACTACTACGTACTTAACTTTACATTTATCAAACTCCTCAGTTAAATCACGGAGCGTAGGCGTGACCTCTTCTCCCTTTTCTTCATTCCTAATCCGGTTACGTAATTCTCCACTTGCTGCCTCTCGAGGAAAATTACAGTCGATACCTCGAATCCAACATTCATGGCTAAATTCACCATCACTTAAATAGGCGATATTCATTTTAGATTCCGTTAAGATATTACGAAATTTGTTATAATACCATATTTGGATATAACAACAAAAGAAAATTATTAGTAATAATAAAAAAAAAATTAAGTTGATTTCAAAAGCAAAGGAAGTAAGTATTTAGCATACTTAAAACTAAATTTAACAAACTTGAATTTAACCAAAAAAAAATCTTATGAGTTTACAAAAACAAAATAATGATCAAAATAAAAAGAAAATTTGTATGCAGCCAAAAAAAAAATGCCTTAAGGAAATTTAATCAACCGAAATTCATTTCTGAAACTAATAACTACTTGCTATAACCAGAAAGTATAGGAATACACAAGAGAGAGTAAGCATATAACTGGCGCTTAAAATAATCAGCGGTAAAAAATTTAAAATCGTTGATCGTCGCATGACGTATTACTACCATACATTTAAATTGTATAATACATATACCTAAATTTGAATTTGTGTGTATGTAGGCTTATGCATATAGAAACTAGAATGAAGAACATAGCCAGTAAATGGATAAAGAAAAATGAAAGAAAAAATACTTTTATGAAATGTGTTAGAAAAGAATAGTATCAAAGCCAACAACAATCCAACCAACATTTTTTTTATTTTTTATTTAATACGTCCACGTGCGCACACAAAGTGTTATATATATATATATATATATATATATATATATATATATATATATATATATATATATATATATATATATATATTATATATATATATATATATATATATATATATATATATATATATATATATATATATATATAATTAATAATACAATAATCGTCAGTGTATAGAAGTTTCAAGTTATACGAATAAGTGTAAGTGCACAATTTTATTTATTATTATTATTTACATATTGGTGATGTTAAAGTTAAAGTTGCAGTAAACTTTAAATTTTTAATTTTTTATTGAACATAAATTAATTCAAATAAATTATGTTTTTATTTTTAGTTTATATTCATGCAAAAATATTCATACCCCGTCTGTTGACCAAGTTACTTATTGTATTTTTGTTGATGTTCTGTAATGAATATTTTCAGATTTCAAAAATCTGTATATTGCAACTTAATTGCCTTATTGTTATTGGCTTTAAAATTCACGAAAAGAACAAAAAGATCAAATGAAGGGAAATCAGATCAAATCCAATACAACAAGAAAACCGTTCACTGATTGTTGATAGCCAAAAAAAAAAAACCTTACAGTTTTTTAAGCGAATATACGACGGAAGCTGTAATGAAAATAAAATGGACTGTATGTTCATTATAATTTTTTATTTTATATCGGGTATTGACAGTTTATAACCCTGGAAAAATTGTGATTTTCAAACTGATGCATCGACAGATGGGTTAGATCGCCCATTAGAGCCAGATGTATATGGCAGTTCGTCGAACGCTGAAAAAATTGATGAAAAATCCACACTAACCGAACGAGAACGGTTCGAGAATGGTTAACCAACTTTTCATAAACATGATGGTTTGAGCCAGGTGCTTCATTAATTTAAAGAGGAATTACATTAAAAATAATAGACTGGTCATTCCAGCGGAAATGCAATAAAGAATGGGCAAATGGATGCATCACATTTGAGAATAGAAAATCATGTGCACAGTCAAAAAGAGCCTCTGGTTCAGGCGGAAGCCCCGAAATATCCAATTCATATGGTATCAATGGATTGGTTTGAGCACGTTGTACTTCATTGCGATCATTGATGCTTATTCTGTTTTTCGCTGTTGAATCGGGAAAATTATTGAAATAATTGATGATTTCTTAAAATAATCGGACCTCCAACAATTATCAAATGTGATGACAGTTCTTTGGTTGCGAGTAGTTCTAAAAGTTATTTAAAATTTTCTAGTGGCTATTGCAAAGAACGTTTTGGAAACTTGAGACAAATGTTGTTACTGAATTTTGGAATGGAATACAACTTCGGTAATTTACTAGTATGCGGTTTGTACCAGCCTAGTTATTTTTTGGAAGATTAATTAGAACCAAATTGCCAGACCATTATTTTTGTTTTCGATTCCAAAGTAAAGAGTTAATGTACAATATAGAAAACACAGGTTAATCAGCTTAGGTATAAATAAAGTATATGAATTATATCCATTACCAAGATAGAATTATTAAAATCGGTAACGTTTTATCTATCCCATTATTCAATGTACTGTAAATATACGCTAAATTAGGTCCATCATCAATTCTCGATCATAAATTCATAATCATAAACCTATGAAATGGTAGTCATAAAAGCTGAAATACATAATACGAGTAGAACCGATTCTCACCTTTCTGGGAATGGGTTTTCTTCATTTTGATTCAACATATCAAATCTGAAAAGTGTAATAAAAATAAAAATGATTTTATTTCCTATACGTATGTAATGTTTGTTTGTCATGTATGTACATATGTAGTAGGATGGTACGATGCATGTATACCTATTGTTCATATCCTCAGAACAATATAAGAATTATACGATTCAATTTTATTTTATAAAGAATATTCTTTGTATAGCATACAATTCTATAAATATCGGAAATAAATCAACTATTATTTGTATATTGTGTAAGCTCAGCATGTTAAAATGTTATCCGATTAAAACCTCTTTATAGAAGGATTTCGAATCACGAGCAATAAATCTTACCTGTGTAACAATAAACCATCAAATTCAAAAACGTACAGATCAAATCTGACATGTTTACACAGAGAATACTAATATTTGTAGAGATATAGACTATTGATTTTCAAATTTTTCAACTCAACTCTCCGGATGGCACAAAGGTGGAAAAATGGTTAAATAATTAGATTTGAAAAATATTAACGAAAAGTAACGCTCGGTGACATATTGGCACATCAAGATAATTCAATCAAAATTGGTATTTTCATTCAAAAATAAAAATTTAACAATTCTGCCATCTTACCAAGAAGCAAATACCAACCAATGTAGGCGACAACAGATGATTTTCCAATTACTCTTAAAGCTTGTTATGTATTATACAAAAGTAGATAGATCTCAGATAGAGTTTTTCGAATTTTTCAAATTTTTATTTACTAGCTATCGTTTAAATAATTTTTCGTACTATTAAGATCTATACAATTACAATAAAGAATAAATGAAAATTATATATAATTTTAGGTACATATTCATTAAGTACATATTTACAATGAAATTTATGCTATGTATAAAAAATAAAAACTAATTCAGAGTTGCAATTGTGAAACACAACAAGCTGAACTCTTTAGACTGTGTTTCAAACGAATAAAAACCACCACAAAAATTTTAACTGGTCACGGACCATCATCATATTTTGTTTTCCACAATGCAAAATAAAAAAAAACATAAACGTCGTAAACGTAGTAAAGAAGAGTACCAATCGGCGAAATTGTAAGCGAATTTTTACCTATTTTTAGCTAGCTAAATTTTACGTCCAATTTAAAGGAAAGTTTATCTTAGAGCCACTTAAACTTCGAACTCTTTTCATTTTCAAAAGCTTAACTATGTGTTCGAAAGCTAAAGCCTTAATATTAATTAAATTATAATTAAAAAAATCAAAATTTTTTCTTAAAGTAAATTCTTATAGTCGTTCTTTTATATAAATTAACTTCTTGCGGTTTACTGGCAGTTATTTTGGCAGATACGTCAATTCTAACATGTCAAATATGTGAACATGCTCATTATTTTCACGAAGCTAATTTTTTGACAATTGGAAGATATTTTTGTTGAAACTTAAGAAAATATCAAACAGTAGGTTCCTACTTAGATCCTACCAAAGATCAGATCGTAATAGAGATGCCCAATGGCATTTTTGCAAGAGTATAGCGCTATCGTAGCTTTCTTTACATTAAAGTTAAAATCAATGAATTTACTTTTTATCTAAAATTTTTACATACATAGCAAAGGTACCCTATATATCGGGGATACTCTATTTTTATTTTATATTTTTGTACAGAATGAACCATCTACGAGATTATCTTTGATCCTACCTACTTAGGTGCAAGATATACAAAAAAATGTTAGAAATTGGAGCATATGCTGGTGGCATTCTTACTTTACGTTCAGACATCTTGAATACCAAAATAAAACAGAAAGACAATTTCTGTAGTTGTTTGACTTATCTGGAAATGTTAAGTGACTGCAGAAAATGTTTTGCAGTCTAATTTTTATTTTCAAGAGGTCCTAGTCTAAGCTCGAGATGGATTTGAGATTATTGTAAATTCAGACTTCCATAATTTATTTTTTTCCGGCAAGTCTAAATAACTGTAAATTTTGTTTTGCATATTCAGGAGTTCCTAATCTAAAGTTCCTAATCTCTTTGGAAAGCTTCCGATTCATAAAAAAACCGTTGTACAAGAAATCCGTTTTATTGTTTGTCGCCGGTGAATGGCAGAAACCATTATAAATTGTCTTTGAGAAAATGCTTTATGAAAAAGTCAGCAATCTCCCAGAATATTATAATTATTGCAAGCAAAAGCCGATAAGTCTAAATATTCCTAGCGTTCCCTCAGGCAAACGTGATAAATAATATCATAATTACTACACGTCGATTACCTCGGACCCTAGGTTAGATAAGGTTAGGTTTAGGTGGCGGTCTACTAGGGTCTGGCATAGACACCAAAATGGCTCGTAGCCTTATCACCAACCATTTTGAGCTGTTAACGAAGCGCTGGATACTCATGACGTCCATCCTACTGCGGTCCGCCAGGTCATTGAAGAGGAGTGCCCCTAAAAGCTTTAGTCTGTTTCGTGCCAGACGAGGGCAGGTGCAAAGAAGATGAAGTGCTGTCTCTTCCTCATCTTCGTTCTCGCAACTACGCAGCTGTTTGAATTTCGCCAAGTCCAACTTTGGCCAGACCTGGCGAGTTATTATGCATGGGGTGCTACTTAACCATCTGTTATTCGTGAATTTACTAGCTTCTTCCTGAAGCAGCAGTTTCCATACCGCAACAGGCATTTCAATATCCTTTCTGCTTTCTGAAATGTGGTCCATTGTACCACGTCGAGTCTGTTCAACGGCTTTTATATTCCCTTTACTATTAAAATGTCCTGCCACCCATATAGTATGGATGTTGAACTGATCTATCATCTCGTTAAAAGATGAGAAACAGTTCTGGACTACTTTCGACGTGAGGAGGTGTGATTGAAGCGCTTTAATAGCAGTCTGACTTTCCGTATATATTCGAATATCACAATCCGATATTACATTATACCTCAACCAGTCCACGACTTACTTTATCGCAGTTAGTTCCGCTTAAAAAATGCTACAATAGTTGGCGAGATAGAAGGAGAGATAAGTTCCTCGCAGAACATCGCAGCCCTGACTTTTCCACCCCGTTTTGAACCATCAGTAAAGAAGTTTATAACTCCTGGTTACAAAATTTCACCCAATCCTCCCTGGATGGGACCCCCTAGTGCGGAACTTTGTTTCAAAAGATAGTGCCGGGATATTATAGTTGGTGGTCTAGGGAATCTCTTTGTTACACAGTATAGATGAGCGCCCTGTTTCAGTCGTATGGCAGTAGAAGCTGCCAACTGTTTTCCCAAGATATCTAGAGGAGTAAGAAGAAATAGCAGAGTCTCCAGTGCCTAAGTGGATGTGATCCTCAGTGCACCATTGATCCACAGAGAGATTGTTCTCTGAACTTTTGTCAACATCTTTTGGTTGACAGTTTTGTCCAGAGCGTCGACTGTTACCCCATACAAAAGTGTGGGTCTCACTACTTCAGTATAAAGCCAATATATGATGCGGGGCTCCATTATAAATAGTTTTTGTTGTTTATAGCCCCAATCTTTTGCCAATGGCATTTTTGCAAGAGTATAGCGCTATCGTAGCTTTCTTTACTCTTTCCAGAATATTAGCTTTCCAATTTAATTTGCTATCCAAAACGAGATCAAGAAACTTTGCTTCACCTGTAAAAGTCAAGCTGAGAAAGTTTATTTTTCCTAGAGATGAGAACCAATTCAGTTTTTTATAGGTTCACATTCAACCCACAGCCATTGACCCATAATGAAAGAATTTTCAGGGCATTTTCCGTAAACTCACTAAGGGTGCAGGGATATTTGCCACGGACACCAATAGCAACATCATCCTCCTAGGCAACCACCTTGAAACCACTATCCTCCAGTCTTAGGAACAGCCAAAGTAGGAGGGACCACCTAAGCATTTGATCTATCCAGTCCTTGAGTGATTCATCCACTCCCAGATTTGAAAGTGACCTTGAGATTTGAAAGTTATCGCCCCTTGAAGCACGTTGTTAAAGACACCCCTCAATATCCAAAAAGATTACCATTGCGAAGTCTCTATACTGTCTCTATATTTCTAATTGTGTTTCCAGTGTTTTAAAAAGGTATAGGAAGACAAGCTAATTGGTCTAAGGTCTTTGGGATTGTAGCGTGAGCGTTTTCCCGCCTTAGGTATAAATACAACCTTCACTTCCGTTCATTTACTAGGAATGTGACATAGTTCTAGGCTGCCTTTAAAAATTACCTTTATCCAGGAAATGGTTATATCTGTTGTTTGTTGAATATCCGCAGGGATAATACCATCGAGTTTAGGCGACTTATGGCGACCGGTCCATATCCCATCCGGCCGTTGAAGATAACATGTGACGGAAGGACCAGTTGATAGTACTTTGCGTAGCCTAGACACCTCAGAAGACTCCTGAATTTTGCCACAGTATAGTCTCCAAGAGCTGTTCTTGGCACTTCTCAATTGATATTTGTAAATTTTCAGGACTTCCTTATAGGAGTCCCAATCTATATCGGCTTTGGTTTTCCGTGCTGTTTTGAAGAGTCTTTAGCATCTTTGACGAGTTTGTTGAATCTCCTTGGACCACCAGGGTAGCCAAGATTTATCCCTAGGCCTGCTAAGAGGACTAGTTCCCAGTATCTCTTCATAAAAATCGCCGAACAGCTCATCCACTAAGCCATCGAGCTCTTGCGCAGTTTTTAGAGGTTTTGGCACCGGAACTGATAGTGAATTAACCAGAATTGTTCCAGAGCTTTCCCAGTTGGTCTTCCTTCTATATCTGTAAATTGGACCTTTTGGAGAAGCCAAGTCCATTTCAAATTGAAGATAAAAATTATCAGAATAGGAGTGAACCTCCGATACTTTCCACTTTAATAGACTAATCGTCAAAAAGTTTGAGACAAGTGTGATATCCTATATCTACTGTCTATTTCTAGTTATAAAAGTCGGCTTATTATCTATGTTACATATGTATATGAATGTTAGTACGTAAAATGTAATCAAGGAGTAACCCATTTCATTCATTTGTGTCCGTACTTCCCCAGATTGTATTATGATAATTTGGATCACTCTCCAGAATGACTCCAACCTTACGTTTCTGAACCTCCAAAATTAGTTTACCTAGAATGACTGGTGGAATATTCGCTTCATCGTAGGTTAGGTAAGCTGATATTAGGCAGAGGTTCCGTTTACCGACCTCAATGCTGATCGCTGCTACATACAGAAAACAACTTATATTATTCTTAATGAGAATACTCGCCTTCTTTCTTTTTTCGTGTGCATTAATCTACATATAACAGAGAGTCTTGAGTTTGATCAAGAAGATATATGTCCCTTCTTTTCCACTTTTTAAGAGGAGATCAGCTGATGCTGCCTTTGAGTGGTGTGGGTTAATTTGTAGGAATGTTACCATTTCGAGACCTTCCTATCCATCACGCTATCATCAGAGTCCTCCTCTGATATGAAGTTCTCTGAGAGCCTCTTCGATGACTCCAAGGATATTGTCATTTTCGGGTCTGTGGAGAGATTTTCCGGCTGGCTGTTGCCTTCTTGAGGGCGCCCAGATGAGCTTTCCATCACAGCTTCCTCAGACTGCGGCGCCTCTGGATTGTCCACGTCCTTCTTGTAAAGTTTTAGTGTGACTGCACTGAAATCATAGTATACGATACCATTAGTTTTTTCCAGCTGATCTGTAGCCAGTTTTTCGTTCCTCGAGCTTGGCAACTTCCCAGTTGTGGGTTGGCGAATCTGGGTTACTAATCTGTAGCAACTGGAGTATTACCTTTGGATCGCTAGGCGCCGAAGGGATCCACACTCTGGCTCTTGGGCTAAAGGGGATCTCTTCCTTAGCTATAACAGCAAGGCTGGCTCCGCCCGGGCCATACCTCATCAAGTTCCTCCACTGCCTTCGTATAAAGCAGCAGAGATCTCTGATCTGCACATGCAGTCAGTTTCACTTGATTCCTGTGCCAGCCCCCATCCCGACAAGTCAAAGCAAATTCTGTGTTTTCTGACAGGACTTTCCTCTAACTGGCAGCTGTGATACTGCCATCCTAATAACTGCCACAACCAGCTGATTCATGGGAACCTCGTTAAAAGGCCTCATAGCGGTAGCGTGGAGCTTCGTTCTCTTTGCGATCTTAGGACTTTCCTCCTGAGATCTGATTCTTTGAAGCTGTGAGCCAGCTGAAGGTCTCCTTTTGACTTTTGTTCGGGGACTTTTTTACCCACACAAGCGTGGCTTTATCTTTATCCATCCTGCCTTCTGGCGAGATGTTGTTAATCTTAACCAGGGCCCTTCAGGCCTTCCTCCTAGCATTATAGGTCGGCCTTGAGGAACCAACTTCATTTATGCCTTGGTTCCGCTTTATGTTTGTATAAACAGATTTGGTCACCCGAGTGGAGGGACCAGCCTCGCTTGAGGCGAGGCTCTACATTTTCTGGATTTTTTAGAGAACCGGACTCTTTGTTGTTGTTTGTTATTTCCAAGATTCATATTTTAGTCCCACAAGATTCATTTTTGGGCCGCTAGCCTAGTCTATTATCGGCACGGTACGAATAACACCTTAACCCAGCCCAACGATTGGTTGAAGGTTGACTTCTTTAGCGCCGTGTTTTGGCCTAGAAGCCAAAAAATCAGCAATCTAATTACCAACGGTCGTCACGTTGAGGTAACACGAGCACTTGCGGAAGCTGCAAGCTACGGAGCTGACGGCAAATGCTAGCTTAAATCCTCCGAGCAACTTCACACCTGACCATCATACTTCTAACCCTAACTTCATTCCGTTAGATTTTAAGTAAAAACCAAGGAACGACCAAAATGCAGAAAAATAAAAAATAAAAATGGAAATTAAACGTCATGCAATTATATTTAAACAAAATTAATTTTGGTTTTTTGTAGTATTTTAAACTATTTAAATATTTCCAGTATAAAGTACGGAAAATGAAATTATTTTTAATTATTAATTAAATTTCTTTTACATGAATAAAAAGCAACATTTTGTGATAGATAAAATCAAACAAAAATTTTTTTTTTTGTTATAAATGAGTGGGTTTTAAGACAAAACGTGATATAAAATATCATGATACTTTTATCAAATTCGCCCGACACGACCATTGTGTAAAAGTAAATTATTAGTATAGCAGACCAATTAGAACATGGGGGTCCAAAATTAAATAGCGGATTATCGGAGTACGGACAAGGCAAAAGTTGTACAAATACTCCGACCGCACTCACTTCGGCTGCATTGATCTTCTTTGATCTTGTTCAATAAATTTTGGAGTTCGATATTAATTCTTTATCGAACTTAATGAAGGATAATAATTTTGAAGATAAATTGTCAAAATATAGCATTGCTTTTAATTTCTCTTAATTTTATGTGGCTTTATTTAGATAGATACACGTACAAAATACTATAAACGTTAATTATTGTTACCTTAACGATTTTTTGATAAAACAAATATCGACTGAACAGTTTATTTGTTGTAAAACCCGGGTAAACCTTTATAATGATAGTTATCATTAGTATTGCTTCCACCTCGGGAAGTCGCTTTCTCATCCGACTGCCTGTTAGTTTATATAGTTGCTCCCTTTAATTTGTTTTATGCTTTCTGCTGCTGTTTTAATTGCTTAGAGCACAGTTCGAGAAACGTCTTCAGTTTTTCCATCCGTGTTGCATTTTTGCACATTATTCATAAGCCCCATATTCGTTCCACTCTTTCCTCGTCGGGATGTGAATTTTCTATTTGTGAATGAAATTCATTTACGGCAACTTTCTTATTATCCAATGAATTCTCAACGGTTTTTACAACTTGATGTAATGTTTAATGTTATAACTTAATGTACAACTTGTTGTTATAGCTTGATCTATCCTAGGAATTACTTGGTAAATATACTCAGTCGTTAACAGGGTCGAATCGTTTAGACAAAAACGGGCTAACCGCCCCTTTAAGCTCATAGACTACTTTGTCGACGCAAAATAATAAGACCCAAGTAATCTACCTAAAACATTATTACCTAATAAATTCCTGATTGACAGTTGAAAGCTTTTGAATATTGTTTGGTTCATACGGCTCAAAGGAGACTTCAATTTAATAATTTTTGAACCCCTTTAAGCCCACGCCATATAGTTAGAAGTTAGAGATGAGTAGATCAATTCTCCGAGGTGAGATCCGCGGAGTACATAGTTAAACTCGCTTAGCAACAAATATTCCGCATACCTTGCCAAATATTTCCACTAATAGTTACAAGCTTATCATCATCGAAGCTTCTGACGTTCGCTTGTTTGTTATCCTATATACACAACAAAACATTTGCTCACTGTACACTCTGTTTAAAAAGCAACAATAAAAAAATAAATTAACTTAGGCGAGACAAAAAGAAAAAGTTTTATTTGTTGTTGTAAATTGAAAAAAAAAAATAAAAAAATAAATAAAATTTTTACCTACATATTTTCAATGCATACCTACATCCAAAATCATCATGAATTTTCCTTGTGTTTTTGTATAAACATAGAATAAATAGAAAAAGAAAAATCGTGTTTTTCCTTTTTGAATTCGAAACAAAAAGCAAAAATATACAAAACGAAAAACAAAAATTAATAAATAAAATATATCCGAGCCCGGGGGTCGAAAATTATGCGCATGTTCTATCCCAGTCTCATTTTTCTTTATATAAACCAACAATATTCTTCTGTCAAAAGTGGAAACGATTTTTTTTTTTATTATTTATTTGGTTTGGTTCTTCTGTTCTTCATGCTTTTGTGCTTGTACATTTGGTTGTGTTTGTGCATGTTAAGGAATTTTACACATTTATCCGTTCATCAACCGTTCTCTAAATGTCGAATTCCAGATTTCATGATAAATTTTCAAATCGCTTTTTTATGAAAAATGTGCTATACACTTGCAAAATTTGTATATACCGAGGTAAGCCTTTGAGTGTGTGTGTAACTTGTTGAATTTTTGTGTGGATAACATTTCTCGTTAGTAAGTGTTAGTGTTAGATTAGGGGAAATTATGTTAAACTATGTTTGCTAATTATGTTTTGTGGTTGGTTGCTCTGTGTGGAACTAAAAATGCAAAATGTCAAGTAATTTTTAAATCCAGGAAAAAGCTCACTATTTGAACTATTTCTATATGGCTGTAGACAGAAAGAAATTTTCGTACAATGGAGTAGTGGGATGCGAGTCCATTGGATTATTCGTTTTGGTTGGTCTTGCCTTTAATCAGAAAAAGCACATGGCAAATGTTGAAGTTAGAGTGAAAAATAAAAAGCAAAAAAAAAATTAATTATCTCTAAACCTAATCATTTGTCATAAGTTTAAATGCAATCTAGAGCAGTGATTCTCAACCCAAATCACTGATGTATTCGATTTATTTATTTTCCGCAGACCGGAGATTTTTTTTAAATTCTGCACAATTTTTTTTCTATTCGTTTCTATTCTAAAATCAAATTTTCCAGAGGACTAATTCAAAGTTCTGTCCAATCGTTTTTTAAATGTATGCCGTTACTAGCGAATTTTGAAGAAATTAATGAGCTTTATCAAGAACCACCTTCATTTCTTTTGGCGATTAGGGGAATATTTCATCTCACTTGTAAAAATGTCTTTCTTATCAAATAAGAAACATTAAAAAATTTATAAAATTTATTAGATGTTAGCATTTCGGTTTGTCCAAACCATTATTATAGTTGGTTGATGGATTGGTTTGAGTGTTCGACCAAGATATAAGCAAAACCGGAGATGGCCCGGTCTCACAGAACACCCTTTTACTCAAGAAATTTACCCGGTTACAGACTCCTCAGTATAGCCAATAGGTAGTAACACAATGACAATACATTTCTAATCTAGTTATGTATGTACTTTTATGATTTATTAAACATACTACTACTCACAAGAAACTCAAAAGAAGTAGTCAAAACATAAGCTAAAATTATTACACATTTAATGTCTTAACCAATGTTAATACTACGTTTAATAAAATTAAAGGTTCACAGGTTCATCAGTCCGAGTATATCTGTTCTTCTCAGTCGCCTAAATCGCGGCTAATTTACTATATCCCTGGCCAATTCGTTGGGATGTGCTTCTAGTTCTAATCCCAAGGTCGTCATGTATATTACTATTTCGAATGTACCACGGAGCATTGGTAATACTGCGAAGTATTTTCGCTTGGGTTCGTTGCAGGAGTTCTCTGTTTGAAGCGCTGGTGGATCCCCATAACTGAATACCATATGTCCATATGAGTTTGATTATCACTTTGTACAGTAAAACTTTATTGGCTAATGACAACTGAGATTTTCTTCCCATCACCCAATGCATTTTGGAAAATGTAATTTTTATTTGGTTGCGCTCTGTTTCAATATGATTTTTCCACGGTTAGCCTTCTATCCAGGTACAAACCTAAGTATTTTACCTTCGTTTGTTGAGGAATATTTTTATCGTTTAATTTCACTGGTGGGCAGGTGCGTTTGTTCAGCGTGAATGTGACATCAGTTGATTTGTTTTCGTTCCCTTTTATTCGCCATGCCTTCAGCCAGTCCGTGACTTTGTTTAAATGATTCTGTAATTCCTTTGAGGCAATTTCGGGATTAGTGTGTGACACCAGGATGGCCGTGTCAGCGGCAAATTTTGATATTATTACTTTGTTGGTTACAGGTAAATCAGATGTGTATAACAAGTATAATATTGGTCCTAGAACGCTGCCCTGCGGGACACCTGCATTAATATCATCTAAGCAAGTAGTTGCGTTTTTTTTTTTTGAACATTTATTACCTTTGAAGCAGATAGTTTCCCGATACTGAGTGACATTTCTTGGGTAGGAGCTCTTTAATTTTGTATATTAGTCCATCTTGCCAAACTTTATCAAAGACTTGTGCGATATCCAAAACGGCAGTAGAACAATATTTTTTTCCTCGAAGGTGATTTTGATTGCATTTCCAATTCTGTATACTTGCTCTGTAGTACCATGTTGGTTTCGGAACCTAAATTGATGGTCTGGGTTAACGTGCCGTTCTTCTAATATTGGTTTCGATTTCGTTTGTAACATTTTTTCAAATAGCGTTGAGATTGTGGGCAGCAAGCTTATTGGACGATATGATGAGATTTGCGTTTCATTTTTCCCTGGCTTATGAATCATTGTGATCAAAGATATCTTCCATTCCTGAGGAATATAACTGGTTCGCATGATCGCGTTGAATACAAATGTTATTAGTTTTATGCATTTATCTGGCAATCCCCTTATCATTTTTCCAGAAATGAGATCATGGCCTGGTACCTTTTTCGGGCTTATGCAAGTTTTAATTGTATTCTTAACTTTCATCCAATTATACTTTATATGTTTGCAGGATAAGCCGTCATCCATTTGCTGGGGTAGCACGAAATAACTATCTTCTTCGTGTGGTGCGAATACTGTTGCTACATGAGCAGGAGCAGTAAAAGTATTAGCTTTTTCTTCATCACTTCTCGCCCAATTTCCAGTTGGTAGTTTAATCGGTGGGTTTTAGTTTGTTGACCTTTTTAAATTTTTTTTTGCCTTCCACAAAGAATAATCTGTCCTCTCGGTTGCCGAGAAATCACTTAAATGTTCTTTACGCTCTGATTTCTTCTTCCCGCAAAGCAAATCTTAGGGCCTTTATGGTTCGATTTAATTTCCATTTCATTAACGGTGATTTTGTTTGCTGCCATTGATGGCGAATTTTTCGCTTTTCCCGGATTAGTTCCTGTATATTACGTGACAGTTTATTAACTTTTTCAGAACTACTTATGCCGGGTGTAGCCCTTTCAGCTGATAATGTCATGACATCTTTTAGATTTTCTGCCGCAGCAATATCAGCTGGTAAGTAGACAATTTTGTTCGACTAGCCTCCTATATTGATCCCAATTAGTTTGCTTGTTTGTAAGACGGTTCGGTATTTCGTTCTTTACGACATTGGTACTCACTGTTACTATTACCGGTGAGTGATCAGAAGAAAGATCAAAGCAATCGGTGACCTTAGCATATGTACATACGTGGAATGCCCTTAGTTTCACAAAAGTCAACTAAATCAGGAATTTTCTTTCTATCCGTGGCCCAGTAAGTTGTTCCTCTATAGCATCATAAAGTTGTTTGCCTTTCGGCGATGTTAATCTGGAACTTCAATGAGTATGTTTAGCGTTGTAATCACCCCCCACAAAGAATTTATTACCCAATTGGCTGAAATACTCTAAGAACTGGAGTTTTTGTATAGCATGTTTTTGAGGACAGTACACTGCCGATATGACACAGTTTCCAGACCACTCCTGCAGACAGATGCTCGTTGATTGTACCTATATGTTCTCTCTCATATTTCCTAAGTTCTTAGTGTTTTAATCTTCTCTTAATCAATACAGCAGTTCCTCCATGTGCTTTACCATCTGGGTGCTTGGTATCGTAAATAGAGTACCCATATTAATTTTGAAATAGCTATTTTTGGTGAAGCCTGTTTCAGATATTAACATTACGTCAATATTGGTCTTGGTGAGATATGCATGTACCTCATATTCATGTTCATATTCTGCATCATCAGATCCATGGTTCTCTCCATCATCCCCATGAAGCTTTGTATCATATTAGTCAATTTGTTTAATGCTGTTGAGATGTATCCCACTTCACTTGCACTTTATTAGCGGTACCTTTAAGAACACTTGCGTATGAAACGCCTTGGTGCATGCTGCCGTTTACAGTTGCGTACTGTTTTCCATATTGAGCATTTGTGTTTACAATTTCTGGTGTGCTTCTTTTCTAGCTGAAGAATAGCGATGAAGGATTCTTGCTCTGCTCGCTGCTTTGGATTGATTCTCCTTTTCAATTCTAGATAAATTGGGCACCCTCTATAATCAGCTGTGTGATTTCCATCGCAGTTGCTACATTTTCTAACTGATGCTCCCTTTTTTGCTTTATTGCAAACCTTTGAATTATGGAGTTCATCACATATAACACAAACATCGTTCAAAGTGCAATATGCTCTAGTGTGCCCATATTCTTGGCACTTAACACACTGTACCGGCCCATTTCTTTTCCTGGGTTGCGCCATGGTAACCCTTCTGTGTAGTAGATATTTTAGGTGAAATATTGGATGTTTGCTTTTAATCTTTTTACTGTCTGGTTCTAATTCCAGACGAAACAATGGCTGAGGCACCTTCTCCCGATTAAAAATATTGGTAATAGTTCTGCATTGGAAATCTTTTTTAGCGAGACCAGCTTGTGTTTCGCGACTCTCTAGTCCTTTTAACATAACAACCAATCCTTTTTTGGCTCTTTAGTTGATACGTGTAGTAATGTTTACCAACTTGGTCAAGCAGCTGAATTTTTATTTCTTTTATATCTCCTCTTTTGATCCCGGAAATATAAAATGTTCCTTCCGTAATAAACTGGATCGTTTTGCAAGTTCTCTACTTGATTCTTCCCTCAAATAGATTTTGGAGACAGTTTTTGGAGTTTTTTCGGGCGGAGAGTCGTCAACAACCAAGTAAGAATACCTATTACCATGCGTTAATTCTGAATTTTGAAATAACATTTATTAGTTTGCAGAATCCTTTAATTTTTAATTTCAATTTAGCTTACAGCATTCAGAAAAGTAGAGGCGACCAAAAATGATAAATGACATATAAATTTTAATAGCTGAACAAATAATTTATACCAACTACAATAAATGTAAAATTTCCGCAAACCTGCCACTAAGATTATACAAATTCAGATTTGAAATGAAAGCCTGTTTTGAATTACATATTTTGTATTTAGTGTTACCAGTAACCAAAATTAAAATGATAAGATTTATTTACTTTAGTATAATTAGTTTCTGAAGTATGAAGCCTTTGCTGGATTGCATAAGAAATGGTTTAATTGTTTTTTGATTGATTTGGATTGGATGTATAACCAAGCCTAAGCAAGTAATCCCGTATTAGAAGACCGAATCCAATCCTACATCCTTTTTACAGATAACAAAACCGGAGGATAGGAAAGCTAAACTAACCTAAATCAACTTCTCAGTAAAACAAAACGACGTATTAATACATCTGAAAACTAATTAAAAAAATGGAGGTGTGGCCAACACACGACTTTCTTATACGAACAGAGAATTTTGAGAAATTTTATTTTTTTCTTAATTTTTTTTTTTAATTTTTAAATTTTTAAATTTGTTTTTTAATTTTTTATTTTATATTTTTATTTGTTTTTAATTTTTGGAAACATTTTGCATTAAGTAGTTTTTTGTAAACCTTATACTTTTTAAGATATTTGCAAAATAAATTTTTTGAACCAAGGGAGTGGCCACTTCCGGTTAGCCGATTTGGAGTAAAATTCACTGGGACCTCCCAATTTATCAAAAAAGCTTAAATCTGCAGTTTCAGTTCGATTGGTTAAACCATCTGGGCTGTAGAGAGGACACAGACAGACTGACATACTGACAGACTGACAGACTGACAGACTGACAGACTGACAGACTGACAGACTGACAGACTGACAGACTGACAGACTGACAGACTGACAGACTGACAGACTGACAGACTGACAGACTGACAGACTGACAGACTGACAGACAGACAGACAGACACCATTTCGAAACCCACTTTTTCGGACTCAGGAGACCTCAAAACAAATGAATCTCTAAAAATCTCAAGGTCCAACATTTTCATGATTACTATACATTATTTTACTAGAGTAAAAGAAAGTAATTTAAATAATCTTGTTCATCTGCTGCTTCGGTTCCTTCAACAAATCTCCGGTACCCCAATGTTAACTCAGACTGGGTTTATACCATAGGCTTTTCGTTAACCAGTAGAAATATGTCACGAAACACCGGTTGAGAAATTCTGATCTACAGTGAGATAGAATCGGCAAGATAAACAGATAGATACCAGAAGAAAACGAGAATCCAATGAAGAAATCGTCCAAAATATTGTAAAATTTAACATTAATAAAGTAATTTAAATATAAATCGGGTTGCAATGAAACGCCAATATGTTTTACGCCAATAAGATATCTTGAACTTTGCTGGCTGGTGTCGCTGTTGTTTTCTAGTGTTCAGTGTTCTGTACACTGAGCATCATAAGATCATCTGGATAAATTAAGACCTTGAAATAGAATCAATAGAGAATCTTCGCGTACTACAAGGGCATAAAGCTTTAATTGATATTTATATTGTTAGTTTGGGTTAAATTCTAAATGTCTAAATGTCAAGTTGGGTGAAATTCTAAATGTCAGTTTTTTTTAAATTTTTTTAATACGTAATTTAGTTAAAATTCATCCATTACAGCAAAATTTCGTCTCGCGGGTATTGGAATGACGACGAATGTAAGATTTTATTTTCAATTTTTGAAGAAAAGCAAATTGTTCATGGAAACGATAAGGGTTAACGCCGCCAAGTTTTTAACTCAACGAAACCGAAACCGAAATTAACTCGGTTCATGGAAATATGGTATATATAGTATATAGAATGGTCTGTCTGTGAATGGACACCTGTCATTTACAGGATAAATGAAGAAATTAAGAAGTATAAAAAAATTCGATTTATAGAAATCGAATTGTTAATTTTTGCTCATTTTTTTTTCTTCAAATTATAGAAAAATTCGAAATAGAGAAATTCGAGTTTTAGATAGAAAATTACTAAAGAAATAGATTTTTTAATCCTTCTGCCATAATATAAATTCGATTTAAGGAAAAATTCAATTAATATAGAAGTTCGAAATTCGAAAGTTTGTTTGTATTTGATAAATTTGCATTAACAAAAATTTATCATTCAACTAGCTCTCACAATGTCAACACAATTTCAATTCCGCACTTAACATCATAAAACAAACAAAAGCTTTACCTACATATTTCCGCATATGCCGTCCCATACCTACCGCAACACAATACTCATACACAATACTAAATGAAATAGTAAAATTCATATTCAATGTATCATGAAATCTACTTTGAAAACCGACTATCACAAAAATTTCCCCAGTTCTCCTTTATTCTACAAGTATATACTAAAACACAAATACATACATATACCAACACAAAAAAAATTATCCGACCGATTTTCTACACATTTTCGAACTCTTTAAATTCAGTTTTCCACGAACCGTCACATTATATTGACCGGTTTTCATTTTTCCGGGAGCATTTCGAAATTGAAAATCTAATTCAAAACCAAAAAATTAATAAATAAAAAATCCATTATTAATTTTTTTTTTGTGTTTGTCTGGTCGTTGGCCGTATTGTTGTGCGCGTATACTCAACATCTTAATGATTTTTAAATTTGAAAATATTAGCTAATTAGTATTCCGAAAAATTAATAATTTTGTTGTTGTTGGTGTTGTGATAATTTCTTTCAATTCGTGATTGGTGTTGTGATTTTTGTTATTATTGGAAATTAGTTTCCGTAATTTTTGGTGAAGAGTGTCAAAATAAATCAAAATCTAAGAAAAAATATGAAATAAATTAAAAAAAAAAAAGTTGGAAAATTTTCCTTCTTAAAGTGTTTTTGTTGTTGTAATATTTTGTCACCGGTGAATTTTAGTGATTTTAGCGATTTGATTTCGTGAATGGAAATTTAGCAATAAATTATTTATGTAAATAAATAAATTTAGTGAAAATCTATATTTGAACATACGTAAAAACATGAAACAGAATATGGTAATTTATAAAATCTATAATTTTTGTTTATTTAATGTAGTAAAACTAGAATCACTATTTTATTACTATCATTACTAACTTTTAGTTTTTTCTTGGTTGTATTTTTAATAATTGATTTTAGTTTTAATTTTGTAAATGGGAAAATATTTTGCCCATAAATTTTCTGTTATCAAATTTTTTTGTTTCCGTTTTCCGATAGATTAATACAATTTTATTTAGCTTTAGATACATTTCGAATGCACATTTCCCAACTTTCATTCGCTATCATTGAATGTACACATATGTATGTATATAACAAACAAAACTTTTTGTACATAAGTTGAATTTATATATGTACTTCTATATCATTGATATTCTGTTGCTTTATATCATTCAACATTTTTTCCACTGTAGTTGAATTTCTTGAGAAGAAACTTTAAAGCATATAGTATACAACTTTTTTATTACAGAACATGATATATCTTATTTGTAAATAAAATGAAAAATTGGTACAGGGTGATTCGTAACTAATAATGGTTTATTTATTATAAAACAGGTGGTTTATTACAAGCAGAAATATGCATTTAGGCAGTCGAAAAGCTTTTTATAAGATACAATTTTATTACAAAAAATAATTTTTCGCCTTGTCGAGGGTTCTTGTTAAAGCGTACAATATGTTGAGATACAAAATATATATGTATCATCTTAACATGGTTTAATCGAAACAAGGGAAGAGAATATTGAAACTTAAAATACTTCTAAGATGAAACACAAGGGTTACGTTGTATGGATCAAATACGCTACTCCAAAAAATTAAGGAAACAAAATTGTTTTTCAATTTTCTTTAGTGTGTTTGAAGAGCTGTATCTTTATGAAAAATGTTTGTACAAAGATGGAAAAATAAGGACTTTAAAGCTTCAAATTTCTAGTTTCAAGATTTTTTACTAGACAATTTTTGTGAGCTAAAATTTTTGTGAGCAGAAAATTTTTGTGAGTCAAATATTTTCCAATTTTTTTTTATGTTTTTTAAGGGCCCACGGGCTCGGAAATATTTTAAAGTTAGTTAAGGCTAGCTTCTCAATTTGGTTTTTATTTGGTCTCCCTATGTCAATATTTTGTTGAGATATCTGTTTATTACACAGTTTTAAAAATTTGAATAAATTTCCTACAAAACCCTTTTATAATTTTTTGAGAAAACATTTTTTTTTCACCCTCAACACTAATTTGAAAAAAGTACAAAAAAATTACGTTTTGTAAATTGTTTTTTAGTAGATCTACCTTGTATACTTTTCTATCCTACCACAACATGAAACAACTTTAAAATATAATTACAGTAATTGTATGTAAGTAAATTGATTGATTGATTTGGCCCAGAATTTAGCAGGAACTCCCGGACTCCCGGGCACTCACCGCACACCCGTTTTACATATAAGAGGATAGGATTGTTAGTTGTGACAGACTCGACACGGAATTATTTTCTACACTATGAATTCCGATCTGAAGTTCCTGTAAATTAAGAGGACAAAAATCAAGACAACACAATTTGTACAACTACCCATCTGCTGCATTCTTAAAGTTTTTGGAAACCTGTATTGTGTTTCTCCGAATATTTCTGAAAATCAAGATCGAAATTAGTTAATTATCATTAAATACTACTTTTGTTTATTTTTTATTTTTTTTTAATATTTTATTTATAAAAACAATAAAATTTTTTACAAAGTAACTAGTCATTTTTGACTAACAGCGTTTGACTCTAACAATATAATAATAAAGCACTCAAATGTGTTCTTTCCATAAAGTGTTGTTTTGGTTGATGTTGCATTGTGCGGACTATTCAGGTAACTCAAAAGGTTTTAGTCTTTTGAGTCTTCTTATTGTACCCTCTTGATGAAGTAGTCTTGCAGCTTCGATGTTAAGCTGATGATGGAGCCTCTAGTGGTGTTTTTGTGCACATTTCTTTATTTCACTTGCGACTGTGTCTATTCCGAGATCTCTGTGAAGGTCACTATTACGAGTGTACCAAGGGGCATTTACAATTCCTCTGAGAACTTTATTTTGAAATCGTTGAACTATCTGTTGTTGCTGGTTTTGGTGCATCCCCATAGTTGAATACCATATGTCCAGACCGGCTTGAGTATTTGTTTATAAAGCACAAGTTTATTATGAATGGATAACTGAGAGTTTCTTCCAATTAACCAGTACATTTTTCTATATTTTAACTGAAGCTCTTCTGCTTCCTTTTTCACGTGTACTTTCCACTTTAACTTTGCATCAAGGTTCATACCAAGGTATTTTGCTTGATTGGCATGTGGTATTTATACCTCTAGACGATTTATGATCACCTAATCCTTGACTTCCTTGACGTGGTGTTTATGGGGGTGGTGTTAAGGTCGTCGCCTTTAACGCCTGCAGTAAATAATAGATTTTACATAAATATGAGTTCATGATCAATTAAACTCTTTAATGAATTTAATCATCCTCAGCCTCAACAACATTCATAACCGAATTATTCTTACTTTCCTCCAAGTTATTCTCTTCTTCAAACAAATATGATTATGTATCTTCATCCATTAATAATAATTTGTATTTGATTCATCAGTAATAACTTTATCTTCGTTATCCACACTTCCTACGTTCGATCTCGACAGGTTTTAGTTGTGCAAAATGTACGTCAGTTTTCCTGCACGATCAACTGTCAATGATCACGTTTTGAGCTAAGTGTATAAAACCATAGGTACTGAATGTGCTTTCCATTGCAGCTCTCGATGCAAGCCATGCTCAAAATATCAACCGCCAGGCACTTAAAGTCGAAGTAGAACACACTACCGCCGACCAAATTTCATCAGAGAGCTGCTCACTTACAACCACAAACGGTCGTGGAAAAAAGTTCACTTCGAACATCGTAATGCGCCAAACACTCATATATTTTGTTGCCCTTCTATTTTTTGTCCTTATATTTTGTGTGAAGTTCTGCAATGTTAAAATCAAATTCAGTCGCTTCAAGTTCGAATAGCTGGTTCAAGGAAATTTGCGGTAAAATATAGCGGTTGTAAGCATTTTTCGGCCCATGATTTGAGAATACTTATAAGTTCTTCGTAATTGGCGCATTTATTTTGTTCAAAACTTTGTTTTATATTAACTAAACGGTACACCACTTTAGACAAAACAGCAAAATCTCAGAAAAATATGGCCATTTAGCAATCGGAGGCCTTCATAATGGACTTCACTTCGTCTTCGATAGCCAGTGCCTTCAGGGCATACCTGATGTAGCATGAATGTAGATGGAATGTATCATGAAAAATGTGGGAGTTTTTTTATTTCCGAAACCATCGATACGACTGACTGAAAATTTCAAACTGTTGATAGACTGAGTCTTGAAGATATCGACAATGAGTAAGTTAAGTCCATGGCAGATGCACCCATACTCGATAATATTGGGATACGTTTTATTAACCATTTTTCGGGACACTTTATTGTTCGTTCCATTGTCAGTAATAAGTAAAATATATTTATAAATCTCGACGTCTTTTAACACCGCTTCAACTTTCTCGAAAAGCAACTTTAAAAGCCAAATCTCGTTTTTGCTTAGTGAGTAAATTTATAGGAAAATGATTTGGGTGTATTGTATTGTTGACATAATTTGTTATGGAGTCCCTGCGTATGTTCGACCAAGCATCGGTCTGCAATGTCAGATGCGCCGGCAATTTTTGGTAAGACTGACCCTTCGACACGATGGTACTCAAGGCCCAACAATTGATTAGAAAGTTGGTATCTCGAAAGAAGTTTATACAGGGTTGCTCAGAATAACTGTCGTAGTCATAATATTGAATTAATATTACTGTATCAATTATATTTGAACGAAATATTAAATATTTTGAATAATATTCAATTCTATGTCCTTTATTAGCAATAATATTTTTGAAACATGGAACAAATCCACTACAGGCGGCACGCACCACTTCATCAGGTATATCGTTCCATATCATCACCAAATGCTTCTTAAATCCCTCAATTCTCATTTTTGGTAAATCTTTTAGTTTCGCCTCCATAATCCCCCATATGGATTAACCTAATGTGTTTAAATGTGGGGAACTAGAACCATTTCTTCGTTGTGATGAAATCAGTTAAATTTTGTTTCATCTAGTCTTGAACAATTGAGCTGTTATTTTTGAAAGTGGTATAAGTCCATAGTTTGTTGAAACGAGATAATGAAAGAATAGAGAAACAATAAATGCAAAAATATACGGGATTTTGAATTTTTTTTTTTTTTGCACAAGTATTAGAGATGCATTTGATTTTATTTTGGCTAGAAATGTCTTACCGTTAGAAAGATTATACTGTCATTTGTCTATTGTTATCATCAACTTAATTTTTTGAAAAATGGACTTATACCACTTTCAAAAAAACCAGCTCAATTTTTGCCTTATGGGCCGGCGCAGAGTCCTATCGAAAGCAGAACTACTCATCTCCAAACAATATCTTGGCGTGAAGAACTAAGTGGCTCTTAATAACGTCATTCAGATAGTCCAGATGGTTTATTTTTATTCTTTTGTCAATAAACAACATGGGCAACTTACCTTGCATAGAAACATCCCCCACACCGTAACTGTTGAACCGTTGAACATTTCTTGTTGTCGCCTTTATATCACTAATCGATGAAGGGTAAATACAGTCATTTTGAAAGTTCAATGAGCGTTGTACCATGAATAGTTTCTAATCCAAGAATATGACATCGCTGTCTTCGTGCCACTGTAAGAGAAACTTACATTTTCGTTTCCAATCTTCCACTTGATTCATGGTTAGGCCATGACCTCGGCTTTTCTTATAAGCTGAGAGACAGTTTATTTTTCATGATACGTTGTATTGAGCTATGGTGTATATTTGATTCATGAGCCAATTTGGCAGGATTCCCACGAATTCTCTCTCGAACACATTTTACTTTTGCCGCAGTTACAACTAATGATTTTCGTTCCTAATTTTTTTTATATTTGAACGCTTCCGGTGTCATTGTATCGTTTAATGCAACGCATAATAAATCTTTGATTCATATTTTCACTTATTGTTGCAATCACAATTTCAACAGTTTTAAAAAAATTCAAATAGTAATGTAGTACTAACTCACGTTTTGCTTACATCTTGTTTGATGGTATGTTTACGACTAGCAACTGTAATTAGTATGACACGTTTAGAGTGGTGACAAAGTTATGGAAAAAATCCATTATATTTAAAAGGATTATCTGTGTAATGTATCGGGTGAAATCAGGTAGAAGAAATGCGACAGTTATTCTGAGCAACCCTGTAGAACGGTCGCAATTTCTTGAACAAATCAATACAAGCCGACTTTATGGTTGAGCCTAATGGAGCACTTGAAACGAAAATTGCTCGAGTAATAGCTCATCGACCATCCTGGTGCTACTTTGGTCTCATGTTGTCAACGAAATTCCAGCATACTAGAGCTTTTCATCGACTAAGACGTTGCGGCCACTTTTCTAGTTAAAATAGTGATTTGTGTTTTTTCCAGACAGAGCGATGGATCATATTCCAGGTCAGATTCAAGCTCTATTACGTATTTGCCAAATGAATATGTCAATGAAACAGGAAAAGGTGTAGATTATTATTTTTTAAAGCAAAAATTTGGTGTAGTAGGTTAATAGTACATAAGGAAGTTTAATGCAGTGGTGTCACAACTCTTTTTGCATTTAGACTAGTTCAGTTGTTTGGAAAAAACATTTTTAATTTATGTTGCCGACATTACCACGGTAACACCACTTTGGGTAATATTACCTAAAATTACCTATTTTACCGGTAATATTACGACCGAGAATATTACCATTTACATCACTAGTCACAGGTAGTGGTTCTATTGATCTTTTAGTGAAGTTAATGTGAGTAGACTTCGACTCATTCACTTTAATTCTCCATTTAGCTAGCCAATCTTGTATATTATTTACGGCTATTTGTAGTTTGAATGTGACTTCATTGATTGTGTCACCAACAGCTAGAATTGCAGTGTCACCTGCAAACGTGGCGATAGTTGTATTGCTCGTCTGCGGTATGTCGCTAGTAAACAGTACGAAAAGGAAAGGCCCTAGCTTTAGCTTCTTTAATGCTGGAGTAAACTCCTTCCTGTTTAACTCTAAAATATCTCCTTTTCAGGTATGACTTTAGCAGTTCGCAATACTCAAATGGCAGAGTTTTCTCCAATTTAAATATTAAACCATCTAGCCAGACTTTGTCAAATGCCTGCGCTATGTCAAGAAATATGGCTGAACAAATCTTTTTTTCCTTTAAGGATTTTTCTATTATATCTGTTATTCTATGGACTTGGTCGATTGTGGAGTGTTCCTCTCTAAATCCAAACAGATGGGACGGAACGGCTCCTGGTTTTACAACTATTGGTTTAATTCGTTTTAATAACAGTCTCTCAAATAGTTTTGACATAGTTGGAATAAGTGATATTGGCCTGTACGAGGCCAGTTCAGGGACAGTAGAGGGACATAACAGAGTCTGAAGGAAGCATTAATTATGTCCGGTATTTTTTTAATAGCTTTATTAGGTAGTTGTTTTAGAATCTCTCCAATTATCAGGTCATATCCTGGTGATTTTTTAAGTGCTACTATTTTTTTTTTTTCTTTCTTTCAATCTTGAAATCAGTAAATCTTTACATCGTATTAAATAGGTAAAAACATTTACGATTTTACAGCAGCAGCAGCGAGGGCGGCAGCAGCTTGCTCCTCCTTGATACGATCCTTCTTGAGTGGTCCCATAAAGGCTAATTTATCAGCTGGTGTTTGGAAGCGACCATGACCCATTTTAGATGATGTATCAATAAATTTAAGATTGATTTGTTCAAGGGCTGCACGTTTAGTGTGGACAAGGAGTGATTTACGTAATGTAATAACTCGCTTCTTTGATCCAATACAACATCCTTTAATCATTAAGAAATCATTGTTAACTTCACCGTAATCTGGGTTCTTTGGTTAAGTACTACATAGTTGTTTGGTTTTCGAACAGTATACCCTGTTGGTTAAGTGTTGTTAATTTTGGCTGAAAGGTACGCTTGAGATGATTCGCGAATTTTTCTGCTTTTTCTTCTTTGCTTTTAGCCAGGTCACCATTATTTGTTCTTATTGATGGTATATGTATAACTGGCCTTTTAAAATATTTGGTTGCTTTCCACAATGAATAATCACTACCTTTATCATAGGTGAGAGATTGTAGGTATGAATTTATTGATTTATTTTTAAATTCCCGTATTTCTCTACGTATTCGTTGTGTTAGATTATTTAACCTATTTTTGACGATTGGGTCTCGTGTACGTTGCCATTCCCTTCGGGTATTTCTCTTATCTATAACTAGTAATTTAATTTCCATTGGATAGCATTTGCCAGCTATTTTTTTGTTTGTTGTATTAGTACTTTTCCACGCCGCTAGCTGTATGTCTTTGACGAGCTTCTCCACCTCCTGTTCTAATGTTTCAAATCAGTATTTTTATTTGTTAACAGTGGCTGTTTATCATTAGTAATTATAGAGGAGTGGTCAGATGTGGAGTCCAATCCTTCCTGCACTTGTATATAAGCAACCGGGATTTTTCTTATTATAAAGAAGTCAGTTAAGTCTGGTGTTTTATTTTGATCAGTGGGCCAATAAGTTGGTTTTCCAGTAGAATGCCAGTTGCAGTTGTATTTAATTATTGCTTGATGAAGCTCTTTCCCTTTAGTTGTGGTTAGTCTTGATCCCCAGTCAGTATGTTTAGCGTTGAAGTCACCCCCGATTATGAATTTTTCACCGAGCTGCTTGAAGAACTGAGTATAAGCTGTTCAGTTTCAATCTCAAACAAGTTAATTTATTTTGTAATGATAACAATTCGTTTTTAGATTTAATTTTTGTTAATAATACGGAATATTTGTCAGTTCATGAGTGTTTGACATCTTTCAAGGAAAATGATATTCATCATAATTCCCTCGAGATTATATTTCATGTTGGTAATCGAGATGATAAATGTCGGGTTTTTTCTTTTGATGATTCGTTTTATGATTTTAAAGAATGCGACACACCTGGTCTCTCTGAATATCTCCGTGGCGTTTGTTGGGATGATTTTTTTTTCGAGCCAATGATGTTAATGAAAATGTAAAAAATTTTAATGACTTACTATTTGTTGCTTTTGATAAATTCGTACCTTTGAGGAAAAAACGTAACTCTAATTACCCACCATGGTTTGATTCTGATTTGATCAACTTACGTAACCGTAAAAATAAAGCTTACTATAGATTCAGATCCAATAATTGTCAACTGAATAAATCCAAATTTGTTGATCTACGTGAACAATTTAAATCTGTATTTCATTCTAAATATTGTCAGTGTTAAGTGTGATTGAAACTAATATCAAACAAAACCCTAAAACATTTTGGAAATTTGTTAACGAAAAACGTAATACAACTGGCTTTCCATCGGTAATGATTTTTAATGGAGGTAAACTGAGGGCGGTTCCTGAAATCTGCGAGGGTTTTGCTAGTTTCTTTCAATCGGTATATAAAGTTAATTACGGATCCTTTGAAAGCGACCCTACTGTTAGTAATTGCCAATTTAACATTCCGTACCTAACAATAACTGAAGATGACATTTATGAATATCTGTCAGATTTTAATGATGGATGTGGGCCTGATGGGATACCTTCGTCAATACTTAAATGTGTGAGCTCATATATTGTAACTCCATTATGTTATCTTTTTAACCAATCATTAATTTCTGGACAATTTCCTTCAGCTTGGAAAATTTCTCACATTGTTCCAATTTACAAAAAGGGTAATCGTTCTGATATATCAAATTATCGTGGTATTTCAATTCTTTCGTCTATACCAAAACTTTTCGAATTAATTGTGTCGAAACATTTGTTATTCCATACTAAAGAGATAATTTCTTGTTTCCAGCATGGTTTCACCAGTGGAAAATCTACGACTCTCACTTGAATCTAAAGGCACCCAAGTTGATTCAATTTACTTTGATTTTGCTAAAGCTTTTGATTCAATCGACCATAAAATTATTATTGAAAAACATTCGGTTATTGGTCTTGATCCAAATTTTCTTAAATGGATTTCTTCTTATCTAGTTGGTAGGAAGCAGTATGTTCTGTTGAATGATGTTAATTCAGATTATATCTATTGTCATTCAGGAGTCCCTCAGGGGTCCCATTTAGGCCCAATTATATTTCTTTTATTCGTGAATGATATTCCTAATATTTTTAAATTCTGTAAATGTTTATTATTTGCTGATGATTTGAAGATTTTCATGCATGTTCAATCTGTAAGTGATGCTGAGGTTTTGCAATCTGAAATTAATATATTGTCTAGTTGGTGCTCTAAGAATAAATTGTTCATCAATGTACAAAAGTGTAAGGTGATGTCGTTTTTCAGAACACTCAATCCAAATATTGTCAATTATTATTTTGATGGAGATCTATTTTGTAGAGTAACTTCAACTGTTGATTTAGGAGTTCTGTTTGATCAGAAATTAACTTTTGCGTTACACATACATAGATAAAATAATATTAAAGTCCAATTCTATGTTAGGTTTTATTTTTAGAATGACAAAGAATTTTGTGGATGCATTTTCGTGTGTTAGTCTATATACTTCTTTAGTAAGATCTCACCTTGAATATGTTGTAGTGGTTTGGTATCCTCATCAGGATGTGCATATTGCAAGATTGGAATCTATTCAGAAACGTTTTACTATCTATATGGCCAGGAAGCTTGGTCATTTATCTGATCGTCATCTACCTATGTGGGAACAGGTGCGATGTCTCCCATCGTATGTGATTCGGTGTGAGTGCCTTCACATTGATACGTTGGTTAAACGCCGAAAAACTGCATCTGCCTTGTTTGTTAGTGATTCTCTTAGCGGCCGCATTAAGTGTCCTGAACTCATTTCTGCTTGGAGCATTTATGTACCTACCAGAAGCTTGCGTCCAAGGGAATTTTTGTTTGTTGACTTTCATAGAACGAATTATGGTTCCAATGAGCCAACCAAGTCAATGGCTAAAATTTTTAATGAATTTTACCATTTATTTAATTTTGAGAGATCCAGAGTGTATTTTCGGAACGCAATTAGAAATTGCAATTTTTAATCTCATTTTACGTTTTTAAAGTTTTGGTTTTTTCAGGTAATGTTCCGTATTGTTAGTAGGTATTCCTTTTATTTCTTTTTAATCTATAATAATTCTTTTTTTACTATTCATTAAGTTTTTAACTGTAGAATAGATGTAAATAAATAAATTCCAAATTCCAATAAATAAGCATTCTCTTTGATGTTATATCTAGGTGGGCAATATATTGCGGATACCACTAACTTGTGGCGGGTATTAATGCTAACGCTAATTGCTTGTATTTAATCACTTTCAAGTTTTTGTTGCAAATGATATTTAATATCTTTTTTTTATAATCACGGCACTGCCCCCTCGTGCATTATTATTAGGATGAACTGCTGAGTGAACTTCGTAGCCACGGATTTTTATATGATTTTGAGTAGTAAGGTGTGTTTCAGATAATAAACATATATCTATTTTTTCTAAATCAAGAAATAGTTGTATTTCATTTTGTCGTTGCAATATACCATTGCAGTTCCATGCAAGAGTTTTTAAATTATTTGCCATGTTTTTCGAGTAGGGTGAGCCTTTGTAGGATTGATATAAGGGCTTTTTCTTGCTTTTCTTCTTGTGAACTAAGTCTGTCAAGAATATCTTGTAGTCTTTTATTAGTTTGGTTATTATTTGAATCTTTAACTAAAAGAGGACTATGTTGTCTTCTCGAATTGCCAATAGATAGTACATTAGAAAATGTTACATTCGGATTAGTTCTTGATAGCTGGTTTAATGTTTGGTGTTGCCTTAAATTTGTAGATATTCTTGTTGCAATGCAACCTCTGTAGTTGGCTGGGTGTTCTTCTCGACAGTTGACACATTTTGGTGGGGTGTCGTTTGGTTTCGTACATTCAGTCGTACGGTGTTTTCCTACAAATTTCACGCATCTGGGCTCCTTATTACAAAAGTTTTGCGTGTGTCTGTAGACTTGGCACTTTTTGCACTGGGGGATCAGTTTAGATTTTTTAACTGCTTCTATTTGCACTTTCATATGGAGTATTTCGCTGATTGCATAAATATTTTTAATGTCTTCTGTTCTTTCAAAAGACAACATATATAATGGAAGAGGTGTTTTGTCACCTCTTTTTAGCAGCTGTGTAACGTCTTTAATTTTGTATTTTTTCTCCAATAGATACTCTTTTATCTCTTCTGGTTTGCGTGAAGCGTGTAGCTTCTTAGCAATGACTTTGGTTTGCCTTGTCTGCTTGTCTTCGTAGGAATACCACGTTGTCTTTTCTTCATTAAGAGCTCCTGTTAACTTTCTATAGCTACACCATCTGTGACATTTATTTTGATATCACCACTATTTAACGCTGTACCTTGAAATTTTATATGATTGTTGTCCATGATGTTTCTAATACTCTGATAATTATTGCAATTAGATATTATTACTGGAGGTGGCCGTGACACTTTTTCTCTAGTTGTACATTCTTAATTCCGGTTGGGAGTTCATTACTTGATCGTTTCTGTTCCGGCGGAACCTGAGCTTTATCCTCCTGTTGCACGTGCCTACTTCCGGTTGGAAGCTGCTCAACTGATTATTTCGATTCGGGCGAAATCTGTGGTGATTTACTCATCTTTCGTTTCTTATTTTTTTTGTTACGCTTCAGAATCCAACCCATTTATCTATTGAGTTCTTCCTCGTCTGTTTCATACATAACCTCTATACGATCAATGGTATCGTTTATCTTAGTGGTTTCTTTCTCGGACATTACTGCATTTAGAGCATCTTTTAACTCCTTGTTTTCTCGCTGTAAGTTTTTGAGATCTTTGTTTAGATTTAACGTTAACTTTTCTATTTCGTAAATCTTATTGCGTAGTTCGGCGTTATCCCTTTCTAAGGTGTTCGCTATTAGTGGTGGTGATCTACCACCCTGGATTGTTGTTTAAATGGGTTGGGTTGCCCAGAAGGGCAAGTTTCGCGGATATGCCGGGTCCAGCCGTACACTCGTTTACGAATAACAAATTCGCGGAAAAGGAAGGGTAGGTTAGTAACAAAGAATCAACCCGGTTCCGACACATAAGTAGTTGATAATTAGTAAATAAGACAACACAAGACAACACAATTATTAAATTTTATGATTTTTACAGCATATTGTTCTTCGAGAGTTGGTTCGGCTTTAGCTTTGTCTCTGAAATTAGGACTAAAATTAATTCCTGGTGCCGCAAGTTTTTCTCCAATATTTTTTCCATCGAGGGTTGTGAGAGGGGGCGAGATTTCGTTTCATCATCCTTCTCTTCCGGTTACCTAAATTTGTGCTAACTGTAAGCTAGTGTATCTTGACGTTGTTGTTGAAGTGGTTGCGTCTCTGCTGTCTCTCCTTCTCGCCCCCATAAATAAAATTTAAATTTAATTAATTAGGTCTACTTATGCAAAAAAATGAAAATAAATATAAATATTGGTTAAATCAATTATGCCAGTATTAGGTACAAATAAAAGACGGTCTTGCCTCTTTTATTCACACATACGTCAGAAATTATGTTTAATGTTTCATTAAACGGCTTTTGGGTTTCATGTTAAATTTAATGTAAAACGTTTACTGCTCTAATTCTGACACTAATATTTTATATGGTTAAACCACTGAGGATTATGTATCCTCAGTGGTTAAACCATAAATAAATATAAAAATCGAGTGTCAGTAATAAGTTCACCCATGCCTCAGTATAGGCTCCTAAACAAGTATGTATGTCAGTATAATCTTAAAAACTTAATTTTTTATTAAATTATTTTAACATTATTTTTAAACATTTATTTAATAATTCATTTGTTCTGCAATAAGTTACATTTCCGTAACCACAAAACTGACTCTAATTTTTCGGAACATTTAATGATAATAAATTTCCTTAAAGACATATTTCAGTATTATATTCAAACCTGTCAGTAAAGCACTATTAATTTTTTGTTAGAATGGCAACCAAATTAAAAAGTATTTAGTACAGCCAGAATGACCTTACCGCTGCACTTGAAGAACTAGGAAATGGGATGACAATATACGCAGCAAGTAAAAAATACAAAATACCAAGGACCACGTGGCTGTATAAGCAAAGAGGTGTATATGCTTTAAGTGTACCCATAGGTCATCCAACTATTTGACACAACGCTATATGGCACAACAAAATAATTGAAGTCAGCTCCGGTCGAGATCGAGTGCTTAACTGTGACGAAAGCGCCAATTTATTAGCGCCAAAAGAAAAATGTGTCTTAGTGACAAAAATGATGATTCCTTCAGGGAGTGTTCCACCGCCTATGGTTGTACACAAATGCAATAGAATACCGTTTGCATTAGGCCGAAAAATGCTAAGAGGCTGGGTATGGGTTGCTCTGATTCTGGGTGGATGACCAGCGAGGTCTTCTACGAATATATAGCAAAGGTTTTTGTACCATGGCTGAAACAAAACGGACTCAAACTTCCAGTCATATTATTTTTAGATGGTCATGTATCTCATCTATCACTAAGTCTAAGTGAGTTTTGCAAAGAACATCAAATAATATTGGTAGCGCTTTACATGTAGGTATTTTTCGGCCTCTCAAAAATGAGTGGAAAATGGATGTTCATAACTGGAAGTTGAAAAATGAAGGAAAAACTGTAAAAAAAAGATTTTGCTTCGTTACTGGCAACAAAGTTCAGGCGGCTGCTAATGCAACGACTGTACAAAACGGACATGTGGAAATGTGGTTTCGGACATGTGGAATTTAATCCTATTCTGCTGATGCGGTTATAAGGAAAAATGTTGAAGCTTCCCGAAGTAAACACTTCAAAACTTTCGAGCCATTTTTATTGGAAAATCAGCTACAATTCTTCAAAAGAATGAAGACGTTTAGTGTGTAGTTAAGGAGGACGAAAAGTTATACAATGTTTGGATTACCGTGAAGCAGGAGTTTTATGAGACACCAAAATAGCTACATTTTTCTCCAATTAATGAGAAAAGCAACGGCATTTATATTGGAGAGTCTCAGCAACAAGTGTCATCCGTTTCGGTTATTGGCAACAATATCTTAGATAATGTTGATTTAACCGCAGCATTCAACAATACCGCTATCGATCAATTATGGGAAAATATTGATGGGGTTGGTGATGTAATAACATTAACAGTAGAAAACCCATCAGAAAAAGAAATCGTTGAAATTTCTCCCAAAATAAAATTTCGATAAACAAAACAATTCAAGAGAGAAACAATTCTAGGTTCTATTAATAAGGTAAAAAACGAATACCAACGGTGATCATTTCATCGGTTAAATATATTCATTACAACACAAAAAAACAAATCGATAAAGAAGAAGAAATAAAGGAAAAACTAGTGCGGAAACTAAAAAGGGAAGCCAAAAATTGTTCAAAGAGAAAAAACACTGTAAAAAATCCAATGTCGAAAATGCTGCAACCTGTGGAAAATATTTCTCCAAAGATCTGCCAATTAAAGATCGGTAACCACGTGATAATATGGTATGAGGGATAATATTTCGCGGGTGTGGTTTTAGAAACCAAATCGTCTGAAGCTTCAGTAAAAGTGATGGGAATTAGCCGCCCAATTGGAAATGGCCGGAGAAGTTCATTTCTGAACCAACATTATTAAATTCGCGAAAATTTTATTGCGTACCTGAAATACAAAAATTTAGAATTTTAGTTTTATATCTACGTACTAATTATTTGTGACTCCAGAAATCTCCAGAATTCGAGAATTAACAGTAATTGTATGAAAGTAAATGAATATAAATTATAGATCAATCAAAGATAAAACCAGAAGCCAATTTTTTGAATTTTCTTAAAGAGTTTATATCTCTAATTGGTTTAGGAATTTGATTCCAAGACGAAAAACACCGTACCACCATCGACTTATTATATCTGTTTGAAAAACTTCGCGGTATTACAATATAACCAGTTCATGTTGATGAAATAAATTCAATCTTGTCGAATAGATATTTAAGTTCCTCGAACTTAATTAATTTATAAATGAACAAAACCATCCTAAATATAAAATGATGTGACCAATTCCTGACCTAGTTAAACTTGAGACGTTATCATAACGATTGGGATTATAAACAAAATTTATTAAGTATAAGAGATTTAACTAAATAAATTCTCAATTCTATGTAACAAATACCCTTATGGAGTTTTAAACCATAAAGTATTGAATTAATTGTTCCGCATAGCTTAGACACATGATCATTCCACGACAAGCTCCCATTAATCGTTAATCCTAAATTATTAGCACTACCTGGTGGATTTGTTATTATAGGTTTGAATAAATTTAGAGCTTTGCATTCAGATATGTTTAAGCAAATTCCATTTTTTGTAGACTAATTATGAATACTGTTTAAATTGTTATTCATGTTTTTAAAGACTGAGCTAATTTGGTGAATATCATCACTAATGTTTATTTGGCAGTCGTCAGCATAAATATAAAATTTACTGAATTGTATGTTATTCGCTATTCGCACTACCTTGAAGAACATCCGAAAACAAAGCCTTCTAATTAGGCCATTAAATTTTACTGTTTGTTTTCTCTGTGCGATAAAAACGTATATATGCTTTAATATAAATGGCGGAAAATGATACCATAGCAAAAGTTTTTTTACATGTAATACATGGTCAAGGCTGTCAAATGCCTTGCTGAAACGAAGAAGCACAAAAACAGCAAATCGGTTCTTTTTTATCTAAACTCTGAGCAAGATAATCAATTACTTTAACCAAAGCAGTTAATATATTATGAAGTTTTTGAAATTCTGATTGAAGTACATTTATAAAGTGATTATATGATAATGAATGCCTGCATTTGCTTTTTTAAAATAATTTCGAAGACCTTAGATATTACAGGTGTAAAAGATGCTGGCCTTAAATCATTACAGCCTATGACGTTTTTGGTTTTTGTCAGCGGCTAACCCGAGACGTCTTCCATGCAATTGGAAACACCGACCTAGTGATACAGTATTAAAGAGGTTATTTTGTTGCGAGCTGAACGGTAAGACTCTATTTTAACCGCGGTTCGAGACTTTTATATTCGACGAAGCATACAGGCTAGCATTCATCGTTCACGAGCTTTGATTGCATTAATGACTGACATAATTAGCCAAGGCACAGTTGTGTTCTGATTTAATACCACTTTAGCATAGTGGTTAAATAAAAAACCTTATCATTTGTATTAGTAATAGAATAAATCATACCCCAATTTAGCTCACCGCAACGAGAAAAAATTAAGCTGAGAATTAAAACAGGTAATCGACATATATTAAGTCATGGCCAGATATATGTGGCGATTGTTTTTGAAACGTTTTCGGTATTCGATTTTTGTTCATTTTATTAATAATAATTTGGTCAAGTATATTTATACCACGAGTTGGTTTTAATCGATTGTAATATAATATAGAAGAAAGTAAAAATTCCGAAAACCTATTGGTACTATTCATGTGATAGTTAAAATCACCACAGACAATAAAATGATCAAATTTAGCAGATATTTTTTTAAACCCTACTGTAATTTCAAAATATCCTCAGGACGTACTGGTGAAGGGTTATAACATGTGACAATTCCTATATAGCTTTGTCGAACCTGATAATAATTCCGCTTACAAAAATTCCACTTTACCACAACTAAAATTATCGAAGATAGTGGGTGTATTTTTTTTTTGTAACCGGGGCGTGCAGGGCACTGTCAAAATGTACACTATGTTTTTTCATTCGGTCCGAGTAATTTTACACTATATTTGCTCTGAAGTAAAGCGAAGGGTAATGAAAGCAAATATAACCTAAAATATTTATGTTATAGAATGAAAAGCGGGAACAACATGAAAAAGAAAATAATTGTATTTCGTGACAGTACAACCTAAAAATAACAATAAATTGATTAATTAAATTATGGAGATAATGGAGGTGAAACCAACGATTGTGAGTATTACATTTATTTATGTAGGTATAATATGTTATAATTGTAGATTTTGTATGTTTTAGCTTTTAAATGGACCCTTGATCTGACCAAAGCATTTATATATTTAATCGAAGTCTATTATGCCGAGTTGACATCAATTGTTAAAAATTTTTTTTTCAAAAAAATAGCGGGCGAAATAAATAAAAAATGTAACATAAGTTTGACATGTTACCAGTTCAACAATAAATGGAAGGGACTAGTCAGGCAGTACAAGAAAACAAAATTGCACAATGAAACAAGTGGCAATAACATCAAACATTGAACCTATTACGATTCAGTAGGTGACAAAATTAAATCTTCACCAGAAATAACAGCTGTCGCGTTATTCTCGAGTACTAGTGAGCTTATAGAGACGCCAGATCCGAAAGTGTATGATGAGGTCAATGTAATCGAACCAACTAGCTACACGACTAAGTCTTAGATCGTAGTAATAGAAAACGAAAAAATTTAGGTCAAGCGCAATTAAATATAAACCATTATAAAAGCAAAAAAACTCGAATTAATGGGAAGATACACAACGGCTATAGAGAAAATTGCTGAGCAAATGACGGTAGGACGTCCAAATTAACTAAAATATTATTCGGATTATCGAGAAAGGTTGAATGAATAAATTATCTGTAAATAAATGAAAAATGAAATAAAACGCTTATTTTTTCCAATTTAAAAATTAATTTTATTAAATCGTTGAACTAAAATAGGTCATTTACAATAGCCATCCTTTTTATGAAGGCAATATCAGAAGATAAATCATCGTCAGTATCTTAGTTGGTCAGAATCGTCATCTTCAAATTCTTCGATAAATTCATCAGTAGATCCAGGATTATTTTTTAGAATATAATTATGAAGAATGCATAAAGCTCCTATATATAATACGGCTAAAACAGGATCCCTTGTATCTAAATATTTTATTCGCCTAAATCGCCTTTCAAGAGCCCAAATGCCTTTCAATCATGACTCGGCACTTTGAATGTACGATATTGTAGGTTGTTTGTCCATCAGTCAACTGCCCATTACTTTTGATTGGAGATAAGAGCCACGTCTCTAATGGGTATGCTGAATCCCCAAGTAGATGTTCATTAGCATTAGCGGCAGCTTCACCTGTAATTATAATTTTATGTAAGTAACTTTGACCATTTACTCAATAAATTTTATTCTTTACCGGATGCGATTTGCCTTACTAAATTAGACTTAGTCAGAAGACGTGATTCGTGGATTGAACTGCATTCACCAGCATAACTATGAATAAACTCCAACCTTTCGTTACATACCGCTTGTAAAAGGATCGAGTGAAAACCCTTTCTACAAACGTAGTACAATGGCTCCAATTATGCCTGCAAAACAATATTGTATTAGTCAATTAATTCGGTAACAAATAATTTGAAATGTCATTGTCACCTCCAACCCTATATTTTTATTTTAAGTAATGAATGGTTCTCTTTTTTTCCACGTCTGTCGGCCAACGAATAATTCCTTTGGAAACATTAAGACGCAAAAGTTTTTGTGAAAAGTTTTGTATCACCACCCAAATCGTCCAACTATTGATCTACAAAAACAATAAATGTAAAACCAACTAATGGTTGAAGGTTCTAAATTAAATACCTAATTGTTTCTCTGTTTCCAAGAAACCATAATCCGATCATTACTTATTTTGCCATATTTTCCATATCCAAATCATGGATGTCCTTACATAATTTTTGAAATGTCGAGATTGGCGTACTAAAATTCTCTCGGAATTGTGAATCACTGAAAGTTGGCACTATTTCTTCACAGAAATTCTCTATTCTCTCAGCATTGCCTTTAAGAATTTCGTCATCACTGGAATCTGATTCGAAAACAATGTTTCCATAATTAACTAATAAGATCAATACGTTTTCATCCATATTATTTATCTTTTTAATTTCAAATGTAATCTTAACACACCGTACACACAAAACCAATTTCTAACCTCAATTATTCTTCTAAACGTCAAAATAAAATGTTTGTAACAAAATTTACACTGTACTGCATTCGGAATAATATAGCTCTGTACACATCGGGTAAATTTGCCCTATGTTAACTGACTCGGTATATTTCTACCCTGTGAACACCGAGCAACACTGCACGCACCGATTACAAAAAAAAAATAGACCCAGTGATAATTAAATTGATTTTGTAATATATAGTTACCCCGCCTCCTCTAGATAATAAACGATCACGTCTCAAAAGACCATAACCCTATCCGAAACATTATAATTCCAACCATGGTTCCGATATAATTACACCGATAATCAAGATTATACTATTTCGTGTAAATTTCTAGCAGTACTGTCAGTGCTATTTGTGTGCGTAACAACTTTCAGAAGTTGCCTTTTGAGTCTTTGTATATTTTGGCCGACCAATTCCGATACCGAATTTTGTAGATTTTTTTTTGGCGATTATTTTGCCTTTAATATATTAAAATATTAAGTGGTGCAATTTTTCATTAGAACTTGCGTAGGTTCGGCAGGTATGTAATTGTAAATAACTTGTAAATAAAAAAATTTTAAATATCGTAAATTTTAAACTTTTTTTAAATTACATATGAGTTCGAGACATGTGACTCATCGTATGCGTTTCTTTTACTTCTTTACATGTTTCTCATTGTAATATCGCTTAACATTATATTCTTTGGCCATCGGTATTGCCTTCAACGCGTTCTCTGCCTTCTTTGCACAATAAATCAAAAAACACTCGCCCTGGACAGCACATTGTCACCAAAATCCTGTTCCTACATTTCCAATGTTTTGGAAGCCGAAATTCTGTTTTTGAAGCAAAATTTGATGCAACTTCTTTGCTGAACTTTTTTAAAAATCGAAAAATGCATTTTTATAGATGAAAGTAAACAAGCCTATCTTATTTTCTACTAACTATATTGACACCAAATTTGACACAGGTGTCTGTTAGTTACAAACCTAAGAAAAAAAAACTACTCGTTTAGATAAGCTCGCCCGATTTACATGGAAAACTCTTACTACTTGTTGATCACAGACTATCTACATACATATGTATGCAAAGTCCTGGAAGAAGGTTGAGTGACTAAGTCTCTAAAAACCGCACTTCATTTTTACAACATATCATTATAGCCAAATCTATTTCCCAATAAATAAAAATAATAATCCCAAACTCCACGATTAACAACAATAAAATTTTACCATATCCACACTTCATAACATTAACTAAATTTGATTTTTTTTGCTTTATTTTGGTTTATGTTTTTTTATTGCATGAATATTTTTTTATAGAGTGAAAATTGTAAAAGGTAATTTTCCAATTCACATAACAATTTTTAAATCTAGAAAGGGGAGAAAATAAAATTTTATTCCATTTGATTTTTGTGGTAAATTCAGATGTTTTGTTTGTATGAGTCTGAATTAGTACAATGGTATTTTGGTTAATAGTTGCTGAACTACGGTTGAACGGTATGTCTGTATAAGTATGATATGAATAAAAGAATGCGATAAGTTTTTCTAAATCAAATTAATTTAGAACAGTTGTGGAAAACTGTATAGAAAAGGAAGGAAGGATCGAATGCGCAATAACAGGAACTGATTTTATTTGAGGTAATGTTTTTTTTTATTGTGCTGGCCATAATTAAGTTTTTTTTTTTTGTATTTTAAATACTTTACTATTTGTGTTTTCTGATTTCCAAAACTAAAAATATATTGGTAACTGAAAGATAAATAATAAAGTTTAAAATGGATTAAAATAAGTTTCCTGTGTAGGTTTTTTACCTACACGGCAGGTATCTTTAAACGTGTTGTAAATTGGGGGGCCTACTGAATTTTGGCTGAAATCTTGCAACCAGAAGTGGCAGTTTTTCTCAACATTTCAGGAACCAGTCAGTTTATGGGAAAAGTTGAAAGGCATTACCATGGTCTAAATTAAATTTGTATAAGTTTGGTGTATTCATATCCTGGCAGAACCACATTGGGCCTAATTATTTTCCATAATTATTACGCCCGTGTGGGGTTGTTAGCCTCACTGAATATAGCGGTTCCCTGAATATAATAATGATGAGTTAAGACTGAATAACTAAAGACCGTTTTTCCTTCTAAGCACCAAATGAACAATTTTGAGAAAAAAAATAAAGCGTCCATTACTGCGAGCTGTCTTGTAAACATAAAATTTCTGCACGGTAATCAATATGGTTTCACAGCACGTATATTAACTGAACAAGCAATTTTAATTTTCTTAAGCCAAATATATGCAACCACTAAGAGTTCACGAAAACCGGCAGCTTTATTTGTCGATAAAATTCTAAATCTTTTGATATAGTGGATGTCATGGGAAAAATTCTTGAATGGTTTAAGAGTTACGTATAAGATCGTCGTCAAGTCGTCAAAATAGGTGAAGCTGTAAGAGCCCAGGTCAAGGGCACTGTGCGCAAACTTCCCTCAAGGATCAGTTTTAGCTCCATTGACGTTCCTGGTGTATTTCAATTATATCTTCGAAATTGTTCTTGCCGGTGCTTTGGCTTTGAGTTTTGATACGAATAATTGTACTTCCAAAATGTGACAGTAATTTTGGAATTGAGATTTTAAACGAATTGAGGTATTTGTGTTTAACGGTGGATTCGCCGATTATTTGGAGATCTCACCTCAATAACGTTAGGAAAAATGTAATCTGGACCATACACAAATTCTATAATCTTGGGAATTATTGTTCGAGGACTACTTTAAGAAAACTGGAGCATACCTTGGTGGAATAGATAATAATGTACGTTATATATAGCTGAGGCGGTACCTTTTTGTCCCGAATTGAGGATCGGTTTACCAGCGCAACACTAACAATGCCCTTGTTTCGAGAACTAAATATATTGCCACTATGATATCTTTACGTTTATATGGTTCACAATTTTTTTCGTAGCAATTACAAAAGACCTCGAGGAACACAATTAACCATCGGAGCACGGCAAAATTGATGTATTTTTGAAAGTGGCTTGACATTACGTGAAATTGCTAGCAGAATATGTAAAAGTAAAATTCTTGTGCGTAATTATGTAACATAGCGAGACATTTATGGCATTAACAAGCGATATGGTCGTAAATTAACGATAACTAATCGTAACAAGTGAGAGATTAACCCGTTTCAGCTCAGTGGTCCCAACATGGAACATTAACAAATTTGGAATTATGCAGTAACTTAGAATATCCGGTGGATATGTTTCTCCTGTTATTCCTTATGTTAGATTTAGTAGATGAATTAAAGTATTTTTTAGCCGTAGATTTACATATGGGCACAAAAAAATTACCAACCTATCGGGATTGTTAGTCTTCAAGATGCCACTTAGAGATCATTTCATATCTTCTATGCAAAATCTGGACAGGATTCAATCTCAATGTAAACAATTGAATTCTTTAAATAATAATTAATTTATATATTTAAATCATTTAATTTTTTAAATTCTTGAAATTTTATAAATTTTTAAAACCTTTATATTCCTTAATATGTTTAATTTTAAAAATTCTATGAATTATTGTAATCCTTTAAATTTTTTAAATATTGAAACTCTTAAAAATCATTAAATTCTTTGAATTGTTTCAAATTTCTAATATATCTCGAAAGATAAAATATATATCTCTCCGTAAATTATTTAAATATTTGAAATTTTTAATTCTTAAAATATTTTAAATCCTTTCAAATTTATAATTTGTTTTTCAATATCTATAACTAAAGCTAAAGACTTTGGAAATTTTAAAAATTTCAGAAAGAATTAAAATAATTTAAATTATATTGAAGAATTTAACAAATTTACAAATTTTAAAGTTCCAACTCTATAAAAACGTTAAATTTCATTTTTATAGACTTTCAACAATTTAACAATTTTTAAGCGGTAAGGATTTTAAAAAGATTAAAGGTTTTGGTTTTAAATTTTTTCAAGAATTTAAAAATTAAACAATTTAAAGATATAAGGAAATAAAAAACTCTTCAATAATTTAAAAATTGTATCGGTTTTAAATAATTTGTTTAAAAGAATTAACAAAATTTATTAAGGTATTTAAAGAATTTAAAAAATATTAAAAAGTTCAGAGAATTTGTAATAGAATTTAAAGAATTAGAGATTTTATATATTTTTTGAAAATTTATTTTGAAAGTTTTAAAAATTGCTGAAGATTTAATGAATTTAAAAATTTATTGGTTTTAAGGAGTTTATTTCTTTGAAATTAAAAAAATTTAATGGTTTTAAAGAGTTTAAGGAGTTTAGGAAATTTAAAGAATTTAAGAGATTGAAGCAATACAAGACTTCAAAAAATTTACGGAATTATAAGAAATTAAAGTTTTCTAATATTATTAATTTTTAGTTTATTTGAAGTTAATATTTTCTGAAAAATCTCTGAGAATTTAATCCAGTGGCGAATTGATGAGCTGACGCAAAATCGGGAACCACTGGCGGATTAAGGAAAATGCGGGCCCTAGACCCAAAATAAAAAATTTAATTAGCTCTAAGAAAGAGAGAAAATATAATTTAAGTGGAGAGGAGATTGCTTTTTATTGTAAAATCGGGCATTAGTTCTGTTGTTGGATTGCTCGAACGTTTAAGCTGGAAGTACACAAAATTAGTGAAAACGTTTTAACATACTTTCTATGTAAAGCAAACCGTTTTGTCTGATTTATTATGCTTCTAATATTAGAGATTACTCGAATGTGCTTTCGGCCGCAAGGAGCCTTAGTGTAGAACTATAGTCAATAACATATAATAATCCATTCGTTCTCAAGTCATTATGAACACGGACGGCAAATGGGCGGCAAACTGAAACCATTCAACATTTTTTTTTACACGACTTTCTATGAAAATTTTAGTATGCTGCTAAATTGTTGAAAACTGTTAAATTGAATAAAATATTTTGGGAAAGAGTTTTTTGAACCGTAACAAATTTTTGATAGATATTTTCGACCAGATTTTTCACTGTTCAATTTTCTAACGTGTTTATTCACATAGAATGTAATTAATAAAACAAAATTCGTATAAGTAGGAATACTGAAATATTGATTTTGGAAATCGATGATCTCCCGTTTACTTCTTCGAACTACTACATTTTACTTAATTATAAACGCCAACAAACCCAAATTTTACAAGTTAGTTCTAAAGTTGCAAACGTTTATACATTTGCAATTAGAACAACCGCTTATCGGACCGCAAATGTTTCTGTTTATTCCTAGGTTTCTCTCTTTGGTTTTAAGGAAATGTTTCTATATTTGATTAGGAATTGAAAAAATCGTGATTAAACTTTGATATTTGTTTTTATACGAAGCCCATAAATCTTTTAGAAGCGATCTGAAGTGGCAGAATTGTAATTTGAACGTTTCCAAAATTCTACTGAAGGAATATTACATTCGCTGGAATTACGTCAAATGACGGTGTGCGTTAAAAAAACGATTTAAACCAAAACTTGGAAATAGATTGGGAACAATCCTCTCGAATTGAGTACGATCGCAGTATTTGTACTACCTTCTCCTAGTGCTTACTCCTGTTCTAATAACTGCTATACCTGTTCTAATAACTATAATACTTTTACACGATATTTGAACTTATCGGCTTTTGCTTGTAATAATTATAATATTCTGGGAGATAGCTGGCTTTTTCATAAAGCATTTTTTCAAAGATAATTTATAATGGTTCCTGTCATAAAACGATTTTCTAGAAGTAATGTGTCAGTCATTTTAGCAGACAATATCAATTAAAACATGTCTGGCGAACGTTATATTAATAACATATTAAGGTTACAGAAATAATTCCTTGAAATGCGATTTTAATAAAGCAATTCACAAATAATGTATCGATCAATATGTCGTTGATATTTCAATCATTAAAATGCCAATAAAACGTCACAGAAATGTCAAAGTCACACAAATTGGAATGTGAAAATCTGAAACTGTAAAAGTACGGAAAAATTTCGAAGTTCATTGTTGACCGGGTCATATTCATTTTGTCTTAAAGACACCTAGGGTGCAATTGTCGGAATTTGGAAGGTGTATTAACCGTAGAAAAATTTGACATTACCTCGGAAAATAGATCAACAAATTTATATTAAATTACTCCTTAAAATCTATCTTTGTACAACATTTCGAAAAATAATGAAAATGTATATGACTGGAAGGACGGAGACGACATTTTTCTAATCGTTGTTTCGGGGTCCTGGTAACCTAATTCGTCGAGAAATGTGAAAATCTGAAACTGTAAAAGTACGGAGAGATTTCCAAGTACGTTGATGACCGGGTAAACTTAGTAAAAAGGGTACGTTAGAAGCGAGTTTTACTGTAATAAGTTTCATAATAGGAACTGTTTATCGAATTTACAGAATGTTGCAGATAATAAAGTTCACTAAAACCCATCAACAAATTTTCTTGTGCCATCCATTTGATGTCCGAATTAGCTATTAAGTATGTACAAATAATTTTGGCGAAACATTTTTAATTTAAAATTTCAACCCAAAAATATCCTGAGTTTGAACCATGGTGATATGGCAGAAAGAATTTTCCAGAACCGGAATTAGTAAACTTTATATTAGGAACTACTTAATGAATCGACTTAAATAAAAATTCTATTAAAATCCATCCACAAACGTGCCACCTAGTTCCATTTGAAGCTGGGACGTAGTACACTACCTTATTTTATTTAACAAATCCAACCCCAAATGAGGTGACCCAATAAATTTTCAGAGCGGGACTTATTCGATTTTATATTAGGAACTACGGATGGAACTGGCCTAATAACTTCTTTATAAATTTTCACTAAAATCCATTGACAAATGTGCTCCATTCGGTGCTGGAATCTGAAAATGCGTGGTTATGAAAGTAAAATACAAATTTTTCTTTGGCAAACCTAATTTTCACAAATTTTTTTCTAATAACCGAAGTAGTGTCATTATAGTGTCATGGAATATTTGTTGAGTTCTGGTCATGTTTCATTTATGAAATTCCATCCCTCCCCCAAATAGAACTGCAGTGATTATGCACAAATTCCATTGAAATTTATTATCTGGCTTGTAGCTCCTCCAAATTATGAATCATGCTAGCGGCCTTTAAACTTTTTTGAAATTTGGTTTCACCACGTCTATGTTTTATGACTAAGTAGTCCCCAACAAACCAATTTTTATATAGCAATTTCTTTTTAAATCATAAATACTTAACGTATTTCGAAATTTAATAACTATCCTGTCTTTTCAAGGCGATTTCTTCAGACTTCCTCCAGGTTTAGTAGTTTTTGACCTGGTCACTCTAGGTACCTACTGGTAATGACATTTCTGTAAATTGCACCAAAATATCTTCCAATTTTTAAAAACTAGCTTTGTGACAATGACGAACGTGTTCGCATATTTGACAAGTCTGAATCGGCATATCTGCCAAAATTAAGCTTTTGAAAATGAAAATGAAACCAATAAATAAAATCAGTTTTCTTTTAATATTCAAATTTGGCTCAAAAACTAAAAACAATTTTAGTGTAATTTACTTTACACCAACAATTATTTATGTCTAAGATAGATGATTAGGAATAGGGAAGGAAACATCGAGAGTGTCTTCATCCAGTAATCTAGAAGGTGAGCTACCGCTAGAAATGTCTCATTTATTTGTCTCTCAATTGAGATTAATAATCGTTTTATTGTTTTCGACCTGATCACCCGATTGTCAGAGACACAACCATTCTATAAGCAGAATCCCTCGCTTTATACACATAATTTTAAGTTCATAGTTTCGACAGCGCTACTAAGTTGCCTCTTATTAAGAGATTGCTCTCTGGGCCACTAGAAGCACTAATCGGAAATGCTCGATTTCAATTGCTTTTATGAAGGCGTGGATCAACTGTTTCTTATGAGGTTCGTCGAACAACTTCCAAACAGAAATCGCCCTTACATGATAATCCAGATAACATGGTTTGAGCATAAGCTCACTTGTCTGCTTTTAAGGGTTGGAAGTTTCTTGGGCGATTACCTATTTTAGATTTGGGTTGAATAACTTTAGATATTTGATTTGGTGCTTAATTAATATCTGCTGTTACGAAAGTGGCCGTAAACTTCATTACAGCATATTTCATGTCTACGTATTTCTAAAAAAAAAAATTTAAAGAGTCAAATTTAGAATGATTTTTTACTACACTATACTTAATTCAACTTTACATTACGAAGTGGAAAAATTTACTGGTCCTCATCCTCAATGTTGTCAATGTAATCAATAATAAACGGTAATCAAAATTTTCCACTTCAACTATCACAAAAATTTTGTTCTTCTTTAGGTTTTGGATAAACCAGCTCTCTTCAAATGTCTTTACATAAAAAACACCATTACGGAAATTGAAAATTTAGTTTTATTCATTTCCCTAAAGTTTGTTTTATTTCAAAATATATTTGGTTTGTGGAATGGTTATTTAAAATTTAAAAGTATTTTTTTTTTTTTTTGCTAAACTTCCGGGATTTTTTGTAACAATAAATGCAGTTACTCGTTTTTTTTTTATTTTTTATTTTATTGATGTATAAAATCTCTGAATAGTAATGAAGGAATGGAAGGAGAATTAGAATTTTTTCGAACTGTATTTCACTACTTTCGGTTTTTTTAACCAAGTATATCTCGGTTTTATTTCTTGGTATGCAATGGATGTTTTCGATTTGACATTTAAAAACAATTTTTTGGATTTGTTCTTCTACCGCAAATTCGCAACAAAAATTTAATCGATACAAATATAAAGAGATGAGGAGTTTTTTGTAACGTGCGCCTGCATATTTTAAAGACGATAGATACTGTATTATAATGAAACAAAGTTAATTAAATTAATTTTGATTCTGAATCTCACGTACTGTATGTATTGTTATTATTCGAGGCCAGTGTATTTAAGACAATATGTATGTATTATGCTAATCAGTAAACACCTAAAAATAAATTACAAATCTTTCTGTATTGCCTTAAACCGAACCTACCTTAATAAAATATTTATATCTTTCCATATTCTGTAATCGGAAAAATAATTTCAAAAATCAGGTCTCTACTAAAATTATATATACGTACATAAGTATATATGTATACATAAGAAAGAAGAAAAGTAATTGAATTAATTCACATCACGAAAAAATGAAAATCTACCAAAAGAAAATCAATTCTAGAATTTTGTTTGTGAAAATTTCGATTTTTCCAATGCTACTTATTTGTTGTATTATATTATGTAGCTCTAGCTATTATATCACTACAAATTAGTTTGTATAAGTTTTCGTGCTAATTCATAAATAAATATTGTGATATCATCGTGATAAAGCTAAATCAAAATTATAGATGATATTATGTTCGACATTTAGCTATCAAAATTATGTCAAAACTAATTATTGTTTTATATACTACCATACCTACATACATAGTTGAATGTTGGGGTATGCGAAAATTCTAACCAAACCTTTTTTATTTAAATAGCTAGGTGCTGATATTTTTATAAAATTTCAATTATGTACGATGTGAAAGCACGTTAATTAATTTGTGATATGACATATCGTAAATGAGCGGAATGAAATGTCATGACATATCTGGCACCATGACGAAACGTGTAATATACGCGACTATATCGATTCTATATAAATACAAAGTTAACCGACTATTTAAAGATTGAGTTAAAGATTTATTAGAAGTTTTATGTGTGGGTGGATTGGAAACAGATTATCGAGATTTTGGTTTCAATTCGTGTAATCGCTTTAA